>JACEEZ010004901.1:172013-364513 GCA_016584305.1 Chionoecetes opilio | reverse complement strand
TAACTCTTACTCTGCGCGGCGCACACCACACACTCACCTCCATGAACCACACACCACCAGCAAATACATGGAAAACTTACCTCAATATCCTTCAATTATAATTATCAAAAAACAGCATATATTTAGAGTTCAAACAGAAATAAAGATCACACAAGCACTAGTACACGGACCGCGAAGGAGAGTAATGAGCAACAGCAAGTGTACGTCAGCGATAGCACACGCGAGTCTGTACTGAACACTGAACAGGGACACAGGGAAAGGCCAGTGACGGCGGACCAACTGCCTCACTCCTCCCTCGCAGGGCGCTCAAGCCACACTGCCTCTAGCCCGGCCGCCCAGGCCTTCCATGAGCTCCGCTGAACTTACCCTAGAGTCAAGTCAATTTTACCCTAAATTCTTACGTTTTACCCTAAATAATTAATATAATCGGCGCGACTGTATATTCGATTATATATATATATATATATATATATATATATATATATATATATATATATATATATATATATATATATATATATATATATATATATATATATATATATATATATATATATATATATATATATATATATATATATATATATATATATATTATGTATATAAAGAAAAAGGACGTAGGTGAAAATCCATATTTTTTATTGATAACATGCAGAAACAAAATAGTAAAGTTAAGCCGGTTTAGTTTGTCTAGTTTTAATATCAATTTCCATTAAATATATATTTCTGGTTTAATAAGAACACACTTTAACAAAATATGTATTGAGAATATACTAACTAAGAATTATATTGACCCACAAATCTTTCAAACACATTAAAAGTAACAGGTACATATAGGTGTCTTGCACTGACGTCACGACCTAGCGTCTTCAAGCCAAATGCTGCCGTCTTCAAGCCAAATGCCGCCCGTCGGAGCGAGCTGGAGGACCAACAAACTCCACTTGCCGCCCGTGTTTGCCAGCTTATGGTAATTTATCCCTACCAAATATATGTTTATCAGTATAAAAGATATACTGTTATCTTCGGAAATGTTTGTTCTATAATATTATCAAATAAAAAACCGTAAAACACACTAAAGAATGGCCATTATGAGACCCGCAAGAAATATACATGAACTTAATATTCACCAACTCCAGCTCCCATTTAATATTTTGCTCGAAAATTTTTACATGAACAATATCAATAGAAGCGGAATTTCATTAGCTTTCCATTGATATATTTCGTTATCTGATAACTAAATTAGCAGCATGTATAAATTAGCGTTAACTTAATAAATAACCTCATCAATCGGGAAAAACTACCCGACTTCATGATGTTATTTATTTAGTTAACACTCATTTATGCATGCTTCTAATTTATTTATCAGATAACGAAATATATCAATGGAAAGCTAATGAAATTCCGCTTATATTGATATTGTCCATGTAAAAAGTTTTCAAGCAAAATATTAAATGGGAGCTGGAGTTGGTGAATATTAAGTTCATGCATATTTCTTGTGGGTCTCATAATGGCCCTTCTTTAGTGTGTTTTACGGTTTTGTATTTGATAATATTATAGAACAAACATTTCCGAAGATAACAGCATATCTTTTATACTGATAAACATATATTTGGTAGGGGAAAAGTACCATAAGCTGGCAAACACGGGCGACAAGAGGAGTTTGTTGGTCCTCCAGCTCGCATTTCCCGCGCCTGTCGCAGCCACAACAAGGGCTGTGACGTCACGTGCAAGACACCTATACATATTTGCATATTTACAGGCACATATACATATTTATATTTATACATATTACATATTTGCAACCTCTGAACACGTTGCATCACTTTTGACATTATTGATTGCTTTTAGCATATTGTCCTCAATGTTCAGGTTATGTGAAGATATTTTCAAGCGTTTCATGTGATATATTGCATGCATTAAGCCACTTAGGGTTTCATTTTTAAGAGAGGATCTTTGACAAGTTTTAGTTAGATTTAGTTTGCTGAAAAAACGCTCAATCGCTGCATTTGAAAAGGGTAGTGAGAAGAGGGTGGATATGACTATGGTTAAATTGGGATAACATGACAGTCCTGCATCATGTTTTCTATTCAGCACAATATCCCAGTACTTTGTGAAGTGGAGTTGATTAGAAAGTTCTTCATCCAAACAGTGCAGTCTCCATTCTTCATCCACAAGATTTTTATTGGCATACTTTGGTAATTGTGGCAGTTCATCAAATATATATGCTAAGGATGGAGGATTCAGAGTTGATGCAGAACGAGGGTTTACACAGGCCACTACTTCATGAATTTTGTCATTGAGTGAATATCTTTTCTGAATCTGGGATGCAGCTTCAATCAAGAAAGACTGACATGACTTATAAAACTATGAAAGTTCTGCACTAGTTACTGTTACCGATTGTTTTAGATCCCTTACTGTTGCTGATGCACTCACTCCTAGATATACATTCTCAACAGGAATTAAAACACTTGAAAAAATATGTTGACCAGGACTAAGTAATGAAATATCAGCATTTTTAACAAAGCTCACATCCATGAAGTCAGTACACAAGCTTCGAATGAGTTTGCATGTCTCAGTTTTCAGTGTGAAAAAAATTGGAGCCTCAGACTGGAAGAACGTATTATAACTATTGAACTTACCCAAGTTGTAATCCAGAAATTCGAGGTAGGCTTGGGTAAGCTGTTTTTCAAGGCAGTAACAATCATATCATTTACATGTGTTGTTACATGTTAAATGAAGATATATCATAGTAAGTGTCATTTTCTAGTTACAACAGAATGTCTTAAAATCTAAGGAAAAACACAACGGATTTCGCACCTTTTCCAGAGGCCCAGCCGGTGTCGTGTGGGCAAGTGTCTGTTTACGAGGGAACGTCTGTTTACTAACAAAGGCGGAAGAAAACGGGAATATTTACTTGTTGATCAACAAGGCACGTCCAGGTGTCCTACGACAACAATCCCGTCTGTATTTATAAACAGGGGAAGAGTTAACAAGAGGCGTTTTCTGCGGGGATCCTGATTGCAACCGAAAAATTTTCGTTTGCTCAAATTTCGATCCCTGTTCAACCATCCAGGGAAGATGATTGGCCCGACCCGCAATCATTTGTTGTTGTTGTTGTGACCGTTTGCAATCGAAAATTTTCCGATTGCAACCAAAAATCCCCCGCAGAAAACGCCTAAAGGCGTTTTCTGCGGGTTCTGATTGCAACCGAAAAATTTTCGGTTGCGTCAATTTCGATCCTGTTCAACCATCCAGGAAGATGATGGCCCGACCCGCAAACATTGTTGTTGTTGTGACGTTTGCAACCGAAATTTCCGGTTGCAACCAAAAATCCCCGCGAAACGCTTATTAAGCGGCTATCATCAAGGTGCGTTTGTCGACTGTTTCGTCGAACTGCCATTTGGTGGACGGTTTGATCGAACTTCGAGGGTCATTTTCGCTCGAACATGTTTGATAAATGGTTTTGTGAAAGTATACAAAAGTTGCACATACGTCGACATACTCTGGGGTCAAAATAAGTTATACTTTTTCTGTAAGTTATAAATAGTGTTAGCAATTATTAAGCATTGAATGAACACCATCATATATATTTTCAGTAAAATTAATACATATCGGTCTATATTATATATGTGATTTAGATTTTCAGAATATGAAGTGATTGATGTGTTTACATTGCGTAGAAGGATTACTATCAATATATATGAGATCTGAGAAGTATATCGGGAAGAGAATGGAAATGATGCGTGTGGTTTTCACTGAAATGGGATGTGAAAGGAATGAGGTGGTTGAAAGGACAGGAAGAGAATGGATGTTATTGCTGCTGGGACTGTGTGATGACTGGTGAGACAAGGGGACGGATGATTGAGACAGGGATCGAGTTGGAGAGAATGTGGTGTTTGTTTGTTTGTTTAGAGGATAATTCCTCAGAGCCATAGTGATCTACCGCTCGGGCTTAGTGTTGGCCGAAGCCACCACCCCGGGAGGGGGGTCACAAATCCCCGGCTAACACCCGGTACCCATTCACTGCTGGGTGGACAGGGGCTCGGGTTTTAAGAAAGACCATCCATCTGTCTTCGCTTCGCCCGGGGATCGAACCCGGGACTTCTCGGTTGTGAGCCGAGCGTGCTAACCACTACACTACGGGGCCACCTGTAATATCAAGATCCGGTAAAATGGACGAGGACTGCGCGGTCCTTTTCTGAGACACTGACTATTATTTATTTCACACTAGGACCGAAATTGCTTACATAATTGGGCGTGTGGTTTTGGGCCATTGGGCAATTGGGCGGGCGGGCGGGCCGCCCGCCACAGGTTTCGGTGGCCACAGGTAACAGTGGCCGGCGGCCGCCCGCCCGCCCGCCCGCCCGCCACTCGATTTTGGGCTCTGCCACGCCATGCTGGGATGAAATTATTACCCTAACCTAACCGAACCTAACCTTCTAACGGGAGGGGCTCCGTCCCCTTCGATCCCTTGACGGGAATATTAAATTAACCTAACCGAAACTTAACCTAACCGGCGCGCAGTTCTCGTCCACTATAACTCATTTAGCCCACATGAACGCGTCTTCATCTGTCGCTGCAGTTCTCTTCTAACAATCACCTCCTCCCTTTTCATCACCAGTAGCTACGTATATATATGCCCCTAAAGTTGAAACATTAACAACAAATCTCCGCGCCTCTCGCTGTCATCGCTTCATCTTTGTTTGTTATTGTTGGGTGAAGCGGTTGGCCCAACCGTGTGCTAGATGTGTTGTCAGTGTTCGACGAACAGGTCCAACCAAATGCTTGTTTGGTTCGACGAAACAGTCCGACGAAACGCCTCGTGTGATACCCGCTTAATAAGGTTTTTTAACGAAGGAGACGAAGTGGACGAAGTGGAAGAGGACTTTCCTTTCCCTTCTCTCTCTCTCTCTCTCTTTCTCCTTTATCTCTCTCTCGCCTTTCTCTCTCTCTCTCTCTCTCTCTCTCTCTCTCTCTCTCTCTCTCTCTCTCTCTCTCTCTCTCTCTCTCTCTCTCTCTCTCTCTCTCTCTCCTCTCTCTCTCTCTCTCTCTCTCTCTCTCTCCCCTTCTCTCTCTCTCTCTCTCTCTCTCTCTCTCTCTCTCTCTCTCTCTCTCTCTCTCTCTCTCTCTCTCTCTCTTCTCTCTCTCTCTCTCTCCTCTCTCTCTCTCTCTCTCTCTTCCCTTTCCCTTTCTCCCCTCTCTTCTCTCTCTCTCTCTCTCTCTCTCTCTCTCTCTCTCTCTCTCTCTCTCTCTCTCTCTCTCTCTTCTTCTCTCTCCTCTTTCTCTCTCTCTCTCTCTCTCTCTCTCTCTCTCTCTCTCTCTCTTCTCTCTCTCCCCTCTTCTCTCTCCCCTCTCTCTCTCTCTCTCTCTCTCTCTCTCTCTCCTCTCTCTCTCTCTCTCTCTCTCTCATTTTAACCGACTTATATTATATTATATAATATATTGTGTGCATGTGTGTGTGTGGTGTTGTGTGTTGGGGTGGGGTGTGTGTGTGTGTGTGTGTGTGTGTATGGTTGGTGTGTGGTGTATGTGTGTATGAGTGCATGTGTGTATGTATGTGTGTGTGTGTGTGTGTATTAGTGATGAACCGAATGTCTATTTTCCGTATTCGCGAATGCGAATGCGAATGCGAATATTTGGTTTTGATATTTGCGAATGCGAATTGCGAATATTACATAACATTTCATTTAATACGCAATTTTTTATATCATACAGGTAACTGAAATATTTTGTATGTATTGTAAGAGTTCAGACATAAAAAATGAATGTCTAATGTAAATTCCATTCAATTTTCTATGTTTCCAGGTTGCGGGACGGTGACCCAATCTTACACGAATAGTTACATGATAATATCTTGCATGAATAATTAGTATTAACTAATATATCAATAACTATTATTGCAAAGTTTACACTGTGCAATATCACTGGAGAAAATCTCGAAATAATCCCAAACCACACTGTTGTGACTGGACGTCATTACGCAGTAGATTCCTGCAACACTGTTCTCTTTCAAAGAAAGTTGATTGTGCTCGTGGGTGAAAGAGAAGATGCTTAATTACTTACTTACACAATTACTTACTATTACACAATTACTTACACATTATAGAGCACGAGGCAAGCAATGAGTTGAGTTCATTAACAGTGACCTTGAGAGAAGCGGCTGCTTTACTCTGTTGAAGGGTGGATTATGGAGTTAGTGTTCAAGGAACCATGGCCTTGGCTACCACTACGCCCCTTCACCTCATTCTTGTAATTAATGCTCGGCTAAACTTTAAATTTATTTATATGTTTGCTTGTGTAATATCGTGGCGCTTAGCACACGTGTCCGTAATGTACGTAATATCTAGCGCTTCGTGTCCTGGTGGAACGCCGACGTGAGTTTCGACAGGGGATGCTTGCAGCCTATGTTGATCTCAAGAAGGCGTTTGACTCAGTGCATCGTGAGTCACTCTGGGATCTTCTGCGACTTCGAGGGATTCCTGCAAGGACTATTGGTTTGATAACTGGTCTGTATTCTGGGACTGAGAGTGCTGTGAAGTGTGGGGCAGGTGTATCCAGCTTCTTTCCTGTGAATACAGGAGTGAGGCAAGGGTGCGTCCTTGCCCCATCACTTTTCAACGCTTGTATGGACTGGGTATTGGACAAGGTTGTAGATCAAAGTGATTGTGGAGCATCCGTCGGCAACACCAAGATCACTGATCTTGTTTTTGCCGATGATGCAGTAATCTTTGCTGAGTCGCTGGAGGTCCTGGTGATGGCTCTCGAGGCGCTGCACGAGGAGGCAAAGCCTTTGGGACTTGAGGTCTCCTGGCTCAAGACCAAGGTCCAGGTGTTTGGAGACTTACTAGATGAAGCAGTACAGTCTGTTCATGCGTGTGGCGAGGACATTGAGATCTTGGAAAGTTTTACACACCTTGGTAGCGCAGTCCATAATGACGGCGGGTCACGTCAAGAAGCCTTACGGCGGATTGGCATAGCCCACGGTGTTATGGACTCGCTCAGCGGGAGTATTTGGCGTTGTCGGTACCTGTGCAGGAGGACAAAGATCCGGATCTTCAAGTCGCTTGTGATCCCTGTCTTACTCTATGGTTGTGAGACATGGACACTAAATAGTGACTTGAAGAGACGAATCAATGCCTTTGGTAATAAGTGTCTTCGCAGAATCATGGGGTATCGCTGGGATGATTACGTGTCAAATCAGCGATTGCACCATGTGACTGAATCGAGGCCTATTACCTGCATAGTCCGTCAGCGCCAACTTCGGCTATATGGGCATGTGGCACGCTACCCTGAAACCGATCCTTCCCATCGGGTTGTATCTGTAAGAGACAATCCGGCGTGGAGGAGGCCAAGGGGGCGCCCACAAGGCTCGTGGCTGGGGCAAGTTGATGTTTCTTGTCGAGAGCTGCTTGGTATGGGAAAGGAGCCTGCATGGGAACTCGCGCGTGGTGACCCCCGGGAGTGGCGTCGTAGGGTGGGCAAGGCGACGCGCCCCCCGGCGTATGCCCCCAATGATTGATTGATTGTGTAATATTATGTTCACTTGTTATTTTCTCCTTTTTTTGTAAGTTTATTGATTTGGGCAAAATATTCGCATATTCGCAAACAACTACGAGTGGGAGTGCGAATGCGAATGCGAATGTGAATATTGAAAAAAACATGCGAATATTCGCAATTGCGAATATTCGCAATTGCGAATGCGAATGCGAATATTCGGTCCATCACTAGTGTGTATGTATGTGTTTGTATGTGTGTGTGTATGTGTGAGTGCGCGTGTGTGTGTATGTGTATGTATGTGTGTGTGTATGTGTGTGTGAGTGCATGTGTGTATGTATGTGTGTGTGTGTATGTATGTGTTTGTATGTATGTGTGTATGTGTATGTGTGAGTGTGTGTGTGTGTGTGTGTGTGTGTGTGTGTGTGTGTGTGTGTGTGTGTGTGTGTGTGTGTGTGTGTGTGTGTGTGTGTGTGTGTGTGTGTTTATGTGTGTGTGTGTGTATATGTATGTGTTTGTATGTGTGTGTGTATGTGCATGTGTGAGTGTGTGTATGTGTTTGTATGTATGTATGTGTGTGTGTGTGTATATGTGTGTGAGTGCATGTGTATATGTATATGCGTGTGTGTGTGTAGTATGTGTTTGTGTGTGTGTATGTGTGTGTGTGTGTATTCATCTAGTTGTATTTTACAGGGCCTGAGCAACGCTCGTATGGCCCCGTCTCCATATCAACACTTTTATGATTCATCCTTAGTGCTTTGTGTTGGCTGAAGCCACCACCCCGGAGAGCAGGTCACAAACCCCGGATAACACCCGGTACCCATTCCCTGCTGGGTGGACAGGGGCTCGGGTTTTAAGGAAACAACCATCTGTTTCCACTCCGCCCGGGGGGTCGAACCCGGGACTTCTCGGTTGTGAACCGGGTGTGCTACCCTTACACTACGGAGTACCTAAGTGTGTGTGTGTGTGTGTGTGTGTGTGTGTGTGTGTGTGTGTGTGTGTGTGTGTGTGTGTGTGTGTGTGTGTGTGTGTGTGTGTGTGTGTGTGTGTGTGTGTGTGTGTGTGTGTGTGTGTGTGTGT
This sequence comes from Chionoecetes opilio, assembly GCA_016584305.1. Taxonomy (NCBI): domain Eukaryota; kingdom Metazoa; phylum Arthropoda; class Malacostraca; order Decapoda; family Majidae; genus Chionoecetes; species Chionoecetes opilio. The sequence goes on along the minus strand of JACEEZ010004901.1, from coordinate 355,939 downwards.
GTGTGTGTGTGTGTGTGTGTGTGTGTGTGTGTGTGTGTGTGTGTGTGAGTGTGGTAATTCTGCATGTGGCAAGCTGTAAAAAAATAAACCTGGAACTAGTATATAATAAAAAAACTAAAAAAAATAAAAAAAAAAAAAAAAAATTGGATCATAATCGGCACGTGGCAGCCACTGGGGCGCTGAACACGTTAGCCTTGACATGGATGGACACAGCGACTTATATAAGGAAAATAGTAAGTCTTTTACGCTATAGAACATGGTACTTGTGTGATCGAACTGCTCAGGGTTTAATGGAGACCCACACGTTCATGAAGGCCTTATGTATGAAAGGAAAACAAAAGAAAAAAATGTAAAAAAATTAAAATAATAATAATACAGTAATAATAGCAATGATGAAAAAACAAATATTAATACTATTACTAATACTAATAAAATTAATAATAACAAATATACCAGTTTGCATTTAGGCATATCATCTTGTACCCAATGCAAGAACATTGTATACTTACTCAAAGACTACTCTATACAGTAGTCTTTGACTTACTTCATGATGTACCAAACCTCTAACTTCTAGGAGTTCCTCTTCAAACTATACATAATAAGTAATACTATCATTGGTAATAATTTTTGTAAGGCACTACCGTGAAATTAAGTATACTAAAAATCAACATCAACTGGTTCAACTAAATGTGCTGTAACTATATACCATGCAACAACTATGCAATGACACATTTCTCAGCTCACCAAATTGACACATCAATTCTTATACCTGGCTAACAGTTACACTATCACCTTCCTGGCTATATGGCGCTACCTTGACATTCAATCACCCACTTCATCAACCCGCTGAACACACCTGCTCAGGAAACTGCAAGGCTAAACTAAACTACACACTCAGAGCCAAAAAACTAACTATAACTAAATGAAATCAAACGTTATTATGACACCCACCAGATATCAACACTTGACTAATGCATAATTTGACCTACAAAACACACTCATCAGGTTAACAGGCCTTCTTGGGGGCGCCAGTTAGGCCGTTATAGTGGCAATGGACAATAAAGTAAATTAGTAAATCCAAATAGATAAGAATGATATTAACCTACAAGTGAACTGTTGGAAAGTTTTCTTGACAATAATTAAGTCTCTATACTGAACGGTGAGCAAAATTTCTCATCAGGTCAAGGCAAAGTTGCATTTTCAACTCGCAAATCTAAAAGTTCATCTTACCCTCAGGCGGCAAAGTCATGGCTGTGAGGAGCGTAAAGGGGGGGAGAGTGCAGTGGTCTGTTTGTCCCTCCTTGGCAGAGTTTGTCTCCCCATCCTTCCCGTGCTGAGGGAGAAACAGGGCCATGCAGGGCAGCTCCATGAACTGCCTCGGGATTGGCCGAATGTCCGTGTGAGACACGTTCTCCGGGTTGCCGTAGATAGTCCACAAAGAGCATCTGACAGCTGGCGTCGGCTGAGGCAACACAGTCCGCGGGTACCACGTGCCATCTTCAGTGTGTGTGTGTGTGTGTGTGTGTGTGTGTGTGTGTGTGTGTGTGTGTGTGTGCATGCATGTATATGTGTGTGAGTGCATGTGTGTATGTATGTGTGTGTGAATGTGTATGTATGTATGTATGTATGTGTGTGTGAGTGCATGTGTGTATGTATGTGTGTGTGTGTGTGTGTGTGTATGTATGTGTTTGTATGTGTGTGTGTGTGTGTGTGTGTGTGTGTGTGTGTGTGTGTGTGTGTGTGTGTGTGTGTGTGTGTGTGTGTGTGTGTGTGTGTGTGTGTGTGTGTGTGTGTGTGTGTGTGTGTGTGTGTGTGTGTGTGTGTGTGTGTGTGTGTGTGTGTATGTAGACACATATATATATATATATATATATATATATATATATAGCCTACATATATACACATCATAGCCAGTATGTGATATTATCGTGAATATTTTCATCGTGTGGAGGATGAAGAGGGAGAATTAAGGAAGAGGAGGAGGGAGAAGAAATAGTAGATGAGAGAGAGAGAGAGAGAGAGAGAGAGAGAGAGAGAGACGAGGAGAGAGAGGAGAGAGAGAGAAGAGAGAGAAGAGAGAGAGAGAGAGAGAGGGAAGAGAGAGAGAGAGAGAGAGAGAGAGAGAGAGAGAGAGAGAGAGAGAGAAGGGAAAGGAAAGGAAGGAGAGAGAGAGAGAGAGAGAGAGGGGGGGGTGTCTTGGGGGTTGATATCATAGGTTAAGTTCATAAATAATTTATGTTGAAAATAAAAATATTATTGTTATTATTATCATTGTTATTATTATATTACCTGCATTTGGTAAGGGGTTTACATTGTAAATGAGGGAGCGAGAAGCCTGGAACCCCCTCCTCTGTATTTACCTCCTACAACGAGACAAGGCGTAGACAAGACTGGGATGGGAAAGTTTCACTCCCTGAATCCTGTATAAATGCTTTGTCTCGGCTACCACCCTTGTTTGAGGGACACAAGTCTAGTATATGGATGGAAGGATATACTGTATGATGTATATATGTGCAGAAAAGAACTACTACTCTGTACCATATTTCTTTTTAGCAGAGGTGGGCATCGCAATTTTTTATTTCCAATTCCGCAATCGCAATTCCGCAATTCCGACCTGCACCAGTCCGCAATCGTAATTCCGCAATTTTTTTCAGATAGGCCTTTTCGCAATCGCAATTCCGCAAACTAATTTTGACACCTACAATTAAAACAAAACACCTACAATTAAAACAAAAAATGTCTCTAGACTCTTTATTAGTGTTTAATACTTCTGTATTCCTATTCTGTTTCTGTCTATACTTGTTACTTGTCCTTCACAATTAAGTCTTTGTCTCTTTTAGTGTTTTTCTTTACTTTTACACTTCACAGTCTACTGGCTAGAAATCACTATAGAATCTAAGTAATCTACTAATCTTCCTCTTCCTCCTCCTCCTCCTCCTCCTCCCACTTCTTCTGGTTCAGCATGTGGACTGCAGGGGCGTAGTTAGGCCTGGGCATTGGGGGCTGTAGCCCCGAATGTCTTATGAATAGTCCCGGATCTCAAATATCTTTTTTTATTTTTTTTTGTTTATTATTTATTTTCTCTCTCTAAAATAAGATAAGCTCTGATTGGGGCCAACATCAAATTTTAGTAAAAAAACAAGATATTTGGTTAGATGTTACTTAGCGTATGCTGATGGCATCCTTTTTATGAGCAGGACATGAGAGAGGTGGAGAGAACAGGAGGAGAGAACAGAGATGAGGAGTGCATGACAGAGGAGATACCAAAAGACTTTTTGGAGAGGTGAAGAAGAGAATATCAGATGGACAAGAAGACACAGAGTTAACAGAAGTGCATTTTTTTCGAAGTATATTTTTGTGTGTCCTTGGCCAGTCCTTTGTGATGTAAAAAAAAAAGAAGTAATGGACCCATTTACTCACACCTAAAACACGGAGTATTATAAAGCTTTGGGTGCAATATAGGCTACATATCACTGTACTCATATTCTTTTTGCTGAGAAATGCACCATAAATGAAATATATGACCTTTTTGGGGCCAAAATATCACAACACGGCGGAACGCGCTGTGATTGGTTGTGACGTAGTAACTGCAGACTCAGATCTCGCCTGATCAGCTGATCGGCTTGTTTTGGCTCAGCAAACCGCAAATTATAGTTTTATTTTACTAACCTAACTAACTTGCATTACCCCTACTACCGCAAGATGACCAGTAATCCTCCTTCAAGTGATGTAGTAGGTATTCACTGTGTTTGTGAATATGTAAGTTGTAGTTTATAAGGAAAAAGTGGATAGACAGAGCAAAGTGGCCCGTGACACCAGACAAGTGATGACTTCTGGGATCGGCATTCCTTATAGGGAGCTTAAATGAACCTGCAATGACATGTACAGCTAGACAGATAGACGAACTCATAGAGGAACAGGTAGAAATGTATGGTTAGTAAAGGTTGTAGTGGTGAGTAGAGTGACGAAGGGTGTATGTTTTGCTTATGTGGGGAAAGAAAGCCATACATTTCTACCTGTTCCTCTATGAGTTTGTTTTTTCTTAGTGGGATCGGAACCTCAGGGCCACCTCGTATATTGAGCCTTGGAAGATAGATTTCCGTCAGCCAGCACCGTCATTGCTAACAAAAAATGTACACTTTCTCCAATCTAAGACAATATTTCAAAATAGAAATTATCACTTCAAATTAGTTTTGATAATTTTCTAGTTACTCTGGTATTTTTTCCTTTAAATGGCTTCTTAAGGGAGATAAACCCCCGTCAAAAAAAAAAAAAAAAAAAAAAAAAGATATTTGACGCGAAATGGTTATCAGATTAATGCAATATATAGCCACAGCATTAAATAAATCGTTTCGTCTTCAACCGAGCGGGATGTCGTTAGACAAAAAATTAACATATGTGGCAGTTTAGAGGGTTTGTGGAACTGTCGCCGATATAGGAACGCTCGTCGAATCGCCAACAGAGAGCTCTCGCCGACGTGAAAATTTTGGCGACTTTCACTGGTAAAGCCCTCGCTCGTTCAGTAACCTAACCTGGACATAGGTCAACTGGCCAACATAACCTAACCACATAACCTAACTCAAGATCAAGAACTAGTAATAACCCCAGAAATAGGAACACTCGCCGACGTGAAAAATTGGAACACTGGCCGACGTCGGCGAGAATTCCTATCGGCGACAGTTATAGGTACCGTAGATAACACTAAAGTCGCCAAGACAACGTTTTTTTCGATGTAGCTACAGACGTGTGGTGGCGTTAATACTTGCATTTCTACATCCATGATTTCAAGAAAGTTAGAAGGGGCTATCTGGAGAGTCTGTGTTATTTTGTGTCTTCATCTGTGTCATATTATGACTATAAATGAACAAATGACAAAAATATCACCAGAGTGGCGACCAAACTAAGGTCGCCAGCTAGTGTTTATGTTCTGAGTGTCCTCCCGCCGTCGTCGTCGCCTGAAAAAAAACCGAGTAGCGAAATTTGAAACCGTATATATACTTGCAGATACAAAGCATAAAACAACGCTGAAACAGGGTAGATTATATATACAGTCATGATATAAACTACTGTGTATCATCTTCAGTAGCACATACACATCAGTTGGATGCTGTAATTCGTAATATATGGCGGCTGGCGACATTATTGCTTCTGGCGACTATTGTTATCTACGGTAGGGTTTTGAGCATATATGATATATGAGGCATTCAATTACGTACAGAAATATCTTGTGAGCAGGAGATGGGGCCCTAAACACCCGTTTCAAGAATGCAATCTGCCCCAAACAGGCATCATATTCATCTGGTACACATCAAAATAGTGTTTTCTTAGCAAGATGCTGTATTCCATAAATTTACTCGTGATTCACTGCATAAAGGCTATTTAATGGTCCTTCACATCAGTAATACAAAAGCAGAGCGCATTATTCGATTCATGAATGTTTTCCTTATGAAAGAATAAAAACAGTATACCCTCTCCTAATTTAGCGGACAGTTCGTCACAAGCGACGAGATGTACACACGGTACACTGTGACAAGCGGTCCCGCTTTGTTGATCAACAAGTAAATATCCCCGTTTTCTTCCGCCTTTTTTAGTAAACAGACGTTCCCTCGTAAACAGACACTTGCCCACACGACACCGGGCCCAGCAGTCGTTTTGCCAGATGGTGAGATGCCACATTTCGCCAGACAACCATCAACATTATACCAGATTTCAGTTTATGATGATGCAATATGTGTTAATGAAAATTGTTACACTTATATTTCATAACTCAAAGAGTTTATTTCCATTATTCGTTATCTCAGGCACAATATATTACGAATTTTAGCATCACTACAGACTTGTATGTACGTACCACAGAAGATATGTAGTGTGATGTACATAATAATAAACTACTGTGCATGCCTCTTCACTGACATATATATATATATATAATATATATATATATATATATATATATATATATATATATATATATATTATATAATATAATATATATATATGTCAGTGAAGAGGCATGCACAGTAGTTTATTATTATGTACATCACACTACATAATTTTATCTTCTGTGGTACGTACATACAAGTCTGTAGTGATGCTAAAATTCGTAATATATTGTGCCTGAGATAACGAATTATGGAAATAAACTCTTTGAGTTATGAAATATAAGTGTAACAATTTTCATTAACACATATTGCATCATCGTATCGTATCATGCATCGTATATATATATATATATATATATAATATATATATATATATATATATATATATATATATATATATATATATATATATATATATATATATATATATATACACACACACAAGTCTGTAGTGATGCGAGAATTCGAAATACGTATATGACGCCTGGCGACATTAGTGCAGTGGCGAATATAGTGTTATTATCGGTAGTATAATTTCAAATTTAGTGCAACAAATTTCCTTCATTATCAGATGTAATCGAATGCGCACAGTATTCTATCATGCACTTTATTTGACATTTAGTTTCTGTATTTGGTTTTCACACATGTTACTATGCTGAAAATACGTTACACAGCTACGTTAGAGACAGGACACGAGAGACATGATAGCTACCAGTTGCGTACCGAGGGGGGGCATGCGGCCATGCCCCCCCTTTTGCAAAGAATAAATAATAATAAATAAATATATTCATCAAACGAAAAAAAAAAAAATACGATTTTTTTGTTATCTTTGCCAGTATATAACTTTTTTTATATTAAAGTATTCGTCCAGACTCATTTTTTCTTTGCATAAGTATGTTGAATGTTCATTCAAAATACCTACCTACCTAATCCACAAAAAAATATTTCATTTTTTCGCCTTATTTCCGTGAAAACACGACTTTTGTAAAACGACTTCTTGTTTTGTTTGGCCCCCCACTTTTCAAATTTCTGGTTACGCCACTGATAGCTACCGTCATGCATATAATTATAGTTCCTTGTATGTGCGCTTTCTAGTTCCATTTTGATATTTGTATATATCAAATAATGACTGGTCATTAACAATTTCACCAGATTTCACCATAATCTGGTTCCAAACTCTTTTTTTTCACCAGGAAGCTTGAAATTTCACCAATTTTCGTCATCAGCTGGTGAAAATTTTCGTCATCTGGCAAAACTAAACCCGCCCAGAGCAGACAGAAAACGGGGATCTATGAAGGGTGACACCAGTAGATTTCCGCTGGCCTTACATAAATAAAGTTTCGTGTGTATAAAAAATGAAAATTAAACACTGATTTTACGTCAATGAATCCTTTGAATTTGAATTTTAAAAAACTGACAAACACCGGATTACCCTAGAATTACCCTAGATTATGCATTACCCTAACCGCTACCCTAGAAGGGGTCTGATTACCCTAGTTTAGGGTATTTTACCCTAAAATGGAAGCACTGAGCCCGGCGCCTCTCCCCTCGCTCCCTCTCTCTCCCTGCCAACCACCTCCCCTCCCCGACCCCACTCCTCGCCAAATCAACCCACTCCAAACCCTCTTCAATACGCCCCACCCCACTCCTCTCTCCATTGTCTTTCAAGTTAAGCAATTTTATTCTGGACTATTATAGGAAGAGAGAGAGAGAGAGAGAGAGAGAGAGAGAGAGAGAGAGAGAGAGAGAGAGAGAGAGAGAGAGAGAGAGAGAGAGAGAGAGAGAGAGAGAGAGAGAGAGATAATAAGAAAGAGAGAATAAGAAAGAGAGAGAATAAGAGCGAGAGCGAGAGAGAGAGAGAGAGAGAGAGAGAGAGAGAGAGAGAGAGAGAGAGAGAGAGAGAGAGAGAGAGAGAGAGAGAGAGAGAATAAGAAAGAGAGAATAAGAAAGAGAGAGAATAAGAGAGAGAAAACAAAAATAAGAGAGAGCAATCAAAATACATAGGACAGATTTAGTACATTGTTTCAGTACCCGCCTGATGCTCATTATATTGACGATACTTGACAAATATACCGATTCTGCTGCCTTACAACACTAATATAATGTACGAATGAAACTATTATGCATCATAAACACACATTGATTGAAAGTCCAGCATCGGGTTGACATGGACACACGCAACTTGAACACAACGTCATTTTACTGAATTATTAGGTCGACCACGTGTCTCAGTAAATCACCTCAAATAATCTAATGTGAAAAGTGGCTATAATTTTCCGCAGAGTTTTGGTTCATCACTTTTCTGGCGTGACTGAGCTACTATAGTCTATTCACTTAAGCTGGATTCTTGGGAGCTGCTCGATGCCTACCTGAGTATGTAAGGACGTCGCTGATTGGCTGAGGCTACCAAAATACCACCACCATCACCACCCAGCCCGCGTGCATCAGCCAATCAGCGACGTCCTTACATACTCGGGTAGGCATCGAGCAGCTCCCAAGAATCCAGCTTAAGTGAATAGACTATACCACATAGGAGAAGTCTATTTACCAGTAGCATTATTTATTAATCTATTTGTTAACATTATTTATCATACAACGAGGCAGAAATGTATAAGGAAAAACATTAAGAAAAGAAAAGAACAAGAAAGAAAGAAGAAAACATTACAATCATTATATGAAAAAATATGAAAAAAGACTCGAGATGACAGTGTTGTATAAAAGAAAATATTTATGCTCAATATTTTATCACTTTACTTGTTTCAGCTTGAATGATTTAGGAAATGTATTGGGTTGCTTTGTGTGTTGCCATTAGATAAAGCTCTACCATGTATGAGTATTGTCAAGCATTCAAGTCACTGAATCGTAACATTTTGAACGAATATTTGTGCAAGAAAATAACTCGAAATGAAAAATATTAATCTTAAAAATGCAGTTCTTCATGAAAACAGTTACCATGAGGATGAAGCCTTGATGAGTGATGCAGATTGTCACATTGCAGTATTGTGTTAGATTAACGTGTTATGTACATGTTTATCTAGGCACATAGTATGAGGCAAGTTATCCTTCTGATGGTAATAGCACGCTCAGGAACAGACGCTAAGGTAGTCCTGAGTAGTGTTGGATCAAATAACCGCAACCGCAACTGCAACCGCATTTCTAGAAGTCTCAGAACCACAACCGCAACCGCCGTTCCATAAGTGCGGTTGTGGTTGTGAAAGCTTAGTCTAGATAGTATGCACGTGACATCATGATCAAGTGATCAACAATAACAAAGCGACTCTGGCCGAGGAACCCGGGGAAAAAGTTTACTTCCATAGTAATTTATCCCCTACCAAATACATTTATGGTAACACACTTTGTGCATAATATAGTTTTAGTTAGTTTGACCTATTCTTTCATGATAGCTATATAAGTTTAGAATATACTTCATTATTGACAATACATATAATTTACCGCTATTTGTGTGTTGCAAATCAAACCGTGTTCAACATATTGTATATAGTTTATATTATGTACCAAGTGTGGCTAAATCGCACTATAACGTAATATTCCAGTTAATAATTACGCATTTTTCCTAGTATATGATAACCGCAACCGCAACCGCAACCGCGGTTGTCATAAGTTTGATAACCGCAACCACAACCGCGGTTGTAGAAAATTCGACAACCGCAAACACAACCGCAACCGCGGTTGTGAAAAACCGACCACTCGATCCATCACTAGTCTCGTGTCTCTTTTTGGCTGTGCACGTGGGGCGGACAGCTGGTTCCTGCGAGTGAAGGGAGATGAGAAACACCTGTGTGACTACAGACACCTATATCAGCATACCTAGTTGTCCATTACAGCACCACCACCACTGCACCGCTGAACCCGCTCCGTGAGTCACGCCTTATTGCCACTCTAGGTCAACTTGCGCCTGTATACTTTTTTCCAGTCTCACATCTCGATCATCACCTTGCTCTCCCGCCACTCAACTTTCAACCTGTTGGGCTCCAGTGCGCCAGACATTTCCTCCACCCGTTTCATGCCTGCTCTTACAGCCACACGTCCTGTGCATATCTTATCATGCCCTATTTTCTCGTCTTTATTTGAATTTCAAGTATGCGGCTGTTACGATCATGCAATGCTTACCAAATGTTTTCCATCATTATTGTGACTAGCAAAGGCTACCCGTATCACAAATTAGCAAAATGTTAGGAGCGAGTCCTATAGTATATTACCCGATACTCTGAAAGACATTTCAAATGGCTTTGATACCATTCTTTTTTTCTCTCTCTCTCTCTCTCTTTTTTTTTTTTTTTTTTTTATTTTTTTTATTTTTTTTATTTATTTATTTAAACAACTGACATGGTATACACGGGGCTACAAATAGCAAAGAGGTTGTTGAAGGCAATGGGTGGCAGAAGCTAAAGATGTCCCCTGTCCCGGGGACATCTATCTGAAAGCTATGCCTTATAGGATAAACTAAATATATAATGTTACAGACTGAGGGTCACTGTCCGTCACAGGCACTTTTCAGGCGCATTATTTACACGTACACTGTGTCAATGTGTGTCACTATGTGTGTGTCACTATGTATCACTATTGACACGACTCTCTCTCTCTCTCTCTCTCTCTCTCTCTCTCTCTCTCTCTCTCTCTCTCTCTCTCATCTTCGTTATAAACTATTCACTCGTTACCGATACTTAACCAGTATTGTATATGATACTCTGAAATATATGGGGTAATTTCATATTTCAAATGACATTCTATTACACTCGTAGAAATATATATCTATATATATTTTTTATTGCTCAGGAAATTTAATAAACCTGGCCGAATATAGTTTAAAACCATTCCAGGGATAAGCTTAACCATTCCTGAAAGTTAGGTTGAAATTGGGACAGAAATATCGGAGCCTTAGCCGTACGGACGGGCGGGCGGACGGAGAGACAGACAGACAGACAGACAGACAGACAGACAGACAGACAGACAGACAGACAGACAGACAGACAGACAGACAGACATTTGGTAAATTATAGTAAGCTGTGTTTTATATTGATATATTGCCAACAACTTTGTTTTATTTAACCTTGTGACCTAAGTAATTATATTTCATTACCTTCTTTGAGTTTCACCTTCAATGTCAATGGCGATACTTTGTACATCAACATCAAACATTAATGCTACTAATATTCATCTTCAAACTTACTTACGGACCTCTCCTTTCGAAATCAGTGAACATATATTTCAACGTCTGCTCTTATTTCCAGAGAAAGATGAGCAACTCTTTCATGGTTGAAGCCTCTTCCAGAAAAGTAGAAGGTAGGTTCGGTGTCACGAGGATGGATATCAGGCTGAGAACCTGAAAAACAATGACTAAAAGGATAGGTTTTTAAAGCAGTTGTATATATATATGTAATATACATATATATATATATATATATATATATATATATATATATATATATATATATATATATATATATATATATATATACACACATCGATTACGTAGAGGGAATGCAGAGCAGGTGATGAATGCACAAGTTATATTGAGGATTCAAGCATAAAAATATACCGGAAATATTTCAAAGAAAACAAAAAAGCTTGATTGAATATTTAGAAAATGAAACCTTTTGTCTTACGGGATAGTCTTCGAATTTCAGGAAATCATCGACAACTTACATTCCCTCATGGCATGAGAAAAATGCAAGGGGATGAAGGCAAGGCAAGACAATGAAGGGAAATCACAAGGAGAAGGGGAGAAAGAGCACAAGCAAACAATTACAAGCCAGCGACGCCTAACAGTGCCCGGTAGGGAAACAATAACCATGTTAAAAGTGATGATGGAGTAAGCGGTGGAAGAGAGTGTGAGTCTTAAAAGTAGAACGAACAAGGCAGTCCGCGACCACATACCTATGTCGAGGCTGAAAAATATTACACTTGCCATAAGATATAATTTAAAATATTTAAAAAAAATAGATAAATAAACTATTAGGAAACAGAAAAAATATATATTAATTTACGCACAAAGCTCTTCACTCAGTTTATCTTTCTCTAATGTCAGCTCGGCAGTATAGTCAATTACAAAATATAATGACCTAAAACATACTGTAGGATTCGAACCTTGAAGACGTAAACGTTCCAACAATCAGAGGACGTGCCATGCTGAACAGAATATCACGTGCTTTGCGGCGCACGACGGTCTGGCCGACTCAGCACGAGAGGCTCTTGTGCCACGCCTTGAGAACCCGCGTCAACTTTCAGGTTCTGAGTGGGTATGCGAGGCAACATAATTTAGAAGAATGCAACAGAAGAAACAGGTGGAGACGAAAAGAGATGATTATGTTGCAGGAAGATGAAGTGGTCGAGTTATGCTGTCTGATTAAGGTAAACGGAAAACTGAAAGAAGATAATATATAACAATCAATAGAAAAATACATATTAAATAGAATTAAGTGATGAGTAGAATGGTGACAAGGTTACGAGACAAGGGCAGATCACTGAGAGAACGAACCTTATATGTGAATAAAGCTTTTGATGGGAAAACTAAACAAGTCATTTGGGTTAGCAGAGACTGCTGAAAAAATATTTTAAAATCTTAAGAAATTATAGGTAATAAAAAAAATAGAGCCGGGTTGGATATAATCGATGGTGGATTTCTTACAGAAACCAAAATTCAGCACCATTTGTACTATACAAATGTAAAACAGCAAAATATATTCAAGAAGTAGGCAGCCAGGACGGACCTTGCAGCCAGGACGGACCTTGCAGCCAGGACGGACCTTGCCGCCAGGACTAGGATTGCCGCCATGATGAAATACTATCGGGGAAGTAATGGCACAAATAATGGCAAATGGCACTAATTTGCCCCACCTTCCCCTACTAATGGGGGAGGCGCGCACGCTTGATGGTGACCCTTCCGTGTCCCCTCCGATCATCCCAGCACCTCAGTGACACATAGGAATACATAAGAAAAACAGATACATGGGAGCAGCTGCAGCCTCCGAAATTTAAGCAACTGCAGCCTCCCCTCTTAAAGCAACTCTTACAACTCACACCACACTCCACGCACTGTACATCACACACCCTGAACCCACACCACACTCCACGCACTGTATATCACACACCCTGAACCCACACCACACTCCACGCACTGTACATCACACACCCTGAACCCACACCACACTCCATGCACTGTACATCACACACCCTGAACCCACACCACACTCCATGCACTGTACATCACACACCCTGAACCCACACCACACTCCATGCACTGTACATCACACACCCTGAACCCACACCACACTCCACGCACTGTACATCACACACCCTGAACCCACACCACACTCCATGCACTGTACATCACACACCCTGAACCCACACCACACTCCACGCACTGTACATCACACACCCTGAACCCACACCACACTCCATGCACTGTACATCACACACCCTGAACCCACACCACACTCCATGCACTGTACATCACACACCCTGAACCCACACCACACTCCACGCACTGTACATCACACACCCTGAACCCACACCACACTCCATGCACTGTACATCACACACCCTGAACCCACACCACACTCCACGCACTGTACATCACACACCCTGAACCCACACCACACTCCACGCACTGTACATCACACACCCTGAACCCACACCACACTCTATTGCAAATATGAACACGGCCTATCTCTATTCTTGAGCATTCCAATGTTCACCTGGGTTATCATCTGCCACTGACCAATGAGCCTTCAATGTTGCTATACTTCACGAGCTAGAGCAGCATCCTATCTACAGTATAATGTTCCGACTTAGATGCCCTCCCCCCCTAAGGTGGCGTACACCCTGAGGGGGGGGCGTGAGTAATTACCTAGGGGGGCGTGAGCCAAGAGAGAGATAGGAATAACTGTCAAGCATTTAACTTTACGCTCGGCCTTCGCTTGAACATACATGAAGCTCGCTCGCGAGGGGGCGCGAAGAAAGTCTGTACAGAGAAATAATGTGTGAAAAACTCTGCGGTGACATCTTGCCAGGTTTCACTAACTCAGTAGACTTTTATGCAATATTATTTTTTGTTATTATTATTACTATCATTATTGTTATTTTTATCATTATTATTATGATCATCATTATCATTATCGTTATCATCATTATCATTGTTGATATTATTATTATTATTGTTATTATTATAATTATTATTATCACTATTATTACTATTAATATTATTTTATCAAAATTATCATTATTACTATCATCTTTATAAGTCACATTATTATTGTCATATTATCATTCTTATGGTACATCACTTACATGTATTACTATTTTTTAGTATTTATATTAGTATTATCCCTATTATATTATTAATATCATTATCAGATATTACTATTATTATTATCATTGTATAACAGTGACAGGTCAGATTTGAACCCCTGGACAGGGCGCCGCAGCCACCTCTCCACACGGAGGTTATGGAGAGGTTAGTAACCTCCGTGTGGAGGGGTGGCCACGACGCCCTGTTCAGGGTTCGAATCCCACCTGGCACTGTTATACAACAATTGTCTTAGTTGATATTATTATTATTATTGTTGTTATTATTATTATTATTATCATTATTATTATTATTATACGACCAGAGTGTTATCTATTTATAATAAAGCTCTCGATCGCTCGCTTTCTCACTCTCAGTGCGGTCGCACCCTAATTATTATTATCCCTTCGCTTGAAGCGAAGGCCACCGCACACCAGAAGCTACGCGAGCTACACTACGTATGTGTGTTAGCTATGCACGCTATTTCGTCCGTACACCAGAAGACACATATCTCAAGCTATGCCCTCAGTTCCATGCTGATATTCAAGATGGACAGACTGTTTGTTGTGCTCTGTGGTGTGGTGATGAGTCAGATGAAGAAATTTTGTTGCTGGCTTTGGTAGTGTCCAAGAAGAGGAGGAAGTGGCTACACGAAACAAACCTGAAAAGAGAACATTTTGGCGAGTACCGTCATCTGGTACAGGAACTTTGCTGTGATGAAGAAAAATTCAAACAATATTTTCGATGATCACCTTCACAGTTCAAGAATGTTTTGTTGCTGATTGAAAAGGATATAAGAAACCCATATAATATATGTATATATATAAGCAAGGGTACTTTTTCATTCCCTCAATAAGTTCCTTCATCTTCAGCTGTTTGCACCACGGGTGCAAAATCACGGGCGAGACAGCGTGTGGTGGCCTTGACAGATGACGCGACTCTCCTCACCCCGCCACATCAATCATCACACTGAGAAGAAACGCTCTACCAAGCATGCACAACCAAAGCCATGCCGGAAAAATTCACTCCCCAGGCAATCTGAAGCTATGTGGCCTCGTCACATAGCGCATGGTCTACATAGCATAGTTTCTGGTCTGAGGTACCTAACTGAATAACCACTGCAGCAATTCAGACATGCAGCACACCTACGAGTGCGCCTAGCTTCTGGTGTGCGGCGGCCTTTAAACGTGATGTAACTAAATATGCTGGGTATATGCAAGGTGTTTTTGAATAATTATGTGAACAATAAAAGTGTTATAAATACGCATTTTTTCAGTTTTCTTTCTGATTTGGGAATATTTTGAATATCTTGGTTGAAGGAGTGAAGGGGGGGCATGGAGGCAGGGACAAACCACTAAAAATAGCGTGGTGGCAAAAAGGTTAAGAAACACTGCCATAAGGTGCCATGAGCCTTAGGTGAGATGAGCTAAGGTACCATGGGCGATGCCAAAAGCCTAAAGTCATGCTTTTCATTTTTGGTTTCTGCTTTTCTTTTTTTGTGTGTGAGGTGTGTCATTTTCTATATCTTTTTCGTCATTGTCACTTTTTATATATTCGTTTTACCTTTGTACTGTACTTTTCTTTGCAAGTGTGTGTGTGTGTGTGTGTGTGCATCGGTGGGCGTTATCGCGATAATTTATCGCGATAACGATATCGGGTTATCGATTATCCGATAAAAAAAACTCCCGCGTTATCGATTCATCGGTATCGCCCATACTTTTGGTTCCAAACTAGCGATAATCGATAATTTTATTTTTTGGTTCCAGTTTAGCACAGGGGCGAGACGTGCAAAAGACATTTTTAGTAATTTAAACTTTCAAATGTAGTTATTTTACTTAAAAACAGTACTTTTCATTAGTGAAGAGACAGGATAAACATTGAATTTAGAAGATATTGGTGTGCAAAAGGTAAATGAAGGGTTTTCTAACAGTTTACTGATAGCATTTAAGATTTTTTATTCAAAATATCAATATCGTTATCGCTAGTATCGGAATTTTGGATTTATCGATTTATCGGTTATTGCCTTATCGGGCGATAAATTTATCGCCAGTTATCGATTATCGGTTATCGCCGATAAGGTTATCGTTATCGATTTATCGGTTATCGTGATACATTTTTTCGTTATCGCGCCCACCTATGTGTATGTGTGTGTGTGTGTGTGTGTGTGTGTGGTGTGTGTGTGCGGTGTAGCACATTTTTAAGATGTACTTTAGTCACTCTTTCCCTGTCTTCTCCCCTTCCCTCCCTCCCTCCCTCCCTCCCCCCCTTCCTTCCCTCCCTCTCTCCCTGTCTCCTTTCCTCCCTCATCCATCACCAGTTCCTTCAGATATGGCTGTCATTCGTCTAGGACACATAAGAACATAGGAACATAAGAAAATAAGGAAGCTACAAGAGGCCGTGAGACCTGCACGAGGTAGTTTCTGTTACTTAACACTACTTACATCCACCTTTCATCCCCATCCATGAATTTATCTAGCCTTCTTTTAAAGCTCTCTAATGACTCCGCACTAACTACCTGTCTACTGAGTCCATTCCAATCATTTCCCACACTATTTGTGAACCAGTTTCAGACACACGCACACACACACAAACACGCACACACACACACACGCGCGCACACACACACACACACACACACACACACACGCGCGCGCACACACACACACACACACACACACACACACACACATTTAAATTTGAAACACAGGAACCTTCATATTTGTGAGTGTGTGTGTGTGTGTGTGTGTGTGTGTGTGTGTGTATGTGTGTGTCATTCACCCATGGTCTTGTCCACGCGAGTCGAACTCGTGATCGCCAGTTTCACCCTCCCGATGCGAGCTTGGAGCTCATTATTATCGATATATGGGTAATGCTGGGACCTCACACACCACACACACCCATCCCCTTGCTCAAGGGGACAGTAACCGCCCGAATTTCTCAGTGGAAAAATCCCTGGGAATGGAGCTTGTACTGACTTGTCATGTGTTTGTCTGTATATGTGTGTGTGTGTGTGTATGAGTGTGTGTCTGTGTGTGTGTGTATTCATCTAGTTGTATTTTACAGGGCCTGATCTGCACTCGTATGGCCCCGTCTCCATATCAACATTCTTATCATTCATCCTTAGTGTTGGCCGAAGCCACCACCCCGGGAGGCGGGTAACAACCCCCGGCTAACACCCGGTACCCATTCACTCCTGGGCGGACAGGGGCTCGGGTTTTAAGGAAACAGCCCATCTGTCTCCGCTCCGCCCGGGGATCGAAACCGGGACTTCTCGATTGTGAGCCGAGCGTGCTACCTCTACACTACGGAGTATCCGTTGTGTGTGTGTGTGTGTGTGATAACGTGCGGTGTGTGTGTGTGTAAGGCGCTCTCATTCTACCGGTTCTACTATGAGTTCGTCTATCTGTCTAGCTGTAGCTAGATTAGATTAGATTAGATTAGATATTTTATTGACCACACCAATACAAAGAAAATTCACATACAACATATCCTATGGTCCAACAAAAGAATACATAATTATGATGAATAACTAAATTATAAATCTTCATTCAACCTAAAGATTTACGCATATATCCGTAATATTTTGTATATGTGTGTGTACACACATCATCATCGGTCATTGTTTTTGAGAATAAATCATAGATACTTTTGATACAATAAACGTTGCGAACATCACTAGATAAGGGACACTCAGCCATGACATGTTCTTCGGTCTGTATCTTGCCGCAGGGACACAGCCTCTCATCCACCGGGAGACGGCCGCGTCCCCTCCTATTCCACCTGCCTGCCTCTATAGCTAAAGAGTGAGCTGACACACGGAAGCGTGTATAAGCTAATCTATATAATTCACTGATGTTATGCTTTTCAATATACAAAGATTGCACTGTTAAGTTGGGATTCATGACATTTAAGTAGGTTATTCTTCTTGATGATGCAGAATGCATGGTGTTATTTTTAAGTGTATCCATTGCTACTGCACAGTCATCAATATTATTGTTTATAAGATCTGACACATAAGTCTTGGTATTATATCTCGTGTCCAGTACGATTCGCAAAGCAAATCCTAAAGGGTCATCATCCATCCTAGATCGCTCCGCGTACATATTCGCAAAAAACTTTCTTTGTCTACTTTTAACAAGAGCTTGTATAGGTGGACACCCTGACTCGATGTAACAAAGATCATTACAAGTCGTACCTCGGACTCCCAGCATCTGTTTAAGTGACCAGTTATATAGTTTAACTATTGGTTTCAAATCTGCATTCAGCCACGACTCACATCCATACAAGACAGCAGATAATACTACAGCATCAAACACTCTTCTTTACAATGAAGGGCACGTCATTATTAGTATGCAAAAAGGAAACAAATTTATTAAAGTGAGCCATCTTATCCTCAGCGTGAGCCTTGACCGCCGACGACGCAGAGCCGTCTGCCGTGAAGGGTGAGCCGAGGTAAGTGTAGCGTTGACAGTGATTCACAACCAGTCCATCTACAATCATAGGAAGCCTGTCAGCATCCGAACCACAGATAACCATGAAATTAGTCTTTGTCTTATTCACTTTCATGCCATAATTCTTACAAAACTGACATAGCAATGACAACCTCCTTATCATGTTTGCCCTACTCGTCGATAACAATACCGTATCGTCCATAAGGATCAACAAGCGTAGCCTACTGACGCCTTAAAATATCCATCAAATAATGACAAGCTTCACTTGATATTTATTTTGCCGCCTTTGCCATGACATACGTTGTGAAATCAATTTTTTTGTAATGCAATAATCATCCATCAATATAATAAAAATATTTTCAGGAGGTTTAAACACGTGGAATAAGGTCAAAATAATGGTTGAAGATAAAGTATAGCTGGACTCGCTGGTGTCTGGGTGGGGAGGACGCGTGGGCCAAGCCGCTGCCGCTCGGCCCGCTCCGCCACCACTGCTCTCAGCCACTCACCCCACACAAGTCATTTGGCCGCCGCTCCTCCTCCTTGCCACCGCCACACCAACCTCCTGACGCGTAAGTAATATTAGTAATAGTTCATTGGTAAAACAAGCTATAGCATTTGTAGTAGGGTGAAAAAAGTAAAAAGCTGGAACAGGAGGACCTACGTTGTTAGAGCTTGATAAGGAATGTGCATAATGCTAGATTGTTGAGTGTTGCCGTTCAGTCGCACGTTGCATTGGTATTTTACTTCTAAGTTATCGTTGCTATGGCTGGCTGGTGACCAGCTGGGAGGGCCTGGGCGATGCCATGCTCGATTTCTCTATTCAAGTGTTTTTTCCTTCATTTTAGTATTGTAGTGTTAAGGAATGCATTATGTAGGAGAGGCGGTGCGGGAGGGGAGAGGGTAATGGCGGTTGGGCTGCTTCCCCCCCACAACAGACGCCTCAAAATTCCCGCCAAAAGAAGCGGTCCAACCTTTTTCGCGCGGGAACAACAAAGAATCTCAAAGATTTGTAGATATTTATTCTATTAAAGTAATCGTCCAGACCCATTTTTTCTTTGCATAATTATGTTGAATGGTCATTCAAAATACCTAATCCACAAAAAAATATTCATTTTCACGCCTTATTTCCCTAAAAACATGACTTTTGTAAAAAGCGCGGGAAAAACAACAGCCACATTCCAGCCGTGGCGCGAAACTTGCTGGCGACGACACAAGAGGTAAGCCTCCCAGCCCCGCCCGACACAAACACACGGAGACTCTGAGAAAAATGTAGTACTTGGGGAATTTTGGGTGCTTCTGGTATAGTTTTTGTGCGACACGGCACATACTTGCATCCTGCATGGGCACGGCAAGAAAGCCGTGCCATTCCCGAGAGCTTAGCACCCATTCACAACCCACACGGCGACGATATATGTGTGCAGACCTTTGGAGCGACGGGGAGCGGCTGGTAATAGCCAGGGTACTGCAGCCCTCTCATCTCGGTGGCCTTGCTACTACCCGCCGCTCCCCGCCGCTTGCCGCCGCTGCACACATCTGCACACATATATCGTCGCCCCACAGTTTGCAAATGGGTGCTAAGCTCTCGGTAAAGGCACAGCCCCCACGCTGCACCCACACAGGATGTAAGTACATGCCACATCGCACAAAAAATATATCAGAAACACCCAAAATTCCCCAAGTACTACATTTTTCTCAGAGTCCCCGCGCATATGTATCAGGCGGTACTGGGAGGCTCCCTGTTGTGACGTCGCCGACCCATGGTGCGTCGTCTGCTGATAAACAGTTGTGTTTTGAGAGCACGGGGAATTTACAGATTTTGAATGCGGATCATTTAAAAACGGGTGACTGGATGCAAAATGTGACAACATATTGTTGATATACTCGATCATGGCTATATTTTGACTGCATTAAATCAGGAATGATGAAATGGTCTGGACGATTACTTTAAGAGACGTGATAAGTTGTGATTTACGGGTCTTTTACTTGGTGGTGGCTCTTCTGATAACGAGAAAATGGCGTCCGGTTGTTGGGTGAAGGAAGCTTTGGAAGGCCTGTGCATACTGAACATTGGTGCTGCTCTGCAACCATATTTGCTGGCTTCAAGTGGCTTGTTCGTTATATACTGATGAGTTATGCTATGAACAAGACCAAAATGCAGACTTAGAAGTAGTAGAAAAGTATATATACCTAGGAATGGAAGTAAACAAGGAAGGGATAGGCGGTGAAAAGCAGAGGAAACTTAATGAAGGCAAGGCAAGGAGGATGACAGGCATGATTATAAATGGTGGTAATAGAGTCATTAATAAATATGAGGTAGGCAGGAGTTTATGGAAAGGGGTGGCTGTACCCCATTGCCTATATGGGTCAGAAGTGACTCAGTACAGGGAAGGAGACATCATGCACTTGGAAAAGACTCAGAACATAGTAGGCAGATGGGGACTAGGAGCTTGTAGGAGCACTGCCGTAGAGGCCATAAGGGGAGACATGGGATGGAGCACCTTCAGGGAAAGGATAATTAAAGGAAAACTGGTGTTCCACAAGAAAATTGAAAGACTTAGTGATGATAGATGGGCAAAGAAAATATCCCAGGAAAATAGATCAAGTTCCACCTGGAAGAAGGAACTAGAGAGATTGAAAAGGAGAGAAACTGTGGGAGAGGAATGGAACAGGATGGAGATAATAGATATCAAAAAGAAAATTGAGAATAATGGGCTAGTTAAATGGCAGGAAGGAATGGCCAGGAAATCAACGTTGCAGTGGTACAGGTGGAAACAGAAACCAGAGGGGGTGACCTGGCATGTAGGAGACTGGGGTAGTAAGTTACTCTATAAAGCAAGAACAGGCACCTTGGAAGTCAACGGAAGGAACAGGGAACTGGAGAACCAGAATTGTAGCTGCAGGGTAGGAGAGAAAGAAACTGTAGAACATGTCATTGTGGAATGCAACAAGTATAGGAGTCAGAGGGAAAAGCTTATAGCGTCAATAGTAACAGTCCTAGGCAGAGAGGAGTGGGACAGGAGACTAGAGCAGAAAGACGGGGCCCTGTGTACGGTGTTGGGGCTGTATGGGGACAGAAAGGAAACTGAAAGTATTGTAAACCTCACCAAAGTGTTCCTAACGCAGTGTTCGGAGATCAGAACACAAAATAGACAATGAATTAGGATGATAATCCAAGGATTGAAAACTGATCAAAATGTCTTTCCCAGGTGAAATAAACAGGGGAAGAGTTAACAAGTTTTGTTAACGAAGGAGACGAAGTGGAAGAGGACCTATGAAGCGATACTAAGCGACTAAGGTCACAAGAAGAAGAAGAAGAAGAAAAATTTCACTCGTACCTCAAGTTGATAAAAACTAGTGCAGGCAACACCACCATGTAAGTTATTATGCAAGTTTAATATTACAGTGACTTACACGGAACCGTATGCATTATATATATAACCGTACACTTATACCTGTAAAATATACAGATCCGTATCCTTCAACGCCACGGCTAGTAAGGTGACCGCATTCCTTTTCGCCACAATTATAGATACGGTGACTATTCATTTTCACCGTGGCTAGAGATACGGCGGCAGTATTTGTCCATTGGGTTACCTGGAACTCGCAGATGCGTGCCGATAGGAATTCTCCGACTTCGACGAGTGTTCCAAATTTTCACGTCGGCTAGTCTTCCTATTTTCGGCGACAGTTCTAGTTCTTGATATTACAGTGCCCATTATATACATTTAATAAACTTTTACCCGCGTTTCTACATTCAGGGATTAAATACCAGCAATAATTAACAGCTAGATTAGGTTATGTCGGTTAGGTAACCAATGTCCAAGTAAGTTAGTGAAAGAGATCTTCCTTTTCATCTAATACAAGTGGAACTCGCCGAAAATTTCCATTGTCGGCGAGAGTTCTCTAGGTGTTTCGGCGAGAATTCCTATCGGCGATAGCTCCATAAACCGTCCACGGGAGTTTAGGGCCATGCAGGGGTCTCGAGTTGTTATACGGAGCGTTTGCCCCCAATCATTTGCATTGTTTTAATGCAAATATTCTTATTTCTTGTTCCAATAAGGGTAAATTTTGGTGTTTAATTTATAGTTTCACCCAACCAACGATTTTCTGATGCGCCTTATGTTTTTCTGGTGTGTTTTTGTGTTTTGAATGAATCTGCTAACCGTTTCTGTCGCAATTTTTTTTTCTTTTTTTTTTTTCTTTCACAAATGACCAAAAAAAAAAAAAATGAACCTAAACCTAACCTAACCTTTACATAACTAGAAAAGGTTTTGGTATTATTTTACGATGGCACCAAACTTCCCTACACAATTGGGAGCATGGTTTTTGTTTACCTTTTTGTATTCTAAGACTTTTTCTCAGTTTTCCCCCGCAAATCAATTTTTTTAGGCGAATAGAACATTTAGGGGGGGGGGAGGAATGTCCCTTTTTTTACAAAATGCCTCCCTTTTCCCTTTTGTGACCTGATCGCTTTTTTTTTGGTTTTTTATTAAACTTTTATTATTGGCCCCGTTAGGAGGTTAAAGGTTAGAAAGGGGAAGGAGGTTAGGTTCAGGTAAGAAGGTAGCCAGGGGGTGCCCCTAAAAAACAAAAGAAATGCAGGCCAAAAAAGGGGAAGGAGGAGGCATTTTGAAAAACAAGGAGACTTTCCTCCCCCCCCTAAAATGTTCTATGTTCAAAAATTTGTTTGGACGGAAAGCTCGAGAAAAGTCTTTTAAATACAATAAGGTAAAAAAAAAACCCACTCCCAATTGGTAGGGAATTTTGGTGCCATCGAAAAAATTTTACTAATTTTTTAGGTGGATAGTTTTTATTTTATATAATATATATATATATAAATATATATATATTATATAATATATAATAATATATATATATATATTATATATATAAAAATTATATATATATAAATAAAGAAATATAAAGGTTAGTTAGGTTAGGTTCTTTTTTTGCTTTAGTCTTTTTTCCCAAAAAAAAAAAAAAAAAAATTGCGACAAAAAAGGTTAGCGATTCTTAAAAAACACATAAAAAACACACCAGAAAAACATGAGGGGCATCAGAAAATCTTGGTGGGGAACTATAAATTAACCATTTTGGGTTTTATAGGCGATATAGAACATTTTGGTGGGGGGGGGAATGTCCCTTGTTTTCAAAACCTCCCCCTTCCTCTTCTTGTGACCTGCATCGCTTTGTTTTGGGGTTTTTTTAAACTTTTATTATTGGACCCAGTTTGGAGGGTTTAAAGGGTTTGTTAAAGGAAGGGAAGGTTAGGTTTGGAAGGGAAGGGAGCCAGGGGGCGCCCCCAAAACAAAAGCAATGCAGGTCCAAGAAGAGGAAGGGGGAGGGATTTTTAAACAAAGGGGAAAATTCCTCCCCCCCCCTAAAATGTTTTGTCTCAAAACTATTATTTGCGCGAAACTCAGAGAAAAGTCTCTTAGAATACAATAAAGGGAAACAAAAAAAATGCTCCCAATAGGAGAACTGAAACTCGAGAAATGCCAGTGGTCGCTGGCATTTTTAACCTCAAAGGTTGGTTACTGTGTTTTGGCTCCGCGACTAATATTTTTCATAAATTAATTTCGCGATAAACATTGATGCACCGCAATCTGAATACCAAAAAATATAGTTCTTCTGTTTTTTACTATTATATGGATGACATTCATTACGATGGAACGTTCTATAATAGCAATTTAATGCAAATTACTCGCCTCGAGTAGCAAGCTTAATATATTTTTTACAGTTATTGTGGGATGTAAAATTTGGGTGATGTTCACACTGTTTTCTAAGGACAGTACGCTGCGTCTGGCAAACGCTTGTCAAAATACAATAAGCAATGCCTTGGAAAAAAAGAAGGGAATAAAGAATGCCGAAATCGGCTTGTTGCTGCGACAATGTAGGTTATAATTGTGGAGGCGACACGCCGCGGCGGGGAGATTGAATCAAAACATTGCTACTTCACGCGTCGACTCATTGCACTTCCAGGCTTTCTATCTGATTGATACACAATAATAACAGGAAAATATGACTGCCTAGGTATAGATAACTTCTAAACATACGTTATTGACTATATAATATCATAGAGTAACATTTACCTCGCCTCCTCAACTATAACCTACTTGGTTATTTGGTTAAATGCATGTTTTACAGACTCAGGCTTCTATACAATATACATATAGAAGAAAATCGTTCTTAAAATTATACTTTTGTGTTTTAAGTGCAGTGGAATAAGCCCATATTTTTCTTTCAAGTTGACCAACTTTTCACCAAATTGTGAGTTAAAACTGCCAGCGACCACTGGCATTTTGGAGTTGCAGTTCTCTCTAATTGTGTAGGGAAGTTTGGTGCCATCGTAAAAATTTACTAAGGTTTTTAGGTGGATAGTTTTTTATTTTATATATATATATATATATATATATATATATATATATAATATATATATATATATATATATATATATATATATATATATATATATATATATATATATATAAAGTAATATAAAGGTTAGGTTAGGTTTAGGTTCATTTTTTTTGCTTTAGTCATTTTTGCCAAAAAAAAAAAAATTGCGACAGAAACGGTTAGCAGATTCATTAAAAACACATAAAAACACACCAGAAAAACATGAGGCGCATCAGAAAATCGTTGGTTGGGTGAAACTATAAATTAACCATTATGGTTTCTAGCCATGTCAATTTTTTGAGACTATTATACAATTTAAGGTAAATTTTTACCTAAGGGCACAGTTGTACTAATATGTTTGTCTCATTGATCAAAAACTGGTAAAATTATAGTCCTTTCCCGCCCTTAGTAGTGTTTTTTTTCTCCAGATCACAGATCCCTTCAGATACCTCTAAAACTAAATTATAGAATAGGGGAGAGATGCCCCCTTCAACTCTCCCCTACATTACCCCCGCCCTGCACCCCCAAAAAGATATTACTAACCTAACTTTACCAATTACCTCTTAGCGTGAACACAAAAGGCCGGGAAAGGCCTAGAATGTGTGGTTGAGGTTATGGTTGTAACCATGGAGGTAGAATAAGGGGAGAGGTCGAGGCGCGGAAAAAGTGAAGTCATTCTGGTCGGCCGGCGACCATTCAAGGAATGGCAGAAAGGCTGGTGGTATAGAAGCCGCTCCCTTGCCCTGATCTGACTTAGCTGACTATGCACCAAACTTGACCCCACCCTGGCTGCTCCCTTCATTCATTCATTCATTCATTCATTCAGCATGAAGAATGCAAATTTCATGGATATATTGACATGGGGACTGAAATTGATGACGATAGTCTCCCCATAGCTAATGAGGCTCTAAACATTCATGGTTGTCAGTGAATGAATGGCATGTGGAAGTTGGATATTTCCTAATTGTAGGACTTGGTGTTAGCTAATTAAGTCACGCAATGTTTAATAAAGCTGCATTCTGCAGGCGTCAGTTATTTCTTTTAACTTGTGATGGCGCAGCATCCAATATAGCCATGATTAGTAATCTTGGGTGTAGTTTTGCATTTGACCCTATTGAATCAGCTTTTAAACACCCAGTCAGTGACAGAGCAGCCAGTGTTTATGCTTCTAGATCCTTGTCACATGTTGAAACTTGTGAGGAACTGTTTCGGTGATAAGAAAATATTGGTCGATGAGTGGAAACTTAGTGAAGTGGGACTTCATTGAAAGGTTGCATGAACTTCAACACCACGAACAGCTTCATTTAGGGAATATACTGAGAGCTGCACATGTTGCGTGGAGAAGAAGAAAAGTTATGTTAAATTAGCAGCACAGTTACTCGGTGAATCAGTTGCTAATTCATTGAGATTTTGTCTGCAAGAACAAATTAGTCATTTTGAGGGCTGTGAAGCTACTATAAATTTCATTATGATCAACACTGTTTTTGACGTAATGAATTCCAGGAATTTGAATGCAAGTGGCTAAAAGTCTGGGGGCGTTTGGGCTAAGGAAAAAAGCTCTTCATACCGCCAGAATTTTAATTTCCGGATTTGTTTTGTGGATCTTAGATTTNCCAAAACCCCTCAAAAAATTTTTGGAAAAAACACACACCCCACGAAATTTAACCTTTTTTCCTTCCCCAAATTTAAAATTGGGGTTACCCCGGGCCCAACACAGGATTACGAAAAATTTTGGGCCCCCAAAAAATTTTACCGGGGCCCCCCCCAATTCCCCAAAAAAATTTTTTTTTAAGGGGGTTAAAATCCCTTGCTGGTGACCATGGGAGTATTCAAATAATAGTATAGATCAAGAAATATTATAAGTGTAAAAACAGAATAATTACCCTGAGTATATGGCTAAATAACAAAATTCGAAAAATAGTTATCCCCATTATAAGGCACAAAACCCAAATTTTAAAGAATTTTAAAAGAATTTTGTGTACATAAGAATTTTATGAACAACCCCCGTTATGAGCTTTCTCAGAGAACAAAAAAAATGGGGGAAAAAAAAAATTCTGGCGGTATGTAGTATTTTCCCTTCCCCCCCAAAACGCCCCCTTTTAAAAAAGGAAAATCAGATAATGAAAAAGATTTTTTGGTGAAAACAAACTTATTTTAGATCATTAAATTATCGGGATTAGAGATTCTGAAGTAAAATTAAAAAAACAGGTTTTTGGATTTTTTTTGTATACGGAGTTTTCAATCCACATGACAATTTAAATTGCTCTAAGGGTTTCAACACTTATTTTTTAAGACTAAAAATTTTTTAAAGGGGACCATATATAACAGTTTTTGGGAAAGAAAGGCTTGGGGGAGCAATAATAATCCACTGTCAGACAGTTTTCTGCAGCCTATAAGAAGTTGCTCGAAAGTAATGATATGCTAGATATTGCGCGTGGGGTAACGCCCCCCCCGGAATCTGTCCCAATACAAAACTGACCTAGCCAGTTAATGATGCAGTGACTCAAACATTAGTAACGTCATAAACACTTTCTTTTTAAAAGCAGAGTTAAAGATGAAACCACAAATCAGAAATATTGAGGGAAAAAGATAATGTATATTTCACTGCTTCACACTGATCAAAGTGTCCCAAAATCGTTGCCTATATTGCCCGGGTTCGGGTGCACAGTCTGGCAAATCTTGCATTTCGAGGCCGTATTTACGCTTTTACCTGAGAGAAGCCCCTGCCTCTTCCATCACTCCCCTTTTCAACCTTTAAAAACCCAAAAGGGGGATTAATAATCCCACAGACGACCGTAATAGATTTTGTGTAACAAGTGAAAAAAATTATTAGAGAAAACATGGCCAGAACAAAGGCTCCACATTTTTTCACTGGGGAGAGTGAACTTTCATAAGGTGGTAAGTGCAGTCTTGCAGAAGTCAGTAAAAGCATATTCCTTAATCTTAGTGATCATATGTTTGACACAGAGCCCCTTACATTTACTAACTAAGGCAGTTGCCGAAAAATATTTGCAGGTGAGGTGTCACTACTGGGAAACAGATAACTGCCAAGTTGCAGGACAGAGTTAGGAGTCGCCAAATATACACAAAACTAATTCACTTCACTGGCCAGTAGCATACACACACTAATTTAAGTATTATAATTTTTGTACTTATATTTCACTTTTTCATGTATTTCTTATTTTTGTCTTGTATAAAAGTTGTAATATAATAATACATGTGCGTAATACCCATCCAACCTCCATGGAAATACCGCACAGCGCGTTGTGACGAGAGTTTCTGCCAGTCGTGGGCGGGGCTTCAGCCGGACCTCACTTTATGGTGAAGGGCGGGGCTGGCAGGGCATCTCTTATTCTAACTCCATGGTTGTAACCCATCTTAGGTTAAGTAATTTATTTTGTAATCTCCCCCTCTTTATTTTTAAGTTTTAGAGGTATCTGAAGGGACCTGTGAAGGTCTGGATAAAAGAAAACTACTAAAAAGGGCGGAAAAGGACTAATTTTACCGAAACTTTTCCGGGCAAAATTCTAGTACTTTCCCGCCTTTATTAGTTTAAAAAAAAATAATACTTAAACCTTCAAATATCTTCAGATACCTCTAAAACGTAATTGTTAAGTGGGGGAGAGAAGCCCCCTTTCCCCCCTTAACGACCCCCCCCCCCCAGGAGCCCTAAAAAAATATGGTAATATTGCATTAAACGCACCAATAACCTTCAAGCGAAGCTCTTCCAAAAAATATATACTAACCTAACTTCAAAATAACTTAACAAACTGGTAAAATTCTAGTCCTTTCCCGCCTTTAGGTCTTGCAAGGAGGGGAGGAGGTTGGTAAGGTTAGGTTAGTTATAGTTTTTGGGGTCCGGGGGAGGTTGAGGGCGGAAGGGGGCATCTCTCCCCCGCTTCTTAATTAAGTTTTAGAGATATCTAAAGAGATCTGTGAAGGTCTGGAGGAAGAAAACAAATACGGGCGGAAAAGGACAATTTTACCCTTTTCCTTGTATGTTGGTCTCAGTTATGGAAAAGATTCCGTAAACCATAAGACAAGTTACGCTTCTCTACCTCATTAGGTGGGGTGGCAGGACCGCGGTCAGCAGGCAGACGACGGCTGGCTAGCGCGGGCTTGAGCGAGGTCCCCGGGATATACCACTGCCGTCTGTCATAGAGACTGCAGTGGGTATACCAGCAGGCCTGTTCGATGGGCGGAGCGAGCCTACGTGATGACGTCATCAACAGAAGTATAAGAACTCGGGGGAGAAGATGACTTTCGGCCGCTTTTTTAAACTTGGACTAGGGAGAGTCTAACGTGGAGCTTCCATGTTAGACTCTAGTGGTACCAATGCCACGAACGCGTTCTTTAGACACCATCTTGGAGAGCTAACATAGTCTTATGTTGATCCACGACTGCGCTTGGGTTGGCAGCCCTGAACCAGGGAGATCATATATTGGGGGACGGAGGGCGGAAGTCATTGTCTCCGCGCCCTGTCCCGAAACAAAAAAACCCCCCATACCTATATAATTTTAATTCTTCATTTATTCATTTTTTTTCCCCCAATTTTCCTTGATTTATAGCTTTCCCCCATTTTTTGGGGAGTCAAATTGTCAGGGCATGTTAGTTATTATTTGTTGCAAACTAAGAGGCCTTAATCATAAGAACAAAAGAACATAAGAAAATAAGGAAGCTACAAGAGGCCGCGGGGGCCAAAACCCGGGGTATTCCTGTCACCTAACACTCCAACATCCACCTTTTCATCCCCACCCCCCTGAACTACCCATTTTCCCCTTTAAAGCTCCCCTAATGCCCCCGCACTAACTACCTGCCCCCCCTTTGGACCTTTCCCCACTCATTCACCCCCCCTTTTTTGGGGACCATTTTTTTTCCCCTATTTCCCCTTTCAAAAATCTACCTTTTTTTTCCACTTGAATCCTTTATTTCCCCTTGTTCTCCCCCGGGTTTAAAAGCCGTAAAAACTTTTCCTACCTCCCTTTTTTAAAAAATCCCTTTATCCATTTTAAAAAACTTCTACAATCGCCCCCTTACCGGTCTCTCGATGATGAAATTTTTTAATAACTTAAATCTCCCCCTCAAAACTAAAGTTAGCACCCTTTGTATCATTTTTGGTCATCCTTCTCTGCATTTTTTTCTAACAACATATATCCTCCTTTTAATATGGAGCCCCAAAACTGAACTGCATAGTCTAGGTGACCCCCCTGCCCCTAGAAAGCCAATAAAATTTAGAATAATTTTTCCCGCACTTTTCCCTACTTTTTTTTTAACACTTTGTAATGAATCCTAATACTTTTTCCTCTTTTTTTTCTGGCCTCATCATTTTTTTTCCTGGGCCCCAGGTCTGGGCCCTCCCCCCCTCACTCCAAATCTTTTTAACCTTTGTTTTTCACATACCCAGCTTATGGTGTATCTATTACCGGGGTTTTTTCTCCAACATTCATAACCTAAAATTTATAAAAAAAAGCCATCGATCCCCCAAAGAAGTTTTTAACCCTTTTTTTGTAGCTTCCATAAAAACTAATTAGTTTCAGCAAACTTGCTGAACCATGAACCCCCCATGGGCGTTAAAAAATAAAAAATTGGGCCCAAAAAAAAAAACCGGGGGAACCCCATTGTAAGTCCCCCAGATTTGGAACCAAAAGTAACCCTTTTTGCCTATTCTTACCAAGCCTGACCCAAATGAAAAACCCTTTCCCATCTATACCATACCCCTAACCATTAAGAGTCGCGTGTGGTATTTGTCAAATGCCTTACTAAATCCAAATATTATACATAATCCTTATCCTTATTCCCCGTCTCATAAACTTTCCTATAAAAAAACTAAAA
Organism: Chionoecetes opilio; assembly: GCA_016584305.1. Classification (NCBI taxonomy): domain Eukaryota; kingdom Metazoa; phylum Arthropoda; class Malacostraca; order Decapoda; family Majidae; genus Chionoecetes; species Chionoecetes opilio. The sequence continues at coordinate 325,067 of JACEEZ010004901.1, read as the reverse complement.
AATTGGGAGACAGCAACCCTTTTGGGTAAAAATCCATTTGTGAATCTTTGATCAAACTATGTTTTCAAAGGCTTCTAATTTTTTTGCAAAAATAATTCCAAAAATTTCCCACCTGTGTTGACTTACGGGTCGAAAATTTGACTTTAGCCCTCTGTCCCCCTTTCTTAAATAGGGGAAAAAACATTTCCTTTCCTCCCAATAAGGGCACATCGCCTATCTCAACGATTTCCCAAAAATGTGCCTAACGACTCACTAACAACCTCCTTGCATTCCTTTTAAAACCCGGGATCACTTCATCGGGCCTGGCGGGTTTAAATTTTTTTATTTTTCTATACCCCCTTCCACCTTTCCCAGTTATCACAATTCTTTGGTTTCTCCTCATCGCTTCCTTTGAACACTTTTATATCAGGGATCTCTTTTTTATCCTCCTCCCTAAAACACTTAAAAAAAATCATTTTGCTCCACACTTCCTCATCGTTTTAAGACCTCAAACCTTTTCCTGACCTTAAGGGCCAACTAAAACCCTTGTCTTTGTTTTAAACCCGATGAACCCCCTTTGGGGCCCTGTTCGCTTTTTCTGCTACTTTAATCTCATAAAAGTTTTGCAACTCGAGTTAATTCTTTACTGTCCTCGCCCACTTATACTTTCTTTGTTTACCAAACCTGCCTTTAACCCTTAAAAAAATGTTTCTTTTACTCCAAAGGGGGTTTAACGGTGGTCATCCATTTTGGTCCTCTTTTTTGGACCTTATTTCCTATAAAGGGAAAATTTTTTTTCTGTCCGTCAATTTTATTCCTTACAAAAGAGTAAATCCCCTCACTCCGCCCCCACTCCCCTTCTAACCTCTCTAATTCCTCCTCACCCCACCTCACTTCCCTGTTAACCGCTCTAATATCTCCTCAGCCCGACCTCCCCCCATTCTGACCGCGCCAATTACCCCAGGTGCTTCCTAAACCTTCAAATTTTGGCCTTTTCCCCGACAAAGCCTTTTCCCGGGGGCACTTTCTGCTCCTCCTCCCACCCCTTTTTAAAAACCCCCGGGTCTTTTTAATCCCGCATAATTGGCCTTTTTTTTGAAATTTGGGATTCGATGCCTATTCCATTAAATTTTCCAAATTCCCATTTTAAGTAAATCGATTCATAATGGGCGCTATTTTCTAAACTCCCCCCCCCTCCACTTTTTAACTAAAACGTCTCTATTTTTCAGCAAAGATCTAAATTTATCTCCTCTAGTAGGGGGCCTTTATTCTTGCTTAGGGAAATTTCCTGGATTTATTTAAAAATTCTCTGCATCGCTGTCACCTATATTAAAACCCGTCTTTTTCCTAAGATTTTAAATCTCCCACCCCGCATAATCGATTATATCTGCGGCCTTGGTTTTTTTTCTTCCCATATAGGAGCTGAATCCCTTTCATAAATTTTGGGGGCCTATACACTACACCCAAACATTTTCTCATTTCCCCCCGTAACCCTACCCATATAACTCTAGCGTCATCTGTTTTTTTTAAAATTTTAAAACAAAACTCAATCCCCTCTTTAAACCAACTCCCTCCCTCGTCTGCCTTCTTTTCCTTGTAAATACTTTTTAAACCCCGCTTTTTCGATTCCGGATCGAATACCCCCTTTTGAAAAAAAAAGCGAAGAAAAAAAAAAAAAAAAAAGGAAATTTTTTTTTAAAAAAAATCCTAATTTGTAAGTAAACCTTCAAGCAACTCCTCTTTTTTTTTTTCATTTTTCCCCTTTTTTTTTTAACTAAACCCCTCCCCCTCCTTTTTACGAATCACTTTTGTTTTCCCTCCTTCTGAAACTCCTCCTATGTCGCAAGTTTCCTTTACCCCCACCCCCCCGTCTAAACCCCGGTTCACTAGTTGTTATTGAAATTCATATCAGGGGAAAACCCATATATATATATATATATATCGGTCGACTTTGAATCAAAACGTATAGTTTATATACACGTTTGGCCGCTTAAAAAGATGCGGTGTGGTGGTGGGGGTATCAAATGTCTGACTACGTAATGTAATGCGTAAAAGTGACGTAATAGTAACACGCACGTATACCCACAAGCAAGGAATTTTTTAAATTATCTTCCTTGCACACAAGGTCACGTGTGTCACGTGAGGTGTTAGCCCCCCGTGTGTCTTGTCTGACTTAAAAAGCGAAAAGGGAGTTTTTTGTCCCCCTTTAAAAGAGTACCGCCAGGGCCACGGATACGGCATACGTACGGCGCTGGCCAGCAGTGGTCTATAGATACTAATTTCGGGCACGCAAGACTCGAACCTATGATCAGCGCATCAAGGTATACCCTGGGTACGTCTCTGTAGTAATCAGTGGGAGAATATTACGCTGAAAGGCTAATGTGGCAGCTATGTATTATCGTAACATTCTGGCGATAGTGAGCTAATATCGGCCCTATTTCGGAGAATCAGCCGATCTTAGCTCAACACCGGCAAACATAGTTTTTAGGTTTAGGTTAAGTTATGTTTAGGTCTGGTTTAGGTTAGGTAAGGTTTATGATAGGTTTGTGTTAAGTTTTGTAGAGTTATTTAAGTTAAATAAGCGTCCGCGGTACGATTTCCGAAAGAGGCCGGTGACGGCTCGGTACGGGCATCTCCCTCAGCCCACCCTCGTAAGGTTATTGTAGCCATAATACACTCGTAAGTTGTCCCTTACGAGGGATTTTCGAGCATCCCTGCCGAGGTGGATAGATGTGTGGAAATGGGAGACTTCTGCCGTGGCCTCCCCGTAGAGGGATGTAAGGAACCGCTGTTAGCGTAGACTAGACTATTATGACCAAAAAGAGAATAAATGTCTCCTCTGTTTCCATTAATTAAATGCAAGTGCTGCTGTTATAGTCGTATAAGTGAGTGACTATTATATTGCAGATAGTCTGGACTCGGCGGGCGAGGAGAGATAAACAAACCCAGATTCGTAGGGCGCCAAACGCGGTCTTTAAAAAAATATTTCAGATGCTTCATAATCTGCAGTAGACGCATGTATATACACTCATATTTTGCCCAACAGAGCATTGACAATACCGCTACTTTGTCTTAGCATGGGCATTGGCATAGTATCGTAAATATCATTAGACTCAAGTGTTGGACAGGGTCCTGGTGTCAAACATTTCCAATACTATTCTCGTTATTTTTTAAGCCCAAACTTAAGGGACTAATCCCCCCGGAAAATGTTTAGAAAACGGAAATGCCGTCTAGAGCCACGGTTAGCCCTTAGTTAGCCGAAGTCCACGTTTAAAGATCGGCCGGGTCCAGATAATTTTTGCCCCTACCAAATAATACCCACTATAATGATATACGTTATCTTGTTTATAATGTTTGTCAACCTTTTGTAGTGTAAATTGGGGTTTTTTCTGCCTACATCGTGAGTAGCGCTGACTTTCACTTTATAAACAAAGTTAAATTGGCTCCCAGAGCAAAATACACAAAAAATGAAACTACATACTATGTCGAATTATTGCACTTTGGCGGGAATGAGTAAGTGAAGCAAAACTCTGTCAGTTTTGTGGGCTCAAGCCCCAAGGTCAATCCGTGATCTCTAATCATCTCAGATCCTGTGCAATGAGTTACCAGCTCAGGATTTAAGACAACTGCGTTTTGGGCCCCCTTATGTTACCTCCTCTGGACTATGGGGGGGTATAGACCAGTGACAAGCGACGATATTGTTTTTATTTCGTCACTCCTAAGGGAGGCACTCTGTAAAATTTTACGCAGAAACACAGGCGTTAGTGTCAGAAGTGCCAGGCGGTGGGTGCACCTGATTTCAAACTGTGGTGGGGATGATTTGCCGCGCAAGAGGCTACCCCCTGGCAGGCCCGGGAAAACCCAGCCAAGCCACTTGGCATCATCAAGCAGGTTATTGAGAAGTGTCCCCAGTATTTCTGGCAGACTTTAAAGAAAGTAACCCTGAACTGCTGAATGAAGTATCTGTCAGGCAGTGCGTCGTCCCAATACACGACCTTGGTTTTAAAATGGTTTTTTTGCCCAAACTTCTCTTAAAAGAGGTTCAGAAGACAACAGACTTCAGTTCTGCGAAAAAATTTAGTTTGAGAAAAAATCAATACAAAGAAGAAGAAAGTAGAGAATTAACCAAACAGTGTAAATCATCACGTGCAAATGCTCCAAAAGTCCTTTTTTTTTTACTAGAATTTTTAATTTTGCCCAATGATCCTCTATACAAACAGAGCTGAGCACTAAATACATTTTAATGTTTTTAAAAAAATAAAACATGGGAGAAATGTATTTAAATACTAAATACATTTTACGAATGTATTTAAAAATCTAAATACATCAATTGATTTGATACTTTTGAAAATACATTTTCAATACAACTTTTAAAACCCCCCGAAAAGATTTTTTTCCTTAGGTTTCCCCTTAGATTTTGGGTTTTCCTTAAAAATTTTTCCTTTCCGGCCAAATTTCCTTAATCAGACTTCCCTTGCCGTAAAAACACGGGTTTCACTGTACATCAGGGTCCCAATTTGTTGGGGGGTTTTTTAGGGCCCAAATTAACTGAAAAAAAAGTATTAACTTTTTTGTTTTTAAATTTTTTTAAATACTTAAAAGTTTTTAAAATACGTATTTAAATACTCAACCAATGTATTTATAAATGCTTTCTAAATACCAAATGTATTAATAAATTTATTTAAATACTGCCCGCTCTGTATGAAAAAAGGGGAATAGCTATTTATAATTTTAAAATTTTACATTTTACTTGATGCTGTCTACATCAATGCTATGAATGACTCCAAAAATAACACCTACCCGATGGCCTTATCTTGTGGATGTCGGACCTTTTGCCAAAATGCGCAACTTTTTTTGTTCGGGTCGTTCTGCAAATCAAGCTGTTTAAGGGCTTTTGCAATTTTTTTTTGGGGGGGAAAACTTTCGAACTGGCTCAATACATAGATGTTCTAAGTTTGATAATATTTTTAAAAATGACTAATTAAAGATTTTTCACCTTCACTTTTCAACAATGAAATGTCAAAAATTAACTTTTTCATAGGGTGGTTAGGTTGTTTGTTTAGTTTGAAGTTTGGAGTTTTTGTTTTTAGATTAGTTAGGTTAGGTTAGTTTGAGAGTTTGGTTGGTTAGTTAGAGAGTTGGTTGTTTTTTGTTTGAAAATTAGGTTAGTTTAGTTTTGGGGTTTGGTTAGTTTAGTTGGAGTTATTTTTTTGTTTTTGGGTTTGGTTGTTTAGTTTGAGAGTTGGTTATTTTTTGAGAGTTAGGTTAGTTTAGTTTGAAGTTAGGGTTTGTTTGTTTGAAGTTAGGGTTGTTTAGTTTTGGGTTGGTTAGTTTTTTTGAGATTAGGTTAGTTTAGTTTTTGGGGTTAGGTTATTTATTTAGGTTGGGTTTGTTTAGTTTGAGGTTAGGTTAGTTTAGTTTGAGGGATGGGTTAGGGGAATTTTTTGGTTTTTTGGGGATTTTTGAGCTTTTCAATGAGTGGGTTTTTTTTTCCGTCAAAATTTAAAAGTTTTTTTATATATCATCGAATTGCAAAAAAAAACTAAAAAAAATACCCCAGGAAAAGCATCACATTTAAACGAAAAAAAAAAACTTTTCTGTTAATCTTTTCAAAAGTCAAAATAAATTTTTTCCCTAATTTTTTAACATACAGCATTATTGTTGCTGGATGTTGTGTAGTTTGTTGAGAGACCATCAGATGGATGGCTTTGAAATATATCCCTTGAATAACTGTCTTTATAATCCACACAGATTGGTGGCTTACCGATAATATTGTGTTTCAGAGAAGCAATGGCGGAAGACACTCCCGTAGACACCCCCAAGCGCAAGCGTGGCTCTGACACTCTGGGGTTAAGTCTGTCTGTTGAGAAGGGTGTCCTGGGGTGGCAGGGTGCGTCGTGCTCGGGCCCGGGGTGGCAGGGTGCATCGTGCTGGGGCCCGGGGTGGCAGGGGGCGTCGTGCTGGGGCCCGGGGTGGCAGGCTCTGTCGTGCTGGGGCCCGGGGTGGCAGGCTCTGTCGTGCTGATGCTCGGGGTGGCAGGCTCTGTCGTGCTGGGGCCCGGGGTGGCAGGCACATCATCTAGCCTGGGAGACAGCGGGAAGGGGTATAGCTTCTGAGGTATGGCCTTCAGCCAGTCGCTCCTCTCCATCTGAACTTCCTCCATCAGAAGAAGTTGGAGTAACTTCCACTACAAATTCTGGTGGTGCCGGTCGCTCGGTTACATGCGCTCCTACAAACACATCATCTGGGAAGATGTTGCGATTGAGTGGCCATATACCAGTCGCCCGGAAACCACTGAGAATGTTGGAGGGGGTAGTGGCTTTGGTCCATGCCTCAGAAGCAAACTCTGGCAACTTGTGGACTGTTATGTGCTCGTTAGGTGCATGAGCGCGTGGTCGTTCAGTAGGGCACGCAGGAATGTCTTAAAGGGACCAAAGACACTCACATCCAATGGCTGGAGTTTGTCTGTTGTATGCGGAGGCAAGGTAACAATCACGATACCATGCATTATCGCAAACTCAACAGGCTGAATGTTCATGTGACATTCAGCATTGTCCATGATCAGAAGAATCTTGTTCTCTACAGAAGAACAAGACTTCTCATGGAGATGCTGAAGTGTCTGCACGAAGCATTCACCATTCATCCAGCCACTAGGATGCAATATCCCTTTGGAACCAAAGATCGTGTTCCTCATGAAAGCGGGATTCCATCGGCATCTGGGAATTATAAACACTGGAGGGATGGACTGCCCCACAGCATTTATAATGCCCACAAACGTCATGCTGTCACCGCGTTCACGAGTTACCTGCGTGGCTAATGGCTGGCCTCTCGCACACACAACCTTGACTGGCTTCATAACAGTCGACAATGAACTCTCATCCAAATTGTATATCCGGTCCGGCGTGAATGTGTACTTCTCCAAAGCTAATGTGTAAGCCTTAAAGAAGGTTTCCACATTGACTTTGTTGAAGGCAACAATCCTGGCAATGGACATGCCTTCCGGAGCCTTCAATACAAGGTTTGGATGACGGTTCATGAAGGCATAGTACCAGTCCCTTGTCGCCATTTTCTCTTTCTCCCAGGCAGCAGGGATGCTCTTGCTCCCACAAGCTATGGCATACTGGTACACCATCCTACGCACATTGTTCATGGGCAGGCCGTAGAACATCTTGGCTGCGTGGATGGTAGGGTGGGGTGGGGTCACACCGAACGGGGGGGATCACCGTACGAAGGCTACAACGCGAAAATTAATTCAAATTTCGCGCCACCATGCCACCACGGATGCAGCGCCACCCTCAGTGAACTACATGCGAGCAACAGGTAGCTCAGCGTCACCTCCGTGTTTACCAGGTAGAAATTTTATTTTTCGTATTTTTCCTTGTTACTTTTCGCCCTTCTTATATAGTGTCTCATTCGGCTGTGATGGCGTGATTCTTTGAGGTAAGTTGCAATACGAGGTATAACCGATTGACATGTTATTGAGTGAAAAAGTAGTGCATGCTTTCGAACAGGCCGCGGTGGCATTTTTTACAAAAAATTGGTGGCGGGGGGGATCAACGTATGGTGAAGTGCGGGGGATCAACGTACAGTGAAATTTTGAAAAAGCTATATCTTTTGAAATACCTACACAACATAACAACAGTGATTGACTATGTATATTCGCATGATATTAAATGGTGGTGGTGAACTAGTGCATTTAAATTAAGGGAACAGTGTTTTTTTGTGGCAAAGTTGAAGGTGATTGTATTAAATTATGATGCTATATCAGTGTTATTATGCTATAAGCACATGAACTAACTATTATATAGTGATTTATTTTTATTAAAAATGATTCTAGAATTAATTTTTTATGGTTAAAAAACCATTTAACACTGCATATTTTCGGGGCATGACGTTCGGTGATCCCCGAAATCACTACGATTTTGGAAAATCTATATATTTTCAAATACTTAGAAAAACATAAGAAAAAGTGACTGACTATGCATATTAGCTGATATTAAATGGTGGTGGTGAACTAGTGCTTTTAAAATTAAATGGAACTTTGTTTTTTTTTTGGGTGTAAGTTGAGGTGTTTTGGTAATTAAATTATGATGCTATATCAGTGTTATTATGTTTATAAGCACATGAACTAACTATTATATAAGTGATTTATATTATTAGAATGATTCTAGAATTAATTTTTTTATGGTTAAAAAAACATTTAACACTGCATATTTTGGGGGCATGACGTTTCGGTGATCCCCCACATATATTGCCAAAACTCATAGTCCCAAAATAATATGGTGGCCATGCAAGAATCGCCTCTACCTGTAAAAAATACTAAGCTAAGCTAACCTAAACTAACCTAACCTAACTATGCATGATGTCAAATGTCATTAACTCTTTCAGATCTAACCTAACCTACCGCCATCACCGTCATCATGCCTCGAAAATATGTCAGGAAAGCGACAAGCAGATGGACCGCACCTGACCGGGAGGCTGCCTTTAAGCACCGCGTGGCCACTAGCTGCAGCCTGAAAGAAGCCGCTGACAGATTCAACATCAAAGAAAACACTCTTGCTGTAAGTTGCTCTATTTAGTTCCATATTTTCCCCAAGGTCTTTTTGTATGACTCATCCCACGCCCTTCTTGGTCTCCCTGGGATGAGGTCATGCAAAAAGACCTCGGGGATAGCTTAAGGGTCTCTAGATTTATAGATTTTAAAATTTATTCATTTTTTTGTTAGCTTTTTATTGCCACAAGGGCCTTCTAAGTCCTAATTAATTTCTTTTGTTAAAGGATGCCTTAAAGCGCTCTATTTATTAATTTTTTTGTCAATTTTGTTGCCAGCAGGGCCTTTTAAGTTCCTAATTCATTTCTTTTTTTTACAGGACGCCTTCTATCTATCGAAGAAGCTGTCGATGGAGTTACCTATATGGCTTTTTGCTTCCCGTAGCAATAGGGTTTTTCAGCCTCAACAAGAATATACTTGCTGATTATACCATCCACGCACCCAAAGATGTTCTACGGCCTGCCCATGAACGATGTGCGTAGGATGGTGTACCAGTATGCCATAGCTTGTGGGAGAAAGAGCATCCCTGCTGCCTGGGAGAAAGAAAAAAATGGCGACAAGGGACTGGTACTAATGCCTTCATGACCGTCACCCCAAACCTTGTATTGAAGGCTCCGGAAGGCATGTCCCATTGCCAGGATTTTTTGCCTTCAACAAAGTAAATGTGGAAACCTTCTTTAAGGCTTACCATTAGCTTTGGTATCAAGTACACATTCACGCCGGCCCCGGATTAAAATTTGGATGAGAGTTCATTGTCGACTGTTATGAAGCCAGTCAAGTTGTGTGTGCGGAGGCCAGCCAGTAGCCCGCAGGTAACTCGTGAACGCGGTGACAGCATGACGTTTGGGGGCATTATAAATGCTGTGGGGCAGTCCACCCCTCCAGTGTTTAAAATTCCCAGATGCCGATGGAATCCCTTTCATGAGGAACACGATCTTTGGTTCCAAAGGGATATTGCATCCTAGTGGCTGGATGAATGGTGAATGCTTCGTGCAGACATTTCAGCATCTCCTGAGAAGTCTTGTTCTTCTGTAGAGAAAAAGATTCTTCTGATCATGGACAATGCTGAATGTCACATGAACATTCAGCCTGTTGAGTTTGCGATAATGCATGGTATCGTGATTGTTACCTTCCCTCCGCATACAACAGACAAACTCCAGCCATTGGATGTGAGTGTCTTTGGTCCCTTTAAGACATTCCTGCGTGCCCTACTGAACGACCACGGCGCTCATGCACCCTAACGAGCACATAACAGTCCACAAGTTGCCAGAGTTTGCTTCTGAGGATGGACCAAAGCCCTACCCCCTCCAACATTTTTCAGTGGTTTCCGGGCGACTGGTATATGGCCACTCAATCGCAACATCTTCCCAGATGATGTTTTGTAGGAGCGCATGTAACCGAGCGACCGGCACCACCAGAATTTGTAGTGGAAGTTACTCCAACTTCTTCTGATGGAGGAAGTTCAGATGGAGAGGGGCGACGGCTGAAGGCCATACCTCAGAGCTTACCCCCTTCCCGCTGTGTCTCCCAGGCTAGATGATGTGCCTGCCACCCCGGCCCCAGCACGACAGAGCCTGCCACCCCCCCAGCCCACACGACAGAGCCTGCCACCCCGGGCCCCAGCACGACAGAGCCTGCCACCCCGGGCCCAGCACGACGCCCCCTGCCACCCCGGGCCCCAGTCACGACAAAGCCCGCCACCCCCAGCCCCAGCAAAGACAGAGCCTGCCACCCCGGCCCCAGCACGATGCCCCCTGCCACCCCGTGCCCGAGCACGACGCACCCTGCCACCCCAGGACACCCCCTTTTCAACAGACAGACTTAACCCCAGAGTGTGTCAGGCCGTTCCCTAAGGCTAATCCTCGTCCTTATGGAAAGGGACGGAAGAGGGTGCGGGCCTGCATTTTAACCGAGAATTAGGAGGCAATATCTGACCTGAGGTTGAAGGCAGAGAAGAGGCAGAAGCTGGAAGACAAAAGAAGGGAGCGGCTGAAAGAAAACATTGGGAAAGAAGAAGGGTCCACAGCGGAAGAAGTCTGTGCCTGTCCCGGAGGAAGACCCACTGACGAGGAGGGGGAGGTTGATGATGTCCGACTTCAGCTGGGCGACTCCTCCGAGTACTCGGATGAGGTGGACGACGAGGGCACCTGGACTGGGAGCATCATACCCCCTTTTTCTGGGGAAAACATCACAGGTGGGGACTTTGTTCTGGGTTCGCTGAAGCTGGGGGGGGAAGGGTGTGGGCACATTAGTGTGCTATGTTGCTCAGGTGTTGGCCATCATGGAGGATGGAAAATTAAACCTTTCTTTCCTCCGGATGAAGTCCGCTAACACCCGAGACACTTTTACCTTCCCTACCATCCTAGATTTAAGCTTCTGTTTATCCAGAACAGTGCAAGGGTGTCCTGGTGACCTCCAAGGGCATCACCAAGAGGCAGCTGACCTGGTGAAGGTGTTTCCCCCGCTGCATGCCTTCTGATGCACTTCTGATAGTGAGCATAAAAAAACCTAGACCTATCTTTTAATAAATGCTATTTTTATGAGCTTATCTTTCATTTCATCACCTAATAATAATGGTGGGTGTCTAGGCTTAGCATATATGTTGATTCAGACAAAAAAAAACACAATAATGTTTTATGTAATATGAGTTTAAAATATCATACGGTGCCCCCCCATACCTGATCCGGTGTCCCCCCTCGTGGGGGGGACACCGGACGAGGTGCCAAAAATTTATAAAAACCTTAAATGACCCTTATTACCTGAGTTAAGTATTCATGAGGGTACCATAGGTGGGCCATATTGTGAAGTTTTTTTTGGGCCAGTGTGCACTCTCTCAGGGAAAAAATGGATTTTTTTATGAATATTTTTCCACTATTACGGTGTCCCCCCCCACCACCCTAACCATGACAAAAACCCTCTGAATCACAATTTTCCTTTACAATTTTAATTAGATCATTAACGTAGATGATAACGTAAACATGATTTTAGGAGAACCTTGCCCTTTCTCCTATATTGTGGCCCAAACAATGCTGTTCCTAATATGCTGTTAGTAACATTATGCATGGCAACTATTGCCCCCACATACTCCCCGCAACCTAACCTCTTCAAAACAGTGAAAAGCACGCTTCTGGGTCAAGGTCATAACGCCTGCGAGAAGTCTACAAATGTTATATAAAGCATTCTTTCTTTATCTTAGCTAGGTCTGTTAGTAGACGTAAGGTGACAATATGTTCAAGTTCTACGCAGCCGCGACCCTTCTGCGCTCCCGCCTGCTCTCGAAAAGGCTTGAACCACTGGTTCAGTCTCGCGCACAATATCAGATCATATATAGAGCTTTGCGATCGAGTTCATGATACTTATTCCCCTGTAGTTTCTTGGGTCTCTACGATTTCCTTTCTTAAAAATCGTCACCAATTTAGCATTAGTCCACGAAAATGGATAAGAGGCAGAAGTAAATACCATGTTAAATAAACCTGTGATTAAGAATATCCATTGTGCTGGGAGGCTTCGAAATATACCAGAAGGAACCCCGTCAGGGCCACAGGCTTTATTCAGCTTCATACTCTTAATCTGGGTGTTCACTTTATCATGGGGTCACTGAAATATGGGGTCGTCACTACATGTCATTGCATGTTAATTTGAATTTCCATTAAGGAATTACAATGCCAATAGTCATCATTTGCCTGTTGTCATGGGCCACTTATCCCTGTCTAGTCATTTCTTCCTTATAAACTTATATATTCACCAGCGCAGTGAAAATCTACCACACCACTAGAAAGATGATTACTGGCCATCTTGCGGTAGTAGGGGTAATGTAAGTTAATGTTACTGTGTTACTGTACCTAATGTTACTGTGGAGCGGCAGCTTGACAGCTGTGCTGGTTTGGAGCAGAATGTTAGTTGGTGACGTCACAACATGGCGCCAATCGTTTTAGAGCGCACAAATTTCCCTGTACATATATTGGCTGTATCATAAAAAATACTGTTCACATTGAAAATTCGTCATCACTGCCCTATTATATGTAGCTTGAAGATTTCCACTCTATCGTTACCTCAAATAGAGTAAACAGGTCCAAAGTCAAAGAACACCCACATGCTGACTATATTAACTATATACCTTCGACGGCGAGTGCATAGGACACAAGGGGGCAGTATGAGCCTCTAATCACAGGCGTCACTATAAAAATCCTGCCTGCGCCACCACGGGCGAGGGCCAACCATCATTGCCCTCAAGTGAACCTCCAGGGCCTGCCATCCCAGCCCTGGAGGTCACTATCTATAGGCGCTATAGGTCGAAATGTCAAATAATAATAATAATAATGTATGTTGGTATATTCCTCAATGACACTGTTGTTCACTTAGCCTCTACAAAAGCTGCTGTGATATGCTAACCTCCTATTATTTGATTACTTTTTTTATCCGTTGAACGTACAAATCCAGGGACAGATCAAATAGGCCTACTTGTAACTGGCCTATACTACAAGTTTGATGACTACGTACACTACCTGCTGGCGGCACATTTGTGAACTAGAATGGATGGTTATATTATGAGAACATCCTCTATCTGCTAGCTTACACATTAGTCTTGGTGATTGCACTGCCCCATGGCGGCAGATTGATGAACTAAATTTGGAAGCTATCATCTTGTAGCTAAATATTACTTTTTCTATATTATACGTATATAAGTCTTCTAACGTAGAGACTCAACTTTATATATATATATATATATATATACAGAGGGAGGTCCCGAAGTTACGAGCAGTTAGGTTCCACCTGGCATACTCGTAAAGCGAAATCTCGTATAACGAAACACATAACTAATGGTAAAATATAGGTTTGGTTCCAGGACCACCAATTTAAAAAAAAAAAAAAAAAAAAAACGTGTTTTTCAAGCTAAAATAAACTATAGCAAACACAACAAACACACAGCGTCTATATTACCCACACTGTACTACCTATTCTGTAGAAAAAGCATTCTGAAAGAGAAAATAGCACACAAAATAACAACTGCACATTAAGTAAACATAAAACATGCATAACAAGCAAAAAAGACGTTGTACTGTAGGGGACACAGCGTGATACAAAAGAGGGTAGTGTAGAGGTCCTAAGATTGCGGCAGCACACCTGGCTAATTACCCCTAAGGATCAGGCCGCGCCATATGCTTAATTACCCTTCAGGTCATTGATTGCGGTCCCAAGGTTGGAGCCGCATACCTGGCTAATTACCACTAAGGATCAGGCCGCGCCATATGCTTAATTACTCTTCAGGTCACTGACTGCAGTACCAAGGTTGGAGCCGCACACCTGGCTAATTACCACTAAATGTCAGGCCGCGCCATATGCTTAATTACCCTTCAGGGCTCACCCCTTGCTAGGGGTGACCTGACTGGGGTCAACCAAATCCCCCTTTGTCCAGACTGGGAGTGGTAGGGCGAGTATTTTGAACTTGATAATTTTACTCACCAGTTTGAATGTCTTAGCATTGGATTGTCGATCTCGTATATTGAAAATAGACCCTAATTTACACATCTCGTAAAATCGGATTCTCGTATACCGAATGCTCGTATAACGGGACCTCCCTGTATATATATATATATATATATATATATATATAATATATATATTATATATATCTATTATATCATATTTTACATTTCTATTCTTTCTTTTACTATCAATGTCGCCTCCGTGGTGTAGTGGCTAGTGCGCCTGGCTACGAATCTGCTGGCCCTGGTTCAAATCCAGGCCAGGGCAAGTCGGCGCCCAGCCCAAACAGCTGTTCATCCTCCCCTTTCAGGGTTGATAAATGGGTACCTGAGGAAACCTGGGGAAGGTAACTGTGGTAACCCGGATGTCACACTAGCCCTGTGTCCCGGGGTAATGGGTTGCCACCCACCACAGGCTCAAAGGCTAATGCGACAGATATGAGCACCGAGGCCACGCCAGCATAGTGTATGCCCACTTTACCTTACCTTACCTTTTACTATCAACGCACGTATTAGTTAATTTCCTTTAGAATTGTCATGTGATATTTTGTGAGGGTTCCTTCCCATAGCGCTGCATCAACTTTATGTATTATTATGTGAGTGCCCAGTGCATGATGTTGTGCACGTCTGAATTCTATGGTTGTTAATTGGTACATACAAGTACTTACGAGGGATCCTGACGCCAAGCACACCTGTGCGACATAAGAAGCTATAGAAAGAAAGATTGATGCTGAAGCACATGACTTGGCAAACACGTCACTAACAAAATGCCCGTAACAATCTTTCAGTACCCCCGGTGATGAGTGTGCCCAAGTTATCAGATCAGTTTCATAACTGACATATAGAAGAAAAACTGATATCCCTATTTTTTCTTGCCCAGGTATGGCAGTCCCAAAAATGCATGGATCAGAGGAAACATGCTATCAACACTGAAAAGTTAATTTCATAATGATGTTTGCAGCACACAGCAGCTGATGACGAGTTGATTGATTGATTGATATAATGCCTAAAAAGGTGAATGTGCCAGACATCAGAGGTCATATGGCACTATGGCAAAGCATATAAAGGGGAGGGGTTAAAGAATAATAGTGAAACGATGAGGGAAGGGGAAAGAACGGA
Organism: Chionoecetes opilio; assembly: GCA_016584305.1. Classification (NCBI taxonomy): domain Eukaryota; kingdom Metazoa; phylum Arthropoda; class Malacostraca; order Decapoda; family Majidae; genus Chionoecetes; species Chionoecetes opilio. The sequence continues at coordinate 309,932 of JACEEZ010004901.1, read as the reverse complement.
ATGTTACAGCAGGATGGTTAGATCAGATGTAGGATGTGGATTTGTTGGAGGAAGGAGGTTAAATTTTCCAGGGAGAAGGAGGGGGATTCCGGGAGAATGTCCGCAAGACAGGGAGGTCGGGAAAGGGAGGACAAATGAGGGAAGGAACTGGAACGGGCAGGAGTAAGATGGGGGCAGGATATTAGGACATGTTAAGACAGTGAGAGGAGCTTGACAGGGCGTGCAGAGGGTTGGGGAGGAGCATGACATGAGATAGGAGTGTGTGAGGTTGGTATGGCCTATGCGTAAGTGTGCGAGAGCAGTCTCCCAACGTCTATTGATGACAAGTTAAAATGTAGTAATGGCTGAAGAAAGAAAAAATTGGCTACGGGAGTCAAGTGGGTAGGCATAGAAAGCACAGTAAATCCCCGGCCGATTGAACAGATTAGGCGTGAACCTTGTCTGATTCAGCCAAAGGTCGAGTAAAGGCAGCATTTGGACATCTTGAACTGGACTTTTTTTTAAGAGCCAGTAACAAGTCCCCATGTCACCAACGGTTATTTGAACCCAGGCTTTTCTCTCTTGATCCAGACACACAAACTATCAAATTATCTATCCTTGTCCATAAACTTGTATATTTCACTTCACTTTAAACACTGGCAAAGTAGGTATTAAAAAAATATTTTACTATAAAAATGTATTTGGCATTAAATGCAGTCATGAGCATGTGTGTAAAAGCAGCATAAAAGACACAAATGCCACCTTACCAGCCACATCAACACACAACCAACGGTATTTCATTAATCTTACAACTGATAGAATCATGCAGAACCATAGCTGTAGTTTACTCATCAGGTCTTAAATATTCCAATATTGATGAGGCAGAACACCTGCTCCATTACTTTACAAGGGTACATCTACTCAAATATAATATCCCTATAAACAAGGACACCTTACAATGGACAATAACTTGGTCAAATTTCCCACAACAAACAGCTTGGTCCTGTAATCCCACTCCTATCCCCACAGTCCTGTCTTCCTTTCTAGCAGGAGACAAGACATGCCTGATACCTGATTCACCATGATGCGTTATGGAGCTGGCAGCCCTTCCTCTCCTGGGCCTCACACTCACCACACTCATCACACCAATGATGTGCAAGCATATCCTAAAACTTATCAAAGAATTCCCACATACTCAGAATGAGCAAAGGAGGTGCGTTACAAGTAGAATCTTTGGTTCGTAATGTCTCCTATGAGGTAATCATGAACACTGAAATACCCTTTTCATAATCAACAAAATTTTGTAAACAAACCCTTTATATTGGTAAAATGCCCTTAATATGAATCCATATTGCTGTGGAGACACTTAACGTTTTCATTATCATAACACTATGACTTAGAATGACCGTTCACATTTAACACTAGCTGCGGGAAACTTCTGATTATAATCTCAACATAGAATATGTTAGTAGCTGTCATGAGAGAACACGTGCATCTTATATGACGTGACACCATACACTGCTAAACCAGCGTGGAAACACTGCACACTAAAGGTAATAGTGAGAGCTTTATTAGATTTTTGAGAATGCATCTCTGAATCTGCTTCAGTTCAATTAATAACTTATTTTATAAATAAAATAAAAAGACCAAATTTTCTTCAGCCACACACATGTACACCAATTTTCCATGTTTCCTTGAAACACAGCTGAAACTAAATCACTTGCCTTCTTCTTACATTTATGTTTACATCAACATGACAGCAAGCACACGTAGTTAACATTTGCAGGCACAGTTACCAGAAACTGGGGACACTGGGATCATTAGAGAAACTAATTCATCTTTACATCACATCACATCTCACTGCACAGCTCCAGATTGTTAATTTCCTTGGACATTCCATAATCAGAAACTGAAAAATCATCATACATATAATCATACTGATTGAAACAATATCTCAGCCAGCTGAGAGACAACCTCAGGAATGAGAGTATTAGAGGAAACTTTGAACAATGCTTACTGTTCTCTGGGTCCAAAATTGCCATGAAGCATCACATCAATTACATACAGCACATCTCCCTTGTGATCCAGGCAACTCATGTTCTCTTGTGGCAAAGATTCAGAAGAAAACCCTACCTAGTTGTAAGACTCAGTACAGCACAGCAGGCAGCAGGAGGGCCCCGGTGCTGAGGGGACAGTGCCAGTCACAAAGACACTACACTCAAGCAATCTTAGCATAACAAATCAGTTATTTGACATAGACAGAAAGGAACACAGTAACCTTCATTGGGAGTCCGGGATTTGAGGTCTGGATTGAACCCATTATCTGCTACAAAAACAAATAATAAATAAAAGATAAATAATAAATTAAATAAAGCAATAATTTATCTACCTTTTGACCCCAGTAAGGAATGAATCATCAGATAAATGTAAATTAATAGCCGAAAATATGTTGTCACTCCTCACCACCACTTGTGTTCTTTACATTCAATATGCTGCCACATTCTTTGAAACATGAAGGATGGGGTTTGTGTAAGTGTGCACAGTGAGTAGAAGAATCATAACAGGATGTACAAGTTACTGTTAATGACTGAATGTGTTGATGTACAGTGGACTCATAGTCAACAGTAAACCAGCATCTGAAATAATAACTAATGGCAGATTAATAGGTTTAGAAATATAGCATGAGCAAAAAGACATAATATTGACAAGGATAGAAAGATGTTCTGCCAGTGAAGGTTTGGTAACCTTGTTCCTCAAATATTACAGTAAAAAATACGATAACTTTATCCATATGACATACGGGCAAAACCTGTTCCCTGTGAAATGGCATCCTTTTTTTAAGCTTTGATAGATTGCATAAGAAGCTAAACCTTATTAATATGAATATTTGATAACATCAAGACCCTTACAACTCAATGACCAAGTCCGAAGAAATATTTTTTTTATCTAAAAGTGGAAAAAAACTAATTTTGTAATCTCCACTAACAATTTCTGGACCAATCACTACCACAAACCTAAAGTATCGGCAACACTACAGAAGCAGACACAGCCTACATTGTCTTGTGTATACAACAGAGTAAAGCTGTGCAATACTCAACCAATCTTGCACATAATCTTAACAAAATAAAGCAGATTTACCGGCAGTCTTCTAAACTGTGGGACCTTCTGAAGGTCAAAGACTCATCACTTTACCACAAAGCAGCCCTGTCATCATTCCTATGGCACCTATTAACTTGTTTTATATATATATATATATATATATATATAAATAGAGAGAGAGAGAGAGAGAGAGAGAGAGAGAGAGAGAGAGAGAGAGAGGAGAGAGAAGAGAGAGAGAGAGAGAGAGAGAGAGAAGAGAGGAGAGAGAGAGGAGAGAGAGAGGAGAGAGAGAGAGGAGAGAGAGAGGGAGGGGGAGAGAGAGAGGGAGGGGGAGAGAGAGAGGGAGGGGGAGAGAGAGAGGGAGGGGAGAGAGAGAGGAGGGAGAGAGAGAGAGAGAGGAGAGAGAGAGAGAGAGAGAGAGAGAGCGAGAGCGCGAGAAAAAAAAATAATAATAATACCAATAATTACATAGCAGTACAGCAAATCACTTATAGAATATTTGAAATTTGTTGCCACTCTATCAAATCAAAGTATACTTCTTCAGACATTAGCAGCTTTCCAATGCCCTGCTTATATAACAACTGAGCACCAGTCAGTGCATGGCAACAAACAGTGAGACCCCAACGTAGGATGATTCATGACACATGGCTGATCATATCCGGAAAACATTGTCACGAGCCAAAAACACGCCCAGCTACACTTGTGTGGTGCCACAGCTTCAGGATTTCTGACTTTGTCCTCCAATTATAAATATTTTACTGATATACATTTCCTTTCTTTTTTTATACCTTATACCTATTTACTACCTCACATGGTGTGGCATTGACAATTTCTGGTCTTTCACAGCAGAGGTACACACACATACATACTAACACACACTGCCCACCAGCCTAGTAAATAGTATCCTTGCTTGCAGTCCAGCAGGTCTTACGTCTGTGGCCTGCTCAAGTCTCTCAGGATTTTCACAGACAAAGCAACTACGGTATCTACTGTTCCACTTGAGCAAGGCCATGGTGTCTGACGTGTGTATGACGTGTGAGTCCCTATTACCTACCGGTGTTCATGGGCTGCTATAACATGAAAAGGACTGCCACAAATTGTCAACACCCGGCCGGGGAACCGAACCAGCGTTTTCTTGGATCTCCTGGATCTCTCGGTTGTGAGCCAAGCATGCAAACATAATCGGGGCACTCAGTTTTGGTCACCTTCATCACTGTTACTTTCACCCTTCCTGCCCTCCAATTAACACTCAAATCATCCGTCTGCCTCAGTGTATGTTGCCATTTTAGCTCCATAATAACTTTTAGGAGCACCACAGTACATGCAGTAAATTTCAGTCTCTTCTTCATCACTATCAGACATATTAGTGTTGTCTGGCACCTCTTCATTTTCTTTGTCATCAGTGTCCCCCAGAAAATCTTGAGTATAGTGCTCATCACCGTCATCTTCATTCTCATTTCCATCAGTTTCCCAGATCTGACGGTGTAGCAACACTGTCATTATCAGTAAACAAATTACTGTCTTCACGATAATCGGTGTGTTGTTCTGTCACCCCCGGCCAGTCTTCCATAAAATCTTGAGCATTTTGTGAATGATCATCACCGTCATCTTCATTCTCATTTCCATCATTGTTTTAGAGATCTGACCGCAGCATCACTGTCATTAATACACTATCTTCACGACAATCTAAGGGTTGCGGTGTGTCACTATCAGTATCCTCGACTAGTAGGAGCCGTCGTCGTTTTGGTATACGCCTTTGTGAGCGAGAATCCAACTCTACGTGGCACCGTTTATCATCAGAACGCTGTTTATAGTCTTTTCTTGACGAAAATGCCATGTTTTTGGCGTTTAATGAAATAGCACTATTATGGCAGTGAGGCACGTACACTGGCAGTGGCGAGACTGGCGATGTGTGATGCATTATGACATCTGTACTCAATCAGAGCTGGCATGCTGAGACTGCTATCTCACATTGTGATGTTATTTGATTTACAGTGATTTTCATGTTTAATGTGGAAAATATGACAGTAATGTAAAGAAGGTTAAAAAAAAAAAAATTTTAAACAGGTGGGTGGGAAATGGGGGGATTTTTTTTTATGGTTATTTTTCTGGCACAACAAAAGTGATAATTTCAAGAGAGAAAAAATTCTAAAGGCCAAGGCTGTCAAAAACAAACCCGGCCTTTGTAAGCTTATTAGTTGAGGAGTAAAAGACAAAAAAAATTGACCGTTTTTCTCAAAACTTGTCCAGTGGCGCTTATGCTGTTATGGAAATAAGGCCCTCAATACGGTGGGTCTGCACAACTTAATTTTGATATATTTTCCCACATTCCCACATCTACTTCTTCCACCTTTTTATAATTCCGCCCTACTCACTCCTTTCCTACATGCATGTCAAACTTTTTTGGGGAGTTGCTAATCTTTTTACCATTTTCTTATTCCTTACCAACAGGTAAAGGTAAAGGTATTAGGTACTCAATCAATAAATAATGTAATTTCAAATTATGTTTACATTTATATCTATAGTTCTATATTATATCTTAGTGTCAACATTATTGTGTTGGGAACAAATTTGGTTTTGGTTGTGGGCCTTGGATCGAATTACCCCTCAATATAAAATGATGTACTTCAATATACAGTGGTACCTTGACTTACGAGTTTAATTCGTTCATTGATCGAGCTCGTAACTCAATTTGCTCGTATATCAAATCAATTTTCCCCATTGCAATTAATTGAAATACCATTAATCCGTTCCAGCCCCAAAAAAACACCCCAATTTTTTTACTGTACCTATATGACTGGACTGCACTCATCCTCCACCATTTGCATTCGCCAGTGTTTACACTCTCTGTATCAGCTGTTGGAAACAGCTGTGGGTGGAACTGCCGCTAAACGTACTGCACTCACCCTCCGCCATTTGCATTCCCCTGTGTGAGCACAACACAATAGAGATGCTTCCACGGCGAGGTAACCACGTGAAGTGAACGAGTGAGACGCGGGATAAAAAAAAAAAAAAAAAAAAAAAAAAAAAAAAAAAAAAACGCTCGTATCTCGGATTTTGGCTCGCAACACAAAAAAAAAAAAAATAGACCGAGCGACTGCTCGTAACTCGGAAAACTCGTAAGTTGGGGCACTCGTAAGTCAAGGTACCACTGTATGCTAGAAAGAATTAATGCTATTAACCCTCTTACGCACCGTGACGCGATTCGCGTCAAAACGGAATTGTCTACATCCGAGCTTTTGACGCGAATCGCGTCAAAAAACTTGTGGAAATTTGCCAAAAAATCAAGTATTTATCAGAATCGTGTCAAAATGTTCTGCGTCAAAGATCCAAGCTAGACCTATAAAATAAACTAATTGTCAACTCTCTCATGAGGGTGGATTTGAAATGATAAGGGCCTGTGTCTCAGTTTCCTCTCAGCAGGCAGCCTGTCAGCGCGGACTGTCGTCCCTTTAAAACGTGTCCCGAGCCGGGTAAGCCATACTTGTAGCCTAATCCGTCTTCCAACATGTGTTTCAGTTTTCCTCCATTTTCTCAAGAACTACTGGCCATATGAAAATTCTAATGGTAGCGTTGGAATCCTCATAAAAACCCGCTATTATTGGCATATAAACCATAAAAAGTCGACTCAGGAAGTTTCGAGCTACGAAGTGGTGAATGTAAGTATTTCTTATTTCTCTTTACTCAATGTTTTTTTCGGAGTCGGTAAACTCCGCTATTTATTTGCATTTCTTGTTATTTTTTTCTTTCATAAGGCAGAATAATCTCTTGCAAAACCAACGATATATAATAATACCAGGAAAAAAAAATCTTCGTGGGTGAAATTGATAACATAAAAAAAAAATTCGCCGCACAGTCAGGCCATTCCGCGGGACCCCTTAGGGAGCCCCAGACGGATGTCGCAGTGGAAAGAGAAACTTATTAAACTTTTCGTGCGTGAAAGGGTTAAGAACAAGGTTCTGAAACAAATAGTTTGTTGTAGCATAACTCAACTGTATATATTATAAATATGTAGTAATATGAATAACACGGCTTAGAAAAAAAATCTGATAAATAAAAAAAATGCAATAAGATGAAAGTGAAAAAAAAAGAGATATGTGTGAAATATATTGCTGAGATTTGTAAACGTAAATCATATTTTATATAAAATCTATACTCTGATGTATATTTTCTATTGAAAAGTTTTAGCATTTTTTGTAAAATCTTTTTTTTTTTTGCAAAATGTAGCTATTTTTTGCTAGCATTAATAACTTTCAATTTTTTATCTGTTGACATGGAAGTATATGTTTAGGATGGCCATGTTGCAAGTTGTGTTCAAGTGTTCTCTGTGAGTGAACTGTTCCGTGTGTGTGCCACCCGACAGGCTTGGAAGAAGGCCTCACGCATGAAAAATAAACAAATGAATAATATTGATAATAATACAAAATCCAGAGAAGAACTATAGTGTTTAGTGCCAAATATCTTATCTTAATGTGGCTGACTTTTGTTGCTTGGACAACCTGGCACCAGGGACAACGAACACCAACACTGTCCCTCTGCAGGGCATCAAGCCATGCTACACCAAGGTGCTGGGCGGCCACTTCAGCACACTTCAGCTGCTGCATTGCCACAGGGAGGCACAGACTGACTGTGTAACTCATAGCCATTATATACTGAAGTGATGACCAGCACTTACAACACATCATCCAGTACTTGGCTTACAATACATAAATGTATTTACAATAGACCTGTGCCAATTTCCACAGTATCTCCAGCTCACAATGCCTCTATCACATGCAAAGAGATAATGACTAAAACTGTGGAAGCCTTAGTGGTCACTACAGGACCAACTATACATTGGGAAAGCAGAATATTTCCAATACTAACTGAATTAAAAGCAATTCCTTAATATCTAAAAACATATGCAATCATATATATTCTTTTGACATGACTAGATGAGAGCGTAGAGAAGGCAAAATAAATTGGTTGAAAACACCATTAAACACCGTTCAATGTATTGCTTAGAGAAAGCTTTTTTCTGTGCTAGTGAAACTTCTTTGATAATTACTTGAGCAAGATACAGAGCAAAGTTAAGAGATAAGAGTGAAAATATAATAGTTCATTCAAACTATTCATACATAACCTGATAGCCAAAGATACATTCACATCAAGTTCTAAAAACCTTGGCAAACTAAGGGCAGATCATACCACTCTTGTAGCCATGGGATGCATTGTTTCAAAATCAATCATTAGTCAGTTGTTTGTGTCAAAAGTACAAATACAGCCCCTAATACCTGTATTTTCTAGAGCTTATTCTTTAATCTTCTGTATGAAACAGTATCAGGCTAAGATAGAATGTTGCTGTTTCAATTGTTATAAAAAGCTTACTCAAGTGAAAGCAATTCAGTAAGCAAGAAAAAGGTTACAGCATGTAATAGGTAGTACGGGATTAATGCATTCTACTATGTAAATAATTGGAATGGAATTTTACAATTACAATATTAGATTAACAAGGAGTTTGTCACACAAAGATACAAGTGTCCACTACATAAACACAATCTGCCTAAATGCTTATAAATCAACTGAAATTCTTTGCTCACAGTAAGCATTTTTGTTATAAATGTCACTTTATAATATCAATGTACAGTAAAACCTCCTTAAGTCGGAACAGTAGGGGCTCCAGCCCTTTCCCACTAATGGAATATTACGGTTTATAAGAAATCCACCCCTTCAATGCAATAATTGCAAAATAAAATACAAGAAATCCACTCGCTCTAGTCCAGTCATTTGAGAAAATTGGCTCTCATCCTCCGGTCCAGCACGGAAGGGTTGGTAAGCCTGCTAGACACTCTCATCACTCCACCGCATTCAGAAAATATCTATATATCTCCACACAGCTCACCTATTCAAACATATCCTTCCTTTTCTCTTCTATATCGCTTTTTATGTGAAAAACTAAACGTACCATCGTATTAAGGAGAAGTTTATGTACGAGAACACATGTTTTATTCTACACTTGATTCCAGAATTGCTGTAAATATCAATTATGTAAAAAGTGTTATAAACCTTACCATTTTATTCTCTGATTTATACTCATCGTAATTAGCCTACTTAGTTTTTCACCCTACTGAGTTTTGAAAAGTGTGTTATAGATGTACATTGTACAGTGACTGCTTAATCCAATGATGTAAACCAAATGTTCATATCTTGTGTAATAAATAGGTGAGCTATGTGGATATATATAAATATTTTCTGAACGCGATGGAGTGATGCGACTGTCTAGCAGAGTGGTTCCCAACCTTTTTTCTGTACTGCCGGCAAAAACCTAGGCAAAAATCTGGGAGAATCTTGAGCCAGAGATCTGCTGTACTGGATTTGATATCAAACTTAGCACAAACCACCTCCATGGAGGACCCTTCATCAATCCTGGCAAGGAGTCACAACTAATCTTGCAGGTTAAGTCTTAACTTTCATGCCCTTCCTGCCCTTAGAAGCCTTGGGTGCAGGACCAAGCATAGCGAGGCTGGATACCAAGTCACACAAACACCTATAAACACTTTAAAAACTTCTTTTTTTTTTAACAAAAAACTTTTTAGGTGATTTTTTGTATGAATATTTGCTAGCCATTACTTATCCGTAATTCTGACTTAACGTATTCCGCCTTATGGAGGTTTTACAGTACCAAGATTCTCAGTAAAAAGTATTGTGTACGGTGGTTACTCAAGTTCTACATTTGTTTTGTTCTGGAAAGCTGACACAAAGTTGCTTAAGTGTTTAACTCACACAATGTGTTTAGTTGTGAAAGTTTTTTGTTATTTAGACGACCATGGTAAAAACCCGCTTTTTTAATCATCCCTGTCCTTCAATTCACTCAAAATTCACCCATGTCATTCTTTCAGCCCATAATCAGCAATGTTAACCTTTTTCTCAAACCACAATGTGAAATAAGATGATCAGTATGTTGTCAATGACTTGCATTATCAGCCTAGGTACTGTAAACCATCTCATATGTAAATCCCCGTACTAGACAAATATCACACAGTAGTCTGGCATCCCAAGGTTAAATTGTAATGAAATATTACCTTGGGATGTGAAACCATGGGATGCCAAGTATCAAAGCAATGGGAAAAATTAAAATAGAAATAGGTACTGGAGCCTTTGCCCAGGGACTGTTTACCTTCACCCTGCCAGCCAGTAATTCATAGTCAAGCTGCTAGGATGAGGAAAATGTCATCATCATTAACCCCTTCACGCCCAGATCTTTCCTTTGCTATAAAAAATCATGTTGTTAGCCATAAAATTACGGAAACTAACTGAATATAGCAAATTAGTTAGTGGACAAGGATACTAAACAGGTCATATCTATAAAATATTGCTTAGATTCACTAAAAATCGTCTAAAGATAACCAAATTACAATGGAAATTACGTTCTGGGTGTCAAGGGTTAATAATAGTAATAGCACAAAACACAAAGCTAAGAACATTTGATGAGGTTGTACATAACCCGTATTGGGAGGGCACCATTACGTGTGACAGTGAGGAGGCGGGCGTCATAAGGTAACGTCCAGCTATTTTCTGCCCTAATCTACACCCAAGTTTGCCGGTCAGTAATTATAGTGATGATGGATGGACATGGCAGGTCGCTTATTTCCCAGCGAGGCACATCATGTTTGTGCATTCCAAAACAATTGCTTCATGAGCCGTTCCTTCATAAGTAACATCTCTTACCTTCGTATTTTCATCGATCTACGCATGTTTAGGCTTATTCCTAGATACCATATTTTCCCACACAGTCGCAAAATAGAATTGCTCACCCTTAATGGGTAATGTTTTTAATTTTATTCTAAATATTCTTCATGAAAGAAACCTAAGGTCATGTAATTGTGGAATGTAACAACTGAAGGAGCCATAGGGAAAGGTCAATATTCTTAGAAGTGACAGTCCTAGGTCAAGATTAGTAAGAATAGTGGGACAGGGGATTAGAGGAAGAAGACGAGGCACTGTGTACTGTATTGGGACCGTATAAACAGGAAACAAAGAAAATTGTAAACTTCACAAATGTATGCTAACACAGTGCTGGGAGAAAAGGACACAAAAGCAGGTATGAATTAGTATTAAAACCATCAATAAATCAATAAGCATTAGTGTTATAGGTGAGCCAAGCAGGAATTGACACACAAGATTGTTAATCAAGCAGGCAAAAGGAACGAAATACGATGACCTACAAAGCATTGCATAGCCTCAAAGGTCACAAGAGGAGGGTGCACACTCAGGGGATGCACGGGGCTGATCTTGAAATGAGAATGTGGGTAATCCTTGGGTAGTACAATGGGACGCGGAATCGTGGGATTGAGAAGCGTGGGCAGAGTGACTCTAGCGTAAGATGGATATGGTTAAACGATTGAATACAGTAGGAAAGTCTCATATCTGTATAAAAAAATTCTATTTCACCACAGGCCTCCACTCCTATTCACTACCTACACCCATCTCTAACTGAAAACTGCTATTGCAAGTGCATCAAAATTGTCACCAGGTCTTTAGGTTCAACAACTATATTTAACTTTTTTATATACGCATGGGACTGTATTGCTAACAGCAACAACTAAATCTCAGGTATCTTATAAATTTATGCTTGTTTGTTTCATCTTATGAATTTATGCTTCTTTGGTTATCAAACATTAAGTAAGAAGAATTGGGTCCCAGTCTACTGAGGCAGAGATTTAGAATACATGTCTGCATTCCTGTATGTCATAAAACACTATAAGAGCAGAAGGCTGGGACCCTCTCTCTAAGGAAATTTGTATTCCTACAAAACCTGTGTTATATCTTCTTTTTGTTACTACACTTTAATCATTCATGTTTTTGTATTTTCATTGAATGTTACCTCACATGTGAAGGAAAGGGCAAGTCAGTGAAAAGAAAAATATATAGATGTATAGTAATACAAAACATGCAAACACTCTTTACCAGAAAACTTTGCTTCGTATAAACATAACAAATAATTTGAAAAGCAAATCTGAAGCACGCCACCTGAACAACCCCTGTCAGCCCTTCTCTCAATCACATGACTATTCTTTGCAATTCTCAAACTTGTTATTTAATTATTTTCCTTTATTGAAATGTGCATCAGTACCTGGTCGGAATTGAACCCGAGTCGGGGCATCTCGGCTGCCTCGCTGTACGGTGATTAGAGGTAGCCGAGACACACCGACTCGGGTTCAATTCCGACCAGGTACTGATACACAATTTTTATCTTATATGATTATATTTATTGAAATATTAAGTACGTACAGGTCTTTTATATTTGCTCCTAAGTACACCCTTGACGAATAACTTGGGCATCCACTTTGATTTATTCATGATTTTATAATTGGTATGATTTAGATTGTGCAAAAGCAATCTACAAATGGATGGAGGTTTTACAGTACATTGACAAAATATGTATCCTAAAATTGAGTCTATAGAAGAAATTACTTCATTCACTTGAGAGCTGCTGCACAGCTTTGTACGATTATCATGTAATTAATGCTGCTGAATACCCAAAGAACTTCCCAATTTAAGAGATCTCTCAGTGGGTGTTCTGGCAATGGGTAATGACTACAAAAATACCCCCTATTTGAGCGCTGGAAAAGCTGTTTGATATCTAGCACTTTTGCACGAGACACTGCACTATTTATAGATAAAAACAAATCAAAGTAAGAACGATGGGAATAACATGAATATACATATGCAGACCTTATTGAATGCTAAAGATGTGTAACATGAATTGTATACATTTGAGCAAGGGAAGCCAATTCTGAGTGTATGTGAAGAGAATGGATATAACAAAAAATGGGTAAGGAGGTGTAATGTGACATGAATGAAAGTTTCAATGAGCAAACTTCAAGACAATGTGTGTGGTGTTATAATGAAAGTATAGTACATATAAAAAGGATTTTGATGTTGCAAAAATCTAAAAAAGGAACAACTTAGCTGTGAGAATGAAGGCTTTTTGTGAATGAAATTGTAAAGCTGTTATTTGTTACAACTACCCAACAAGGCAGATTCTAGTAAGAAACAATGCACCAGATTTAGGTGACTAAATGCTAACTTGCAATGATTGATATATGCTTCACATGTGAGACGTACCTTCATATGTAAGAAACATAACATTTTATGGCAGTAAAACTAGGCTTTAAAAGATAATGTCAATGAGGTGAAATGTGTTGAAAAGAACACAGTGAGAAAGACCTATAATGCTGCTATGTAAGATAAAAGTGATAAGACCTATAATGCTGCTATGTAAGATAAAAGTGATAAGACCTATAATGCTGCTATGTAAGATAAAAGTGATAAGACCTATAATGCTGCTATGTAAGATACACCTACAAGTGTGGAGTCAAGGAAGCTAAGAGGTTGAATGCATCAAAGAAGTGATAGGGGCAAGTGTGTTGCAATGCTTGAGCCATAGGGAGTGTGAATGAAAATGACAGGGTAAAACACACTGAAATTTTTGAAGACAAAAGCAAAATGCCAGGGAATAGACAAAAAAAAGATGGGAGATGAGGTCGTGATAAATAATAGCTATGGCACAGGACTTAACAGACGCTCTGCACATAACCTTGCTGCAGGACAACCTACTTCTCAAAGATGATGAAGATGATGATGATGATCAGCATGTTTTAAAATATTTCAACAAACTATACCTATAGCCACAGTAAAACAATAGATCTCAGTAAAAAAAAAAAAAACACTCACTGAAATAGGGACAAAAACTTTTTGATGCCACCTAAAAGGGACATGAGCAGTGCCGCCACCACTGCAGGACAGTGCAGGATGGCAATTAGTCCCATAACTACAATGTTCTGATCCAGTGTCGTCTTCAAGTTAAAGATGAAATACAGAAACAGTTTACGCAGCTTTAAAAATCTATGAGTACCTTTGGTATAAAAGGATAAATTAAAGTTTATAGTCTGTAAATTAATCTAAACAAACTAGGCATGTACTAGGCATCACAATGCCACAACGGCCACCCCCGTCACAGTGGAAATAGCATAAGAAGTCAGCTTTCAAGTGAATAGTTCTCAATTGGGTCTGCATAATAGTAGCAATAATTGAAAATTAAATAAATTTTAAAATAAATAAATAAGAAGAATACAAACAATGATAACAATAATAACAAAAATAATAATCTTAATAATGATAATAATAAATTCAATATCAATAAGACTATAAACTGAATCAGTTCTTTCTAATATTTGTTCCTGAACATCAAGTACCGTTACCATTCATGCTCTAACTGCATTTTAGCCCTGATATATTAGTCATGTAGGGAAACATGCAGTCTTGTAAGAAAGTTTGATACATGCCATAAAATATATCAATATGCATGGTGCAATGAATTCCTGAATATAATGAGATAGCTGCAAATCAGTTGCAGTAATAACCCTTGTCTCTGTATCCATCATACTGTTTGTAGTGCATCCCATGGTATGCAGCAATGGGATGCATACATGAACATACATGCATGTATTAATATATGTATCAAAGCACATACATTCATACATACTCACACACACAAACAAGCAAACAACACACACACACTGGAGATGTATCAGAAATTTTATTTGGAGATCTATGGGTTGTGGATAAAGCTGCCAAATATGAATATATGTACTGAGAGAGAGAGAGAGAGAGAGAGAGAGAGAGAGAGAGAGAGAGAGAGAGAGAGAGAGAGAGAGAGAGAGAGAGAGAGAGAGAGAGAGAGAGAGAGAGGAGAGAGAGAGAGAGAGAGCGAGAGCGAGAGGAGAGCGAGCGAGAGAGAGAGAGACACTACTGATGACGATATGCTGTGCCCTTGCCTCCTATAGGCAGTGAATGGACAACTGTAGTGTAATCACACAACACTACATGTTATGCAGGTAGTGTAGATCTGCAATAATCAGTTGTTGCTTTTTTGTCAGTACTTTTTCTTCAAATAATCAAATAAATGAAATATTTGCACGATTTTCTCTTTTTCTGCATCCCGGTTATTCACGTCACTTACGGCATGTGCAACAAAATATTACCGGAACTCTACCAATCATTCAACTCGTCATAGCACTGCACTAATTGGTGACTAATATTCACATAGGTTAACATTGTGATGCTATGTTAGATTTGTGCACATATCATTAAAAAAATCGGAGTAAAGTCCGTTTGCTGTGTTTGAGGTATGAAATAGCCACAATTGAAATAGCTGCCATCATGTACACTATAATGAAGACAGGAGGTAGTTTCAGGGGCCTCTGATGAGGCCCCTGAGTAGGATGTAGTCAATCAACTGCTTCAGTTTAAGGTCAAAGCTGTTAAAGATCTCTGAGCAGATAATATTTTTTCTATTATGTTCTTCAATTATTATAATCAATTAATGTGAATAACCGTTACAGCCAAAATGTAGTTTATTTGTTCTGAAACTTTACCTGTAGTCTTAGCTGATCGGACTTAAGGAGAGTGACTTGGTATGGACTTTTCCCCTCAAGCCCCAAATTCACAGCTTAATCTTGCCACAGGGAAGGATGCACTACCAGTGTCGATGCTGCCTGGGAGAAAAATGTGCATGCAGATCCTGGTGTTATCTTTAGTGAGAATATGAGTGTGGACGCACATTTCATCTGATACATCTCATACACAAAACATACATGCATGCATACATACATACATACACACACACACACACACAGACTCCATTCGATCTACTATACATTGCAAACAAGCAAATTGGCTCGAACCAACTGAAACTACAGCAATACTACTGATAACAGCAGTTCTCAAAACTGCTGTTAGCCTGTGTCAGCTCTCAATGTCTACAAGATGCCTAGTGAACAGAGCAGTTACCAAAGCGTTGCAGGATGAGCATTATGTGGTTGGTACCAGCTTGTCACTATCTTATATATCAGCTTTTTTCAAATAGCAGCAAGATATACTTTTCAGATTACATTGCACTATTCTTTTTGTGGAGTATTACAAAAATCAAAACTGAAAAAAATACATATACAAATTTGTGAGTGAATACTATTGCCAAATGTAAGAAGAATATTGAGCTCTTACTTGGCTATGATCAAATAAAAAAACTCATCAGCGATGAGAAAAGTTATGAACTTTAAATACACATCCTACAAAGGAACGAGAAGGGCTTGACAATAACATCAAAAACAACACCAAGATCTCTCAACACTTTGAAAGACATGAACACAGCTACCAGCATTGACCTGAAAGCTGCCAAACACCAACACTGTATTTATCACTTTTGTTGAAGATATGTGAAAAAATAGAAATGAGTATATAGAAGTTAATGAGAAAATCATCTTACCCCCACAAGAACAATAATGTGGCCTCAGTTTGTCACAAAATCCTTCAAAATCAGTGATTGTGGTGGGGGGGAGTGGGTAGGTGTGTGTGGGGGGGGGGTACATAATACCTATATGCATACACATCTACCGAAATACATGGTATATATGCATATACATATATATAGATATCACTTGACAAAATTCAAGACCATGGACTAAAAATAATATGCAAATTGCTGCGTGTATGGCACTGGCCCTGGCCTCGCCAATGATTGTGGTCCTGCTGCCCCCCCTCCTGCATCACCCTGCTCAGGGGACTCACGTCAGGCTCATCACGGTCACAGTATGAACTCAATGTACACTTGGAATAAGACGAAGGAGTACTGCAGTGTATTCCGTTGTAGCTGCATTTCAACATCTACTTGATTCTACCCACATAAGTAACTTTGGTGATTATAATCAACATACACCAACAGAGAGTATAAACTAAAAACATTACAGCACACATGTAAACAATGTATCATAAATGATGAGCCAACCTTATACAAACTGTACTGAATAGGGATACAATAAACACTTATTTTATGTGAGAACATAAATAAAAGCTATGTAAATAGTTAGAGTAGAGGTGTGAGAGCATGTTTCAATAATGCAGTGATGTGAGAGGAATGAAATCAAAATAATATCATGGATAACTATACCTAACTATCAGTTGAAACACAAAGACATATCAACTCTACTATCATCCTCAAATAAAGCACCATAGAAGAGGCCAACAGTACAAGACAATATAATCCTAAAAGAGAATCAGATCTGCTTCTGTGATGCATCACTCTCAGTTCTGTGCTTATAAACTAGACAGACCAGCAAATCTTCTGGTGCTGTGCTGCTGCCCAAAGCCATGTCTGATCAAGTAAGGTTTCTAATAAACTAAAGCATCATTGCCTTGCCTACAGCTGATGTCAAAATAAACAATTGTATGTAAAAGAAAGATTTAGCAAGTTCTTCAAAGAACAATATAAGTATTTGCAGGCATTCATTGTTAACTTGTGTCAAATACTAGAGGAAACTGACTACATTTGAGCATTTTCATTCATTCATTAGACTTTTGTGCTCATTACAAAAGTGGAAGAACTTTATTCATGATCTATCCCTTTGAAGGTTCTTCCCAAGGGATAAGTACCACCAATGCTATTTTCTTAATAGTCCAGTCTTCATTGAAACTCCACTTTATAGATGACTAATTATAACTTCTCTTCACGGCAGACTAGTATTTGTGCAGTTATAAAACATTCTCACATAACAAGCATTATCCTAAATGCAACTATATGACACACTCTGGTTTTTTACAGCACACTCATTGTAAAAATGGTGACAGAACTTGTAAAAGACCTGAAAATCACATGACTTCAAAATATTTTTGAGTATATAATTGTTCAGGTAACTCTGAGCCCTGCTGAACCCAACCTAGGTTTGGGTGTGTGAGCCCTCAAGTCATGACTATTCATCGCCCATCACAAATTGCCTTTACACCTTGGCTCAGATTTTCTGAGATTATTGAAATGTTTCAACATTCCTTCTTTTAAGGAACCTTGCAAGTTGTTGATAAGTACACAAAGTTGCCACTTACTGAGTATTAAGTAGTATTCCTAAGAGGTCTCAGATGTCTTCAAGTAAAAGTGTAAGTATTCTCCACAGCCCTGCCAGTGGATCCACCTGAGTTGCTCTGTTCGTACTGGAGTCTCTCGAGTGCTGACGTGGTCATGCGCACCGACCCCCCGTGTGTAGTGACCTGTGGATGCCCAGCATTTTGCCATCATTACACTCTTATCAATATCAATGTGTGTGTGTGTGTGTGTGTGTGTGTGTGTGGGTGTGTATGTGTGTGTGTGTGTGTGTGTGTGTGTGTGTGTGTGTGTGTGTGTGTGTGTGTGTGTGTGTGTGTGTGTGTGTGTGTGTGTGTGTGTGTGTGTGTGTGTGTGTGTGTGTATTTTTCTTTACCTAGTTGTATTTTACAGGGCCTGAGCTGCACTTGGATGGTCTCGTCTCCATATCTACATTTTATTTTGCTTGCATAGTGCTTAGTGTTGGCCGAAACCACCACCCCGGGAGGCGGGTCACAACCCCCGGCTAACACCCGGTACCCATTCACTGCTGGGTGGACAGGGGCTAGAATTTTAAGGAGACCGCACATCTTTCTCCGTTCCGCCCGGGGATCGAACCCGAGACTTCTCAGTTGTGAACCGAGTACCACTACACTACGGAGCACCCTTATGGTGTGTGTGTGTAGATTATTAGCCATTTCTTTTTCACAAGACCATATACTATCTCTCAATTCATATTACACACTAAGGCAGCACTTCTTAACTTGGAATGTTAGCACCCCTGGGGGTACTGAAATCAATTTTAAAGGGTGCTGGGAGAGGCTTCTCTTATGTGCAATGTGCATCAAGACATTTTAGTTTAGAACTTAAGATATTCCATTGTCAGGAAGGGTATTCGTAATTCCTGTATTCCTGGTAATTACAAAAAAGTATAAATAAATGGATATTTTTTGACAGAAGACATTTCTTATTTGCCATACTTTTCCCCCTTATTTCGATAATTCTAGCACATTTTTACAGACGCCTCTGTCAATGTAGACATTCCACAATCAGATAGGCAATAGTTGTTTTACTACATTCCTGTAGTACGGAGGTACTGTAGTACTACTTTTAATCCCATGTAAGGTGGTGCAGGAATGCCTAGGAATCTACAAGGGGTGCAGAGGTCGGAAAAGGTTAACCCTTTGAGGGCCAGAGCGTAATTTCCATTGTAATTTGGCTACCATAAGACAATTTTTAGTGAATATAAGCAATATTCTATAGATATGACCTGTTTAGTATCCTGTACACTAGCTACTTTGGTATATTCAGTTACTTTTTCGTAATTTTATGGCTAACTACAGGCAATTTTATATATAGCATAGTAAAGATCTGGGCGTGAAGGGGTTAAGAAACGCTGCAGTAAGGTATAGAGCTAAAAGTACTCTGGGTTCAATTTTCAAGGACAAACATAAATTCTAAGACATTGTATCTACCTCTCGGGTGTCAGGGAGATTTAGCGGCCTGCGTTCAGTTCCACTCTGACTAGACTGGCTTGCATAATCAGCAGCAATCACGTATTCAGACAGGGTAACATCAGAGGTTCCTCCAGACTCCAGTGGGATGTGGTTGTCACGAAAGTATTCTAAGAGATCAAATATTGTCGCAAACGATAGGTGTTGGACCCTACAAGCCCCGTCTGGGTTAATAGTCATCCTCAGATGCTGAAAAAGATATAATGACAATGATGAGTTATTTTGAATATACATAAGCCAAATATGCTGTTCTTCAGAGAGCTCTAAAGAAACAATTCAGCCATCTGAATAAAATATCTCAATGTACTATTAAAATTATCATTGTGATAAGAAATTCCCCTACACATACTGTCATTTTGGTGAAAACAATATGTATTAAGCAATATATTAGCATCAGGTTATCAATGTACAAGTAATTCAATAACAATTTTCTGCTGGCAAGATAAGGAGTATGGAAGCGATATATGCACGAAAATGAATGAAAAAATACGCCAATTAACCTGAGACATTTCATAAACATCAAATTCTAAAACTTGCCTTTGCTCTTCCTTGGTAATTGAAAGTAAGTACATATTCCCCCTTCCTTGTTTCACTCTGCCTGACCAGGAAGACCCCATGGCCAGCCACTGCCTCCTGCAGCACAGCCGAGGCTGCATCACAGCGTGACAGAGTTCCGTGGAACCAAGGGTAGTCGCGAAGGGTGGAATAAAAGTCCACCTCTGCAGGCACACGGAGGTTGACTGTGAGATGGAGAAATCCAGACCAAAGGAAGAATGAGGAGTTGACTTTTCAGTGCCACCAACATGTACCACGTGTTTCTTATCCTCATCCATCCATGTGATGATCAATGAAACTATGGATATCATTATGAAGATGAATATAGGATGACAATGGTTTTAATACTTGGATATCAAAGAAATGGATGTATTGTGCGGATAATAAAAATATAAAACCAGCCCAATGGGATATAACAGTGAAAGAAAAAATTGTGCATTTGTAGGTAGATCAGTAAATAAATGGAAAAATACAATCTCATGGTAAAAAAATTCCTAAACTAAACAGAATGTGATCCATGCACTTTATGCATCTAACATCATTTTAATACAAGTTTCCTGTAAAAATTAAGTATGATGGCCAGTCTAACTAACAAACAGCACAGTTTAGGTAGCAATCAACAAGTACATGTACAGTCCACCCTCCATCTAACGGACCTCGGTTTAACGGACTTTGGATTTAACGGACTCCATTTGCGTGACAAATTTGCGGGCAAGAATGGCATGCCAGACCGCTGATCGCCGCTCGAATTGTCAACTCAACATAATTTATTATTTTCTCATTTTATTTTGGAATGCTTGGGTTTTAAGGAGTTTTGATGTATCAGATATTAAGACATATAAGGAAGGAGCCTGTGTTGCTAGTGATTTAGTGGTAGAAGGTGTGTATTGTTTAAAATAGTGACTATTAGTGTTATGGGGTGGTCGCTGTAAGACTGTCTCCCTGTCACCGCAACACCTTAAATCACCCTTATTTAAGGTGACACACGGTGCTACACTGACCTAAATAGTGACACGTGTATAGAACAGCTCATCACAACCATATAATATATATAATAATGAGCAATAGTCATGATAATAAGCAATACCTTTGAGAGCCACGGCCTGTGTCTGGCTTGTTGTTCTTCTTCTTCTTGTGACCTCTTCTGCTTAGGATCGCTTTGTAGGTCTATCAAGCTCGAGCTCGATCTTGACACATATCTCCTTCTTTACCACTATGTAGCCCTTTCTTTAGTTTTCTTTCTTTTCCTTTTTTCTTTTAGTTGTGATAATTTGTTTACCTTTCACTAGCCAGACGGTGAGAGAAAACACCACACCAACATTTTAGGGATAACTCGATCACTTTACGGGGACTTTTTCTTCCTTTTTATCTCATTTGGGGATGATTATAATGTCTCATGATGGTGCTGCTTCTGCCCCGGCCGCGCTGCCAGATGCCTTGCTTGTATTTTCATATCTTTAATCATATGTATGAATAATAGCCATTAAAATGCGATTATATGTCTACATTCACCTAGAATAATGATATTTCATAGCATACCAAGCAGTAATGAGCGAGCCTGGATACTTAATACCTCTCCTAATACCAGTCCCGAACAGTCGTGGGCGAGTGTGCCAATCCCTGATGTAGCGCCAGTCACTGTTTACTTCCCAACATAGCTCCACGGTCTGGTTGTGTTTGTGATTATTTCTCATTTATTTCACAGCGTGTAGGAGCGTACCATATCCAGCATGTAGCGCCAGTCACTGTTTACCTCCCAACATAGCTACACGGTCTGGTTGTGTTTGTGATTATTTCTCATTTATTTCACAGTTTTTCCTGTGTTTTTCCTATATTTTCAAACCCTTGGGAAAATATCCTCGCTCTAACGGACAATCAGATTTAACGGACCACTTCTCCCCCCTATTAGACCGTTAAATCGAGGGTTGATTGTATTATCAATGTTCAGCCACTGATTTGGATACAAACCCCCGTTCTATATGAAAGCTAGCCCGTGCCATGCTCACCATGAGTGCCATCAAATATGTTTATCTCCAGGATGTTACCACCCACAATGCCTCCTGAGGGTGACAGTCAAGGCGGAATATCATATAGATAAAAAAAACATCCCAAAAGATTCCACAAATGATTGCAGTGGCATCCTAGCAGCACTGATTGTCACTTTAACCAGGCTTCTCCATCCCTGCTGCACCTCTCTACCTGTTATAACTCTCAGCAGTCTTAAAAAATATAATAATCAAGTATAGGCGTCCAGCCTCTGGCCCCTTTGCTTTTGGACTCAGTTCTTGCGGCTGGAACGTGGCAGCGAGCTCAAAGTGCTTTTAAAATACCTAGTCTACAGAAGTTACAGAAGTCTACAACAAGCAACAGAAGTTATTGTAAAACCGAAATTTATTTAACTCTAATTAAATCATTACGCTAATTACTCATTAAGGGCTTGTTCTACGCATAAAAATTGTTTCACAGACCCCCATTGATTTTGACAGCACTACTTGCATGTCAAATTTCAGCTCAATCCGACAATATTTAGGAGTAGTTATTCACTTTTTGGCTTAAACTTGGTTCCACGGGTCTTATGGTAAGAAGCAGCTCGCTTCGCTCGCTGCCAATAATACACCATATACGGCCACGGTTCAATATCACAGGCATATTAATATCAATATCACATGAAGAGGTTGACAAAAGTTACCATAGATAACACTATAGTCGCCACCTGCACTAATGTCGCCAGGTGCCATATATTACGAATTATAGCATCACTACTGATTTGTATGTGCCACTGAAGATGATACACACTAGTTTATATCATAACTGTATAATCTACCCTGTTTCAGTATTGTTTTATGCTTTGTATCTGCAAGTATAAACTGTTTCAAATTTCGTTACTCTTTGTTTTTCGGGCGACGACAGACAGCAGTTCATCACCTTTCGGGCGGGAGGACGTAAACACTAGCTGGCAATCTTAGTGTAGCCGTTACCAAGGTCGCCACTCGGGTGATATTTTGGTAATTAGTTCATTAATAGCCATAATATGACACAGATGAAGACACAAAATGACACTCTTCAGATAGCCCCTTTTAACTTTCCTAAAATCATGGATGTAGTAATGTAAATATGAATGCCACCAAATGTCTGTAAATCGAAAAGAAACATTGTCCTGGCCACTTGAGTGTTATCTACGGTAGTAGGATTCTCACTTCCACTGTCACACGAGAGAGAGAGAGAGAGAGAGAGAGAGAGAGAGAGAGAGAGAGAGCGAGAGCGAGAGCGCAGAGGAGAGAGAGAGGAGAGAGAGGAGAGAGAGAGAGAGGAGAGCGAGAGCGAGAGGAGAGAGCGAGAGCGAGAGCGAGAGCGAGAGAGAGAGAGAGAGAGAGGAGAGCGAGAGCGAGAGAGAGAGAGAGAGAGAGAGAGAACCATGGCATAAGAAGTTTTGAGAAAAACAATGCTTGTAGAGAAGCATGCTACATGCTCTTCCTTGTACAGTGGAACTCCCTTTATCCGGCATTCTAATTTCGGCACTTCTCCTGTATCCGGCATATCTTAAAAAATACAATTGATAATGAAACTGAAAAAGACTTTTAAAAATTCAGATACAATTTAAAATTCCCCCGCGTGGTTGTATTTGTTCCCACGCCCGCCACCATATTTCCGTTCTTTGGAATAGTACATATGTGGTATGGGGATGTCTCCAGCCAATAACAGTTGTCCATGCTCGTAATGTCACATGGGGGTGGAGCTTAAGTGATTACAATTAGCTAATTAAATTGTTTCAACTCAACTAATTAAATTATGTTAAACAAACAGATTAAAACCCAGTGATCACTTCAGCCCCATGCACTTAACCACCGATCCCGGTCATCTTACAGTTAATTGAGTGCTCGTCACTCATAAGTGGCAGTGTTAAGGCTTCGTCGGCAGTGTAGACGTTGATGAGTGGCAGTGTGTACAGGTTTTAAGTGTGGATACAACACTGGCAACGACATTGCTCGCCGGTGAAGCTGGTCGGCAAGCACCGACAGTGATGAGTGGCAGTGTGTACGGGGCTTTAAGCTCCTCCCCCTTGTGACCCACCAATACTAACACTAGGATCAATACACTTCACATTTTCTTTGGGATATAGGTAAGCAAAATAAAAAAGAATTCAAAATAAAGTTTTTATGTATTTATGGATACACCTTGAGTGTTCATAAAGTACACCATCCCGCATCCAGCACAACCCTGGTACCGGTGATGCCAGATCAAGGGAGTTCCACTGTATCTCTCCTTAACATAAACTAGTTGGCTAAATCTTGATCATGTGGTTCATAATTTTTCACATCATAGTCACGAATCAAAGACTTCAAGATGTATTCCTACATATCATTTATTTGTTATCATGAAGCTTGACCTCTCTTTTAATGCATAATGATTAGCAGTTCAAAATTCAGCACTTCCCTGCATTCTATCTATAAGTACACTAACCTGCAAGTAACTCACCTGCATCTTCATTGGAATAGTCTCCAAGGCCATTTTGAGACCTGGAGTGCATGGAGAGATTGTTTTGTCTGGCCACTATGAGAGAAGCCTGCAAGATAGATTGAAGTCAGGTAGCTCCTCAACAAACATCAATATCAATACAATCATCAATTTTATAAAGATGTCAGATGTCACGATAATGTCTTTGCTCATTTGGATTGCGACAACTGTGAGGTAAGTGTAGTCAAATTCATTTAGTCACTACAGCTAAGTATTAATTATCCGACCTTGGGGGGACCGAAGGTAGGTCGGATAATTGGAATAGTCGGATGTTCGGATATCACAGTAACCATAAACGTAAGGACAAAATGGTATAGAACATAAAAGATGCAGCTCTTGAAGGCCGATCCAGTGGTATATGCGAAAGTAAAATTCATGCATAAATAAAGCCACAAATCAATGTTTTCTAAAAAACTATAAAAAAAAAAACGAAGTAAAATAAATGGCCAAAACAAGACACAATGTGGTGGTGAAAAAAGTCGGTTGTTTGGACAAGTCGGATGTTTGGAGGTCGGATGTTGGGAATTTGGCTGTATGTTAATGTTATGAAATTTAGAAAGGTAATTCATGATTTTACACCTCTGCATATGTCCGGACCATAAGAACCTATAGGAGTATAAGAAAATAAGGAAGCTACAAGAGGCTGTGAGACCTACACGAGGTAGTTCCTGTTACTTAATACTACCTACATCCACCTTTCATCCCCATCCATGAATTTATCTAGTCTAATTTTATCTAGCCTCCTTTTAAAGCTCCCTAATGACTCCGCACCATGCAGAAAAATGTGGTTGGGCATGTGAAATTGTAAAAGAAGATTAAGAAGAGTGTAAAAAATAGTGAAATGGGTGATCAAACAAAATTTAATCAGAGTGAATGTGAATTTTGGAAGGAAATTGAGTAGGATGAATAAAGAGAACAAATTATCATACTGGAAGGAGGTACAAAAAGAAAGAGGAAATGGATGGAACAATGGAGGGAAGGAAGTGAAGGTTAATGATGAAAGGAGCTGAGAGAAAATGAGGATGTTAAAAGGTGGATATTTTGAGGTATTAATGAATGTGACCTGTCAAGGAAAGGCAATAGTGTCATGCACAGGAATGAAGGAGGGTGAAGGAGGGTGAAGGAGGGTGAAGGAAGGGTTGATGAAGTGATATCAAAAGGGAAGAAGTTGTATAGGCAGTTTGTGATCTTAGGTATAGAAAATCCCCAGGTAGATGAGATGATGATACGCAAAACGATTAAGTTTAGTAACTGTTGATATGCTATAAGCGACTGGATACATGTAATTCTGCCCCTAATCATGCCAAATCTATATTTCAACTAACCAAAAACTCCTACATAAATAGAAAAAATCAAATAAAAATCTTTCAAGTTCTAACTCTTTTCATGACTTCTGGCACCTAGGTAAATCATCAACAATTTTTCTTCTTCATCTTTCCCTCCTATGCTTCACCCAGATGGCTCCACAGCTGTCTCATCTATTTCTAAAGCTGAACTCTTTGTTCAAACCTTTGCTCAAAACTCCACTCTGGATGATGAAGGGCTTATTCCTCCTTATCCTCCACCCTCTGACAATGTTATACCTACTACTAAGATTCTTCGTAATTCTTTTTTTTCCCCTCTCTGGCCTTGATCCTCAGAAGGCCCCTGACGGAGGTCCTGATGGAGTCCCTCCCATTGTTCCTCAAAAACTGTGCTTCTTTGCTTGCACATTGCTTGGTCAAACTTTTCCGTCTACTTCCACCTTTCCTTCTTGCTCGAAGTTTGGTCACATTCAACCTGTTCCTAAGAAGGGTGACCGTTCTAATCCTTCAAACTACCGTCTTATAGCTTTGACTTTCTCTCTCTTTAACTTTTGCCTTTCTAAAGCTTTTGAATCAATCCTTTATAAGAAGATTCTTAAGCATCTATCAGCTCACAATCCTCTATCTTCATACGCCAGTATGGTTTCCGTAAATGGCGATCTTCTAGTTTTCCTAACTAAGTCTTGGTCATCCTCATTTACGAGTTTCAATGAAACTTTTGCTGTTACACTTGGCATATCATAAGCTTTTGATAGTCTGGCACAAATCTTTAATTTCCAAACTACCCTCTTGCATTTTCTATCCTTCTCTCTGCACCTTCATCTCAAGTTTCCTTTCTAACCGTTCTATTGCAGCTACTGTAGACGGTCATTATTATTCTCCTAAGTCTATCAATAGTGGTTTCTCAGGGTTCTGTCCTATCACCCACTCTCTTAATATTATTCATTAATGATCTTCTAAGTCTAACTTAATGCCCTATCCACTCCTATGCGGATGATTCTACCATGCATTTTTCAACGTCATTCATTAACGTCCAATTCAACAGGAACAAAGCGACCCACGGAGAGATGCCACCGAGCGCCTAACTTCTGATCCTTCTATAATTTCTGAATGGGGCAAATCAAACCTTGCTTTGTTCAATGCCTCTAAAACCCAATTTCTTCATCTATCTACTTGACATAACCTTTCAAACAACTATCCCCTCTTCTTCAATGACACTCAACTGTATCCCTATTCTACAATGAACATTCTTGGACTATCATCATCATCAATTGGGGGTATACGCCGGGGGGCGCGTCATCTCGCCCACCCTAAGGGCCATATTCAAGAATTTTTCTCCACCCGTTGTGTCGGTTTTTGGTATACAAGAATCAAAATACGACGCGACGCGTCGAGCTCAGGGGTGGAGGTAATGTCAGCTGATTCCCGACAACTTGCACATCCCCCCTTCATCCCGTTCTCCACTCATTCCATCGTATTTCTTCCCAGACCATTACAGGAGAGTTTTCAACACAACCGAGAGTGACAGCCATACACTGTGAATGCACACGTGTCATCATTAAGGTAAAATCTGGTCCAGGAGGCCTTATATAGGTGTGTGAACTTGTGAGGAAGCCAGGCGGCGGCGGGAGGGTGGAGGGCAGCCATTGTGTGGAGCAGTGGTGGCGGGCCGTTCAAATGTACTCGCACGCATCACTCAGGCCAATTTTTTCTGCACCAACGCCTCAGACAAGTGGCGAACACTAACTTAGCTATCATTTTAATGTCAGAAATGATAAATTTCACTAGTAAAATGTATTAGATATGTATAAAACAGTCAAAATACTGATGCCGCTTTGGGCTCGCTTGTGTTGGTACGCCTGTCAAATATCCACCAGTCGGGGCAGTTCTTGTAGATGAGACCAGTGGAGGTACGACGGTGGAAAATCTCCACCGGCCGGGATTTGACGAGCATTCTTGAATATAGCCCCAAGACGTCACTCCCGGGGGTCACCACGCGTGAGTCCCCATGCAGGCACCTGTCCCATACCAAGCAACTCTCGGCAGGTAACACCAACTTGCCCCAGCCACGAGCCTTGTGAGCCTCTCTCGGAGTGTCTTACAGATTCAACCCGGTGGGAAGGATCGGTTTCAGGGTAACGTGCCACATGCCCATATAGCCGAAGTTGGCGCAGACATACTATGCAGGTAATAGGCCTCGATTCAGTCCCACGGTGCAATCGCAGATTTGACACGTAGTCAAACGTGTCAAAATCAACATAGGCTGCAGGCATCCCCTGTCGAAACTCAAGTCGGCAATCCACCAGGACGTGACTATTGGACTGTCCTTTACTAAAAATCTGAACTGGAAATCTCACATCTCATCTCTTGCTAAAACAGCTTCTAATAAGTTAAGTGTCCTGTGGTGTCTGTGTCCATTTTTTTCTCCCTCCCAGTTGCTTGCTCTGTACAGGGGCCTTATCTGCCCATGTATGGAGCATATCTAACATGTTTTTTGGTTTTTTTATGTTGGAAACTATAGCACCTGTAGGCTTATGGAGAGTCGTGATGTTGGTTGATCTCGCCCGTTAGTGGCGCAGGCTGGATTTTTATAGTGACTCCTGTGGTCTTAGGTGAAGATCACGTTTTCTGTGATGTTCGGATCTTCAGTCAGGCTCATGCAGCCCCTAGAGCAGTGGTTCTTAACCTGGGTTCAACCGAACCCCAGGGGTTTGGTGAGCCAGTCTCAGGGGTTCGGCAGAGGCCCTCCAAAACAAATTGCAATTTTGCTATTATTATAATGCCAGATTATTCATCAGAATAAATTATACGCAAGATTAACATAAATTTATATCAAGCCAGTGCGGTGAAGGAAGAGTTGTGTGTGCATGTGTATGTGTCAGAGGTGGGCACCACACACGAAAATCCACTTCTGCAAATGCAAGTCCGCAAACCCTAATCCTTACTTTCCGCAACCGCAAGTCTGCAAATTTCTTGAAGTTTGCACTTCTGGAACCGCAAGTCCGCACAGCCGCAAGCCAATTACGTGATATTTTCCCTGCATAAAATGCAAAAATAAAGGTAAAGGTCTTTGTAGTTGTAAATTAATTAATTTCTTACTAAATCACTTTGGTCAATTGATATATATTAGTATTTTTTCCATACTTACCCGTCAGCACCCCACATATGATATAAGCTCACATTTCACCTCCCCCTCATTGTGACTCAATTGATCAACAAACTAAAGGGTAATAATTAGTATAGGTACACTACACTCCAAATTATTTTTCATTGATATGACATCTGGGCCCATACTTATAGAGATTTAGGATTCGTCTTAGACTCGCTGGAGTCTTAAATATGGCGGCCGGCGTCCTAAATCATTTCGAGCGCATCCTAAATAGTTAAGACTCGTCCTAATTTCGATGTCTGGCTAGGGCAGGGTGTGAGGTGTCCTAGCGAGCAGGGCGACGGCTAAGACTCGTCCTAAGACGTAAACATGGAGTGCTCCACCCACTCCTGAGAACTTTTCGTGACAGGAGAGATGTACTGGACGAACTTGTTGATACATAATTAATCAAGCGATACTGCTTGGACCGAGAAGGGATTATATATGTGACAGACTAGTGGGAGATGTAATATAAAGCAACACTGAAAAAAATACGGCGATCAGTGCATGACAAGTCACGAGTGTGTTATTATTCACTCTGAGGTGGTCATGTTCCTCCTGCCTTGATATCATGTATCGTGATACAGATTGTAGTGGATCCTCCACCAAACTGTTGATGAAGAATGGTATCATGTTGAGAATAAAAGTGATTTAGAGTAGGCTCACTAAAAATTATTTTTTTTAAAATTGAATAAGTCGTGATTTATTAAAGCCATGGAACAATATCCATATAACTCTATTTCTCTTCCCACTGCCGTAGTCTTGATAATTTTCTTATTTGTTCTTGATATCATCTGTTAATATACCAAACCCCACCTCTAACCTAACTTAACAGTTTTTGGTTGAAAGAACTAGATTCTAGGTAGTACACACAAACCTCGATTTCCCGGACTAATAGGGGGGAGCACTGGTCCGGGAACCGCAAGTCCGGGAATCGCAAGTATATAAAAAAAAAAAAAAAAAATCCGATCTTCTCCTTCTTTCTAGGTGGGGAGCTAAACCACGGTTTTCAGTCGCAGTTCAAAGCCTATTTTCCGGCTGGCTCCCTGAGGGCTTGTAGGATTAGGCCCTAACTCTCTGCTCTTTTTACCCAAGCCTTTTCTAGAAATACTTTAACCCCTTCAATGATTCTTCTATTGGTGTCCTGTACCCTACTCAAACCTAAAAGAAATTCCATTATCCCATCTATGTTCCCCTCTGCCACTCTATCCCACTGATCCACGCCTACCTCCCGTGCCACTATTGCTATAAGCCGCTCTCTTTCCTCATCATACCTTGGACACATTAATACCAGGTGATCTACAGTTTCATCTAGTCTACCCATACACATTTGACATATCTTGCTTCCTTCGTTTGCCCATCTATATGTTCTACTATTGACCTCCAGAGATTTTGTCCTTGCTTTAAATAATAAACCACTCCCCAAGCTACCATCATAAAAGACCTCACACTTTGTTGTGGTCTTCCCCTTGTACCAATTCAGAGAACTCTTACCCTCCATCCTCTGTCTCCACATCTCCCTGCCCTGCCTCTGAACTTGGTCATTCACCTTTCGCTTTAACTCCCCCTCACTAGACTGGTGTATCCTATCTGTGAAACCCTGTAACCCACACTTCCTCTCCCACCGTCTGCTTGATCTATCCCATTTACTACTCTGTCCTATCCACTCATAAACTTTTCGAGCCCACCTGTTTTCATCCATTTTTCTAAGCCTGATTCGATGCCATTACCCACCCCCGGACGTTTATCCTACTCTAGTATTTACTGTCCGGCAACCGACAATATCAACTACCCCGCCACAGACTTTTACGTCCGCTGAGCATGCAGCCACCTGGCGGGAGGCAGCAGAAAGTGTTCAATAGTCTCAAGAGACGTTCCTGCACCAGGGGCAGTGGGGGTCAGGGGACTAACGGAGGCTGTGCAGGTGAACCGTGAGTGTCGTGTGCCCAAATGTAAACAATACGACCGCTGAGCATGCTGCCACCTGGCGGGAGGCAGCAGAAAGTGTTCAATAGTCTCAGAAATGTTCTTGCACCAGGGGCAGTGGGAGTCAGGTGACTGACAGAGGCTGTGCAGGTGAACCGTGAATGTTGTGTGCCCAAATGTAAACAATACGACCGCTGAGCATGCTGCCACCTGGCGGGAGGTGCGGACACTGACCAGGGGTGACAGGAGACGCTCGGACCGCCGGACAACTTGGTCAATTTACGAACAGGACCAGGCATTTCAACGTAAATAAAAAAAAATAAAAAATAAATTGTCCGAGACTGACATATCCCCGGACCTCGGATTTTGTCCGGCAAATCCGATATCCGGGAAATCGAGGTCCGGGAAATCGAGGTTTGTGTGTATATGTATCAGCATTATTATTCAATTGCGCCATGGGAAATTGGGTTTAAGAGACTCAGAATGAAGAAATCTACACTATGAAACAGGTTAGAATTGTCAGGCTCGAGGATGACCTAAACCAAACGGTAAATATTCTGCAGGAGTTGACGGTGCTAACCACCCGGACAATAGCGCACCATCAAATTAGTTTTTTTTAACCTAAATAATTCAACATAACCTAATCCAAATCTACCCTAAGCTTAACATAACCTAAACCAAACCTTAACATAACCTAAATCTAATCTAACCTAACCTAAACTAAACGTAACCTAACTCAGCAATTTGGTAATAATGGACGATGACTTCGCGGTCGTTTTCAGAGACACCGACTATTTTTTCCCGGTCTTCAATAGGTGCATTTTCTAATGGAGATAGTTTTATTTTGCGCAAACCCAAAGTTTAAAAAAAAAAAAAAATCATCACCGAATTTTATGGTACCGTTTCCATTAAAACACTGTATCTCCATCAGAAAAAGCACTTAAACTTGGCCGGGAGAAATTAGTCAGGGTCTTATAGGTTTTAATGAAACCTAACCTAACCTTTTAGGTTTTAATGAAACCAAAACTAACCTGGAAAATCTTAAAAACAAGGTCTCCACGCTAAGCTGACACAAATGTTGGCTCTATGTATTATACTTACTGTCCTTTAAGACATCTGTTTATATTTTAATGAGTGCTGATCCTTACTTTGCCTACATGGCCGATATTAAATTTCTGCGATCCATAATGTTATATTATTTAGTTATGGTTGCGGGTCCCGGAAGATGCCAGTAGAAGATGCTCGTTGCCGATACGCCGTGTGACGAACGCGCATATTTTTGCCACCACTACGGGCATCTTTTGGTAGCAAAATACCAAAAGATGCCGGAAAAAGTGTCCGTGTGACACGGCCTTTAGGTTAGGTTAGGTTAGTGCACAGCACAAGGGGCTCGAAGAGGGGTGCTAGGTTAGGTCTGTAGAGTTTGTCATCTTTAGAATAAAGGCTCAATCTCCTATCTTCTTCTTATGGCCAACAAGCTTGGGGACATGGTGGAAACCTGGGTTTTTGGGTGGGGGAGCACACACATAAGGGAAATATGGCCCCCCCACAAAAAAATCCTTAAACTATGGAAATTTCCCTAGTTCATGGACTTTATCGGGGAAATATTTCCCTTATATGTGTGCTCCCCCCCAAAAGGAGCACACTCATAAGGGAAATATGGCTCCCCACAAAAAATCCCTAAACTAGGGAAATTTCCCTAGTACATAGACTTAATCGGGGAAATGTTTCCCCGATAAAGTTCATGAACTAGGGAATATCCCTAGTTTAGGGATTTTTTGTGGAGGGCCATATTTCCCTTATGTGTGTGCTCCCCCACCCAAAAACCCAGGTTTCCCACCATGACCCCAAGCTTGTTGGCTATAAGAAGAAGAAGATAGAGGGTGGAGCCTTTGTTCTTAAGATTTACCCCTAACCTTAACCACAAAGTATATCTAACCTAACATTATAGGTTTCATTAAAACCAATAAGACTCTGACAAATCTTTCCCGGCCAAGTTTTAGTGCTTTTTTCTGATGGAGTGTTTTTTATGGAAATGGTACCATAAAATTCGGTGATGATTTTTTTTTTTTTTTAAACTGTGGGTTTGCGCAAAATAAAACTATCTCCTGTAATAATGGATGAGAGTTTCGCGGTCGTTTACAGAGACACCGACTATTTTTTCTTGGCCTACAATAGGTGCTTGCTCTAATGGAGATAGTTTTATTTTCCGCAAAAAAAAAAAAAAAAAAATAATGAAAAAAAATTAAACTTAACCTAACCTTATAGGTTTTAATGAAACCTAACCTAACTGTAAGGGTTTTAATGAAACCTAACCTAACCTTAACCACAAAGTATAGATTTTTTTAATCTTTTTTTATGGGTTTGCGCAAAATAAAACTTCATTAGAACAAACACCTATTGTAGGCCTAGAAAAAATAGTCGGTGTCTCTGAAAACACGACCGCGAAACTCTCGTCCATTATAACCCTATCTCCATTAGAAAAAGCACCTATTGTAGGCCAGGAAAAAATAGTCGGTGTCTTTGCAAACGACTGCGAAGTCCTCGTCCATTATAACCGGTAGTCCTTGACGTATCTCTCGCTATGGAAGGAAATGGAAATGGCATGGAAAATTCCCCTCGCAGGACATAGGACATTTTTCCTTGCTTGAAAGAGCTGGCCAAGGATGAAAGTCTCGTCCAGTCGTCCTGAAAACAATTATCTTTCCTCGTTAATAGAGCGACGACCATGTCAATGCTTGTGTCTTTTGAACGGAACGTTGCATATCTGGTACAATTATCCTTATAGATGAATTCATTCGTTGTAGTCTTCAGCAATTATCATAGAAATATTAATCTTCTGTTTTTCGATATTTTTATACCTTTCTGATGACTCTTAGTAGTGATATTTCATGAAATCCAAATTGGACTCTTGCTAAATGTAGCGCTCAGCGCTTCGTCCTAAGCCGCCGTCTTAGGACGCGTCTTAAGACTTTCCTCGAACCTTAGGACGCAGGGTTAGGACGAATCCTAGGACGAATCCTAAATCTCTATAAGTATGGGCCCTGGCCCTTAACCTCAGACTCCTCTGGTGACAATTCCATCTTGAGCTGGTTCATGTTTCCCTTCATGAAGACCAATCTCAAAATCATCAGAGGACAGACTCTCTCTCTCTCTTTTGGCCTTTATGACATCCGACCTTTGGGAGAACAGTTTATCCACGGGTGCAGAGCTGGGTATGGCCGTGTTGTACTTAACAAACACATCATCCAGGTTCCTCGCCCTCCGACTGACCTACAGTGTTGCGCACACAGTCACCTGCCTGTGATCTTCCTCCTCATACTGAAGACCAGCACATCGTCTACAGCAGCAACCAGCCGGGCTTTGGTGATGGAGGGCGTAGTGGGTGCCATAGTAATAAAAATGCGGCAGAGATCAGACGGCACAAAATTGTTTGCGCGGCACGAGGGATGGCGGTTAACTCGCACCTCGGCCTAGCGATAACACAGGGTCAAAACTGTCGCCTCACCACCGCAACGCACTAATTCACTCACAACACAATCCTTGTGTAACGCGGGAAAATGAGTCAAACGGGGGACTCAGGATTGAGGAAAAGTTTACACAGAGTGGTGAGAGTAAAGTACAGGGAGGTCCCGCAGATAAGAGCAGTTAGGTTCCACCTGGCATACTCGTAAAGCGAAATCTCGTATAACGAAACACATAACTAATGGTAAGATATAGGTTTGGTTCCAGGACCCCAACAATTAAAAAGATAAAAAAAAAATTTAAAAAAAATGTTTTTCAAGCTATCATAAAAGTTGGTAATATTTAGTAGGGGTGCGAGAACCCCTTGAGGAATCCTATGATCCCTGGTGATATCCTATGGTGCCATCACATGCGTGGGAGCTGACCTGACTTCTTCAGGAAGGCACATATTATACAGCTGATAATGGGGTGTTGTGTTGTGCGGGCGGCAGCCGATGTCCGCCGCCAGCGGAGATCTCCTTGGTAATTATTTAGTAGGAAAGCGAGGACCCTTTGAGGAATCCTATGATCACTGGTGATATCCTATGGTGCTATCACAGGCATAGGAGCTGACTTTCTTCTTCAGGAAGGCACAGGTGAGGCGGATGACGGCGGTTTTTGAGAGAGGCGGCGGACGGGGCAGGCCGCCGCCTCCTCCGCCAAGGTAGGTTTGGGCAGGCTTAAACGTCTTATCACTCGTTATTATACAACTTAGTGATTATGGTGAGATGTTATATCCACGTGTCATTATCTAAATCAATGTAGCACCGTGTGTCACCTTAAATAAGGGTGATTTAAAGATGTTATGATGAGGTGACTGCTGGCCGAGCTGGCGGGGCAGAGAGTGACGGAGAAATACTTGCCGCGGAGCCGCCCCATATCACAAATATTCACCATTTTAACACACATACACACCTTCTACCACCAATACACTAGCAACACAGGCTCCTTACTTATATATCTTATTATCTGATACATTAAAACTACTTAAAATGCAAGCATTCAAAATAAAACGAGAATTAGTTTTAGATGACGAGGACAGAAGGCGGAGAGGCAGTCTAGCATGCCATTCTTGCCCGGAAATATGTATCGCTGGCTTGTTATTGGTCGAGAAGTTTTAAAAACTGTTTGTCATTGGCTGGTGACGGATGACGCCTTAGCCAGTCACAACCTTCCTACTCGTTTACGACCTATCGAGGGAGCTTTCAATCAGCTTTGTAGCTTCCGTCATTAGGGAAAGTAGTATCTAGCTAGTGCGAGAGCAGGTTGTTGCTGGCCATACTACCTCCGTTGCTGGCTTCTCGCCCAGGGTTGTGAATTTTTGTAGGCCACATTGTCGTACTGAGCCACCAGAATTATCATATTTTCAGATTGATAATTATCGTACAACCTTAGGTAAAATCATATAGTCAGTAAATGACTTTATAATTTTAGTAAATAACTTGGTAATTTTACTCACCCCAGTTTGAATGTCGTAACATCGGATTTTCGATCTCGTATATTGAAAATAGACCCTAATTTACACATCTCGTATCATCGGATTCTCGTATATCGAATGCTCGTATAACGGGACCTCCCTGTAATATATAGCCATTTATTAAATAATAATTTTTCTTCACTCCTCAGTTCCAATTCATTTGGATATAGGTTTACGGCCATATATTTATGCTCGTAGTCACTGGTGACGTCACGGCAAGAAGGCAAGGAAGGGAGCAGGTAGACATACTCTCTCTCTCTCGCCGAGCCTGGCACGGACTGGTTTGTTTGGAGGAAGTCGTTCCCCTGCAACCCTTTAGAAGGTATGTGAGTGGCGGTGTACTTATAAGGATATCTGGTGCATTGATTAGTTCATGACACTTGTAACTTGTGTTATGTTTTCAGGGTTTTGGTCCTGGTAGCGGAGTGGAGCGGAGTGGTGAGACACCGGCTTATGGCACACGTGGTCCATGTTGGGTGTTGGGACCAGCTGAGTGACAGCAGACGGTGACCAGCTTGGACAGCAGTATATAGAGCTAAGGCCCTATTATAGCTCTGTTGTTTATTTATGTAGATAGGTATAGTACCTAATAACTGAGTATTGGAACTTTTGTAACTGTGTTAAGCCCGGATGAGAAGTTAGTCGTTTCGGGTATTATTATTATTATTTTGTGTTTTCGGTGAAACCATAGGAGTTGTGATGTGATTACTGATCGTGATGATTATAAAGAAACCCTATTAACGAGTCGTTCATTAAGTCCCAGTTATCCTCATATATTCTCTAAATCTTTAATTTTTTTTTCCCACTTATTGTGATGGTGGCAGCGTAATTGCCAGGTTTGTGGAGCCCTTCAAATTAACATCTAGCCAAAAGGAGGGGCACTACACTTGCAAGTAATATTTAGCTCTACAGCAGAGCCAAGGTCACTGCAAGCAAATAACACTGTCACCAGCACACGTAGAATACACACCTCTTGGTATGCTCGCCGTGTCCATATCACTGGTTTATGCCCCTCTGACCTCCCTCTCCTTGCTCAAAATATGCACAAATTATATACAAAAATGTGTCAGTAAGATGATAGTTGGGTCAGTTTTTCTAAACATCTTGCGGTTATTTCATAATCTTGGGTGAGGCCACACGATGATTGAAGACATAACTGAGTCAACGAGGAACGCGTGAGGTCAGAGCCGAGCCCACCAATGCCAAACAATGCTTCAAGTATCTACTGACCTTGGATCTCACCTAACAAAGTTTACAGTAATATCTAAGATATTTCAATGATATTATAACATCACACAGATAATGTTTATATAAGTATCAACCAAAAATATGGTAAAAAAAAAAAGCATCATACCTACAAAGCGAGGCAGGAAGAAGGGTTTGGAGATACGCGTACGTACTTCGTCTATGTATGCTCGCTGATAACTTGGAAAAAAAGGGTCAGGGCGACCATGAAAAACTTCAAAGAAGACTGATCAACTGCTCAATAGGATTGTTGACATCAACAATCCATTAGCACCATGCATAAATTAGCGTTAATTAAATAAATAACATCATCAATCGGATCGGCAAGGTAAAAAAGTGTTCCATGAATACAGTAGACTATGGTTTATCAGTATAAATGATAGCTACACTGTTATCTTCGTAAATGTTTCTTCTATAATTTTATCAAATAAAAAACAGTAAAACACACTAAAGAAATGCCATTATGAGACTGAAAAAATTATGAGACTGAAGAAATATCGGGCAATTTTCCCGATTGACGATATTATATATTTAGTTAACGCTAACTTATGCATGGTGCTAATTCATTATCAGAAAACTAAATATATCAATAGAAAGCTAATAAAATTCCGCATCTATTGATATGCTTCATGTTAAAAGTTGTCTCGTAAATATTAAATGGCGAAGAGTTTAAGTGAATTGCATATTTCTTCAGTCTCATAATGGCATTTCTTTAGTGTGTTTTACTGTTTTTAATTTGATAATATTATAGAACAAACATTTCACGAAGATAACAGTATATATCATTTATACTGATAAACCATAGGAAGGGAAATGGGAGTGATGTTCGAAAATGTCAGGAATCGCGGCATTGGCCTCTACTGGAAATAGCCCAAACTGAGTAGCACATCCAGTATACAGTAGTCTTTGGATGTATGCTGCATTTATGAATAATAATAGTTACATAAGTGTAAAGTGGGAGGCAATGTGACCAAAACACTTCATTAACAATGAAAGCTGTCAAAATTTCCTTTTGCATCACTTAATTAATTGAAAACAGGCTTTGAAAGTTCACTCTCACTTTTCCATAAACAATATCATCTTTGGTGCCTTGTTAAGGCAATTGTTCACATTACATTTTTTTTAACATACAGTAAACCCTTGCTATAACGGACCCGGATTGAACGGATATCGGATATAACGGATGGCCAATGGCTACCAGATTTCTCCCGAATATAATAGATTTAATCAGCTATATTTGGGAGAAATCTGGTCGGCTGGCAGCCAGCCGGCAGTCACGTGCGAGCGTGCAGGCTGGATCATGTTTGCCCGCCTGCCCGGCCCACCTCACCCCTTCCCGCCTAAGCAGTCTCACCCTCTCTCTGTTTGAATTCAACGCTTATACCGTCCAGTTTTCCCTCGCTTTTCCCAGTCTGGCACAAATCTTTAATTTCCAAACTACCCTCACTCGGTTTCTATCCTTCTCTTTGTACCTTCATCTTAAGTTTCCTTTCAAACCGTTCTATTGCAGCTACTGTAGACGGACATTGTTCTCCAAGTCTATCAATAGTGGTGTTCCTCAGGGTTCTGTCCTATCACCCACTCTCTTTCTATTATTCATTAATGATCTTCTAAGTCTAACTCAAAGCCCTATCCACTGCTATGCTGATGATTCTACCCTGCATTTTTCAACGTCATTTATTAGACGTCCTAACTCAACAGGAGCTAAGTGATTCACGGAGAGATGCCATCGAGCGCCTAACTTCTGATCTTTCAATAATTTCTGATTAGGGCAAAGCAAACCTTGTTTTGTTCAATGCCTCGAAAACCCAATTTCTTCATATATCTACTCGACAAAACCTACCAGATAACTATCCCTTCTTCTTCAATGAATGAATGAATATCCTCTACTATCTCCTTCTACAATGAACATTCTTGGACTGTCCTTTACTAAAAATCTGAACTGGAAATCTCACATCTCATCTCTTGCTAAAACAGCTTCTAATAAGTTAGGTGTCCTGTGGCGTCTGTGTCCATTTTTTTCTCCCTCCCAGTTGCTTGCTCTGTACAGGGGCCTTATCCGCCCATGTATGGAGTATGCCTCACATGTTTGGGGAGGATCCACTCATACAGCTCTCCTAAACAGGGTGGAGTCAAAAGCTTTTCAGCTCATCAACTCCCATCCTCTGACTGACTGTCTTCAATCTTTAAGGGGACCGCCCACCCTAAATCTTGTTTACTGATGGATCTGCTGTAAATTTGATGAGTTATTTAGGGCTAAGTAAGGACTTCAAAACATAAGTTTCATTTAGATCTGGCCAATAGTTTTTGCAAAATATATAAAATTTAAAAAAAAGAGGAAAATTAGGCTGATTTGAATTGCTTTCAACTCGTAGGATTATTGGTGGATTTCTTTTATTTTATAACCCTTAACTCTTCTACTTATGACCAAAGATTATTTGGTGTGGTTTTTCTTTATCTTTTTTTTATCACCGAGAAATAAAATTTTGGAAAATTTTGAAAAATTTCCTAACAAAATCTGTTTGAAACACTAGTGCCATGTTCCTAATTGACATAAACAAAAAAACTCCAACACAGTTTTCTTCGTTTGTTATCCAGCTATCCATTGATGCCTCAAATGTAAGGATCGGATAAAAACTGATGAAGTAGTAGGAAATTGTATAAGAATAATTTAATTTTTCAGAAACGAGCCCTAAAATTTTTATTTTAGTTTGACTAAGTGTTACGTCAGTAAACCAGTAAGGTCAGTATAAGGGTTTTGTCTATTGGTTCCATTTTACTTTCGAGGCTAAAAAAGCATTATAATTGATATTTTATCGTCAAAACAGAACGAGGCGTGGCGCTCCCGTGGTGCAGGGGGGAGGGAGGGGGAGATTTAAACCCCTTTTAATCTTTAAATATACTTTTATGGGACAAACTATATATCAGTGTGTTGCCCAAGGCCACAGCTACCATTATATGACTTAAAAGGATTTTCGATAATTTTTATGAATTTTTGTTATACAGTATACAGTAAACCCTCACGTATTCGGACCCTCATTATTCGGATTATGACATTATTCGGACCTTTTTTCTTTTTTTTCCCCGCCGGGCGGGAAGAAATTATGTGAAAGCCCTGATTATCATAATTGCATTAATTCATTATTGCATCCCTAAATGTTATTTACGTCAATTTTTTTTAATTATGAACGTAGAGGTCAAAGTAGTTGGCGTAGTTCCATCGTGGCCATGGGTAAACACATGCGCACAACAAGATCATAATATTCCCCCCTAAAATTACCACAGAAAATGTACATAAACACAAACAGGCCAGTCTTGAAAATATTTTACAGCACAATTTCCTAACCATTCTTTTACTGGCTTACAGCTATGACACGGTGCACCGTCTTGCATGAATGTCATACTCAACGAATACTCAATACTCAATACTCAATACTCAACGAAAGGTTGAGCGGTGGGTTAAGAAATCGCAAGACTCGCCAACTGTTGAAAGTCTAACGCACTTGTCTCGTCCTGGACGCAAGAAAAAAGTTTCTAAGAAAAATTTGAATATTATCAAAAGACAGCTAGTGAAATCTCCTACAAAAACAGCAATATAATTAAAGTCAATAAACCCACAGTTACTGGGTACAGTGTGTGTAAGGAGCGTGTCTCGTTACATCCGTAAAGTCTTACGATTTCTTAACCCACCGCTCAACCTTTCGTTGAGTAACCCAGTCTCCCTCACAATTTCTTTTGAACTAAAACCGATCTTATATAAGCTGTGAATACGGGCGATCTGGTCTGCAGTCAACTGTGGCTTAGGCCCCATATCCAACTGAGCGAAACCACTTTCCCGAAATGTTTTGGTGACGTTTTGGGAAATCGAGCCGGGAGTGACGATAAGAAACAATATGTCCTGGTCACTGCCCATTAATGACTAATGATTTGAAAAACTGCAAGCAGGAAGTCAAGGCCGTGAGTGAGTTCCCAGACATCTTTTTTTTCCAATCATTCCCCATAGGAAGCGCCAGGAGGGAATTAAAAGAAATTTGTCAAGGAGAGTGACGGATGCAAGACACCGCCAACTTCTCTGTCTTCCACTGTATTATCTACAGATTTTTTAAATTTTTTGCCCGAATTTCTCAGATTTATGTAAATTTTGCAACACTGCTTTTTAGTCGCGCACCTGTTTTCTTATGGTAAACACCTCATTACCCGGTCTGTGTTTGGACAATGGCGAAAGAGTTTGTGGCTTTTGGGGCTGTTCCTGGCCTCCTGGAGGTGCTGTTGCTCCTCTGCTTTATCCTGGCTGTATTCCTGATGGCTCCCCCACCTGTGAAGCGATCGAAAAAGGTATTGTCTTTGGAGGTGAAGCGGGAAATTCTTCAAAGGATTGACGAAGGTTGGTCTAGTTCTAGGATCATGGCACAGTTTGATCTTGCTAAGTCTACCCTTTCTGATATTAGGAGATCTAAAGATAAGCTCTTGGGTTATTCTGCTGAGTTTTCTTTTGCTTCTAAGACTGGAAGAAAAGGCTTAAGGAAGGTTATGGCTAAACCATTGTCAGTAGAATTAGATCAATGTGTTAAGCAGTGGTTCTTGCAACATCGTACTAGGGGTGTGATGGTTCATTGTTCGGAGATGAAGATAGCTGGTGAGAAATTTGCTGGAGAGAGAGAAATTTGCTGGAGAGATAGGTCTGCCAAATTTCAAGGCATGTGATGGTTGGCTTTATCGTTTCAAACTTCGACATGGTCTTACCAAACGTAAGTCTTGTAGTGAAAGTTTGGATGCCTCGGAAGAGCATGCAGAGGACTTTTGGCAGACATTTAAGTATTTGATTAAGAAGGAAAATCTTTTACTTGAGCAAATCTACAATGCTGACGAAACAGGCCTTTACTATCGCTCAATTCCCGAGAATACCCTGGCCAGTGAGAAGCAGAAATCTGTGCCCGGTCGAAAACGGTGCAAGTCGCGCGTGTCTGTGATGTGTTGTGCTAATGCTGCAGGCACTCACCGCCTGACTCCTGTGGTGACAGGCAAGGCAAAACAGCCGCGTTGTCTCCGTGGGATAATGAATAATCTCCCAGTTGTTTATGACCATTGAAAGAAGGCTTGGTTTACTACCAAGATCTTCAAGGATTGGTTTTATAAACATCTGGTGCCAGAGATTATTAATTTTCAGACGGAAGTCCTGCACTACAGCCGCGACCGAGTCAGAGCTCTCCTTCTCCTCGACAATGCACCCGCGCATCCTGTCGAGAGTGAGTTGGTTGGTGATAAAGGTCGTATCAGGGTCTTGTACAGGGAGGTCCCGTTATACGAGCATTCGATATACGAGAATCCGGTGATACGAGATGTGTAAATTAGGGTCTATTTTCAATATACGAGATCAAAAATCCAATGCTACGACATTTAAACTGGGGTGAGTAAAATTACCAGGTTATTTACTAAAGTAAATTACAAGTTATTTACTAAAATTATAGTCATTTACTGACTACAGTAAAACCCTTATAACTCGGCACTGTATAACTCGGAATTTGATATAACTCTGCATGGCAAAGAATTTTTTTTTTGTTTTTTTTGTTTTTTTAACACCTATGCCTATAGCGCGTGTAGACAGTGAGCTCCAGGGGAGGGATGGTAGGCCCTGGAGGCTCACTAGAGGGCTGTGATGGTTGGCCCTCGCCCGTGGTGGCGCAGGCAGGATTCTTATAGTGACGCCTGTGATTAGAGGCTCATGCCCCCCCCTGTTGTCCTCCCATGCACTCGCAGTTGAAGGTAGAGTTAATGGACAGGGCATAGTGTTGCAGTAACTAAGTGCTCAAGTGATGTAAAATTAAGTTGTACAGGTACAGTACTGTATACAATACAGTACAGAGTTGTGATTATAAAGTGATTAAAGTGATACCAGTGTTAAAATGCGAAAGGTTGTACCATAATCAATCTGAAAATATGATAATTCTGGTGGCTCAGTACGACAATGTGGCCTACAAAAATTCACATTCCTGGAAGATGTACAATGATTCAGATGCACAGAGACGAGTTTGTGGGCAGTGGAAGAGGTCTGCGCACCCCTCCTTTGTCCCTTACCTACCCTACCCTATCGAGTCTATCGTATCACGCGGCAGCACCGAGGATCTTTCCTCTAGCTCCCTTCGCACATTCCATAATCGAACCACTATAGCGCTACCAATTTGATTATTGACGCTATCGTGAATTTAACCACGAAAAACGCAGACCACGATAGCCTCACAACAATGTCACGCTGCCTGTACGTATGTGTCATGACGGTCGTAAGATGGTCACGATGGAGTCATGACAGCTGTAAGACTATGTCACGAATGGAAAATAAACGGTCATTTTGTCGTCACGATAGAGCTACGATAACCACGACAGTGCCATGACGGTGCTATGAACGTACCACGATAGCGTCAAGAGCTAGCCCCACACGTGGGTGGGGGTTGCCATGGTGATGGAGAAGGAAGGGGGACTATAGAGATGAAGGTGGGAGAAACAGGGTTGTGTTGGTGATGGGGAATGGGGGGAAACGGGGGAGAGGGGTTGTAATAAAGAAGGGGGTGTTGGTGTTGATGGGGAAACGGGGGGTGAGGGTGGAGAAGGCGTGGTGTTGGTGGGGGTGGGGGTGTTACCACGTGCTGATGGGAGTAGTGGGTAGGGAGTCACGGGGGGAGTGTCATCACGTGGTGGTGGGAGTAGGTGGAAGGTAGTCGAGGGGGGAGTTTCACCATGTGGTGGTGGGAGTAGGGGAAGGTAGTCGAGGAAGGAGTGTTATCACGTGGTGGTGGGAGTAGGGGGAGTGGAGTTGGGGGAGGGTGGAGGTGAATGAGAAAGGGGGGGAAGGCGGAAGGGGGTGCAC
The DNA here is from genome assembly GCA_016584305.1 of Chionoecetes opilio. Lineage (NCBI taxonomy): Eukaryota > Metazoa > Arthropoda > Malacostraca > Decapoda > Majidae > Chionoecetes > Chionoecetes opilio. The sequence goes on along the minus strand of JACEEZ010004901.1, from coordinate 265,911 downwards.
AAAAGGGGGGGAAGGCAGGGATGAAGGAGCGCGTAACGATTTCTTATCGCCACGATAAACATACGACGATCATGATAGTGTCACGAAGCTGCTACATAGATAACGATAGCGTCACGATAGACTTACGATACCGCTGCGTTGGGTACGAAAATCGGGGAGCTTCCCGATTTTTTAATGCACGCACTAACTTTTGTGGCCTCGGCCGAGCGCGTCACGAGCGTCACGATCGGTCACGATGGACCCATAACCAGGACCATGACGGCGCTGCGCACTGCATTGTTGGCACTTATGTGGTTCGATTATGGAATGTGTGAAGGGGGCTTTCCCCAAGTGATCAAGGGGAGGAGGAAGAACTCTAACCCAGTCATCCCTGCAAACGCAGTCACCCCTGTTTTCTCTCGAGCCTCAGAGAGAGAAAATAGGGACTCTCAGCTGGCTACGTGCCAGCTTCCTGTCTCCCCACACAACATTACTAGTCTGGCAGATAAACGCCAAATATGTGCTTGACCTCTTTTTGGAATATAAAGGTTTTTTTAATGTTGATTATTGATGGTAAGGGCATATATATTCAGAAACTGCCAGATGACATCTTGTCATACTTGAGCAATTTGTGCTAGGAGGCGAAATCCAAGATGGTCGCCATCGAATCTGGGCAAATCTATTTTCCTCATATCTTCGTAACTATATGAGATAGAAACACGAACGACAGGTCCTTTTATATGTTTTCAGGCATCAAGATTACAATGCAGCAATTATTATATCAATAAAACACAAAAAAAACTAGATGGCCACCATAAATGTGTTTTTTCATTGCAGAAAATTGACTTTACAACAGCCATTACTAGATCTGATTAATGACATGCACTAACACGGATTGGCAAGGTCTGTGTGGTATTATTCATAAAATAAACGCTTATTTGTATATCATTTTGCATTTATTGCAACGACGCACGAGTTAATTTTGATTAAATCACATGAGACACAAGTTGTTGGCTTAATCACTGAAAACATTTATGTATTCTGTTAAACGTAAGATATGGATTTTGATTTTTCGACTGATAGTCACTGCCACAAGTCACAAAGCATTTGCTTGCAGCAAATTCCATCGTGACAGGCACAGAACATTGTGCACGACAGATTGGCACTCCGGCAACCACATCTGGATGAACGACAAGGTGTGTCACTCTCGCATCCACACCTGTTCAGTCGCAAGACACCTGGTGATATCCTATGGTGCTATCACAGGCGTGGGAGCTGACCTGTCTTCTTCAGGAAGGCACAGGTGAGGCGGATGACGGCGGGTTTTGAGAGAGGCGGCGGGGCAGGCTGGCGGCTGGCCGCCGCCCACTACTCCGCCGCCCGCGTCCTGCCAACCTACACAGTAGGTTGGCAGGGTTAAAAGTCTTATTACTCGTTATTATACATCTTAGTGATTATGGTGAGCCGTTATATACACGAGTCATTATCTAAATCAGCGTAGCGCCGTGTGTCACCTTAATTAAGGGTGAAGAAAGATGTTATGATGAGGTGACTGGCGAGGCAGTGAGTGACGGAAACATTCTTGACGGGGTCACCCCATAACAGAAATATTCACTATTTTAACCTACATACACACCTTCTACCACTAAACCACTAGCAACACAGGCTCCTTCCTTATGTATCTTACTATCTGATACATCAAAACTCCTTAAAACCCAAGCATTCCAAAATACAAATACAACATGCGCCACTTCTCTGCTCTTTTTTTTCTTAGCCTCTTTTAGTAACTTTTTTAACTTTGCCCTCTCTTCCTCATTAGTGTCTTTTAGAATTCATACTGTTTTGAACTTGTCCTCTTGTGTTAACTTCCATGTCTTGTTCATAATTTTATTAACTGTAACTTGGGAACAAAATTTTACCTTCATCGGTCGTGCTTTACCCTCTTTACACCCAGTCTGTAAAAATCTCGTCTGCAAAATCATTTTCTGCAAAACAGTGGAGACAATTTCTCTGCTCTAATTTTGCCTTATCTCTCTGCCCTTACCAGAATGGCTCTTTCTTTTAAACCTGTGATAATTATACATCTTTTTGATGAAGCACCAGCACAAACCACCCGCATGGAGGAGCCTTCATTAATCCTGGCAAGGAGTCACAACTAATCTTGCAGGTTAAGTCTTAATTTTCATGCCCTTCCTGCCTAAGCTTAGAAGCCTTGGGTGCAGGACCAAACAATAGTGACTGGATAGTAAGTCACACAAATACCTAAAAACACTTAAAAGTAATCGTCCAGACCATTTTATCTTTCCTGATTTAATGCAGTCAAAATATAGCCAATATCGAGTATATCAACATATGTTGTCACTTTTTGCATCCAGTCACCTGTTTTTAAATAATCCACAATCAAAATCTGTAAATTCCGCGAGCTTCCAAAACGCTCCTAGCGACTAGCAGACGATGCACCACGGTTCGGTGACGTCACGAGAGACAGCACCCCCCCTCCCACCCCCAGCAGTAATACAGAAGCACGTAAACACAGAAATATATATAGTACTTGAAGAATTTTGGGTGTTCCTGATTTTTTTTTTTGCAATATGGTATATACAGTAAACCTCTCATATTCGGACTAATTGTGCCAAGGAGTGGTCCGATTAATGTGAGGATTTGAAGGGGAAAAAAAAGGCCAGGAACGCCCCAAAAGCCACAAACTCTGCACCACAAAAGCGCGCCATTGTCCGAACACAGCCCGGGTAATGAGGTGTTTACCATAACAAAACAGGGGCGAGACTAAAAAGCAGTTGCTAGACAAAATTTACATAAATCTGAGAAACTCGGGAAAAAATCTGTAGAAATCTGTATACTGTAGGGTACATATGAGATTTTTTTTTTTAAATCTGTAGATAATAAATAATTCAATTTTTTAGACGTAAATAACATTTAGGGATGCAATTATGAAATAATGCAATTATGAAATGCAATATGATATTCAGGGCTTTCACAAATTTTGCCGCCCTGCCATATTGTAAAAAAAAAAAAAAAAAAAAAAAAAAAAAAAATAAAAAAAAAAAAAAAAAAAAAGAGAGAGAGAGAAGGTCCAAATAATGTCGAAGTCCGAATAATGAGGGTCCCAATACGAGAGGGTTTACTGTACATGCATCCTTTATGGGTGCAAGAACGCTGTGCCTTTCCAGAGAGCTTAGCACCCATTTCCGCCTGATGCAGCCAGGATAAATGTGTGGAGAATGTTTATGTGCCGGGGAGAGGCAGGCTTTGTGATGCAGTTTGTCGGCCTCCCGGGGCGTCATCAGCAAGTTCTGCGCGGCGGCTGGAACAGGGCTGATTTTTTTGCCGCGGTTTTTATAAAAGTCGTGTTTTTATGGAAATAAGGCGTAGAAATGAATAATTTTTGTGGATTAGGTGTTTTGAATGAGCATTCAACATACTTATGCAAAGAAAAAATAGGTCTGGACGATTACTTATGAGAAAAAAAATTCTAAATTGGAAACTATTTAATGTATGAATATTTGTTGGCCATTACGACTTATCGGTAATTTAGATTGAACTTATTCCGACCTATGGAGGTCATACTGTAATGAGTTTACCACTCTCCCCTAAAGAGCACCAAGGAACAAAATTAAATCAGATACACATTTCAATACTCTAACTTTGATGGGCCAAATGGATGACATACAGGCTACTGATACTTGACACTCATTATTCAAACATACCAGACATAGCCTAAACAAGAATTATGTATAAGTACACATTATGTGTATGCTGTGTTTGAAGAGTTTAGCCTAAAAAGGAGTTTTCATCTTAGGGGTGTTGAAATTGTTCAAAAAGATCACCAACCAGGAAGGAACATGGATGTCGCACAGCAACAAAAGATCTGTATACAGTATCTGTATCTGTATCAGTATCAAATACATGGCATGCTGAGAGGATGTATGTATGTGACCATGCTTCTTTTGTTTGCATGTACTTGTACATAGATTTATGCATGTAGTAATTGGTTAAGATTGCTAGATTATCTAGATCAAAAATCTTATTGAATAGAATCTGTCATAACAAGGGTTTAATATATAAATCAGACTATCATAAACATTTGACTAGCTAGTAGAAACAATCTCAATTTCTGGAGTGCAAGAATGCAAAACAAAAACAAAAACATTGGTATAAGACTAACAATAACCAGTACACAATCTACAAGCATTCAAATATATAATCCTTCAAAACAAACGCTCCATAAATATACATTTCTAAAATTATCACATGAAAAATATCTTTACTACAAATAAACTTTTTTAAAGAAAAAAACCACAAGAATAAATCAATATATATATAAATGAAAAGGAATAATAATCTAACTGAAAACAGAGAAACATCATAGGTAGCACAGAAACATAGGTGCTGCATGGAAGAGTGAAGCAGTTTGAGGAGGATAACAATATTACAAGGCACTACTTGTTATGGCACTGGATAGGTCAGGATATAATGTACATGTTAAATTACATATATATGCCAGAGATAAACAAATGATCAGATACCCTACAAAGAGTCATTGGATATATTACCTGCTGAGAACTGGGGGAGGTAGTGCCGGGGACCCTGGGGGGGAGGTCTGGGGGGTGTTCCTGCCGCTCCGACACTTCCCCAACACCCGTCAGGGACTGCGACGACTCATTCTTGACGCTGTACATGGCTGGCCGCAGTTCATAGTTTTTGGACCTGATGAGAATGAGGGGGAATATGCAGGTGAAAATAGGAAAAGTACAACAAGTTCTCCATTAATCACATGAAAATCTACAGTGAATTTTTCGTCAATTGAATCAACTCTACAGCAAGTCTAGATCACAACATAACTAGTGAGTTCTCCATCATAAAAGAGGCTGTTGAAAAATAACAGAAAGATCCCTATAATAATGTTTTTTCTTCCCTGTGGAGTCATCACATCAACAGTTCCCAGCTCAACACTAGCAACAAAAATATGACACTGCTTCCATCACAATGATACCTTGAAATGCTCAATATGATGCCAATACTTATGTTGATACTAGAACCTACATGAAGCCTCACATTCTTATAACAATACAAAGAGGCTCAAAGACAAGTAATGAGATTGATTCAATAAATAATATCAGAACAATCCCTTCAGTCACACCACCTTGTCACAACAGTCAGTACATCATTGCTAAATACATCACATTGCCACAATACATAATCATAATACAGCTTCAGTATTATGAAAAAATATATATATTACGTATAAGCAGCATACCATGAGTGAGTCCGTTGAGATAACCTAACAATGCTATGCACAATTGCACAGGCAAGCTAAGATTCTGTTCATGATTGTAACAGGGATAGGATATGGATGGATCATAGCTCTGTCAAAAAATTCAGATTGTGCTTAAAATCCTACAATGAGATTTCTGCTAAAGTACTGTTTTGTAAAACAACACTTTGCTTTTTGAGATCTCATACATGTTGAATACTATCAATACTTAATAACTCATTCACTAAAACATGTTCAGCACACACAATTCCATGACAGACAGATGAATATGACAGACCTTTAGCCTTGTGCAATGTGATGGAAATCAATAAGGTTTAGAAATACATAAATGTCTGCAGCACTGGCTGGAAGCAGACAATAATGTTGCTGGTCATGCAGAAATAAGTCGAGAACATTCACTATAAGCACATCTGTAAAAACTTAGTCATAGAGCTGTTAAAAGTTTTTGAAAAAAAATGTGATATACTTTTACTAAAGACACATTACTGTGGATGCACAATCAGCTTACATAAATATCAAGCACTAACCCTTATAATCACACAAATAACCACAGCCTTCCTTCCCACAAAAAAATGCAACCAACAAAAACAAAACAAAACACAAGCAAACAAAACAAAATAGCATGAAATCTATAAGTAAAAGCTGTTGTACACAATCACCACAATCACGTGCCCTTCCACGCCTTTAACAGCACAAGTGAGCCTTACTGTTCCTTGTCGTTGGCACAGCAGTGGGCAACAATGGTGGTGAGCCAGGTCTTCATGTCTTCCTGGTCCTGGGCCTCCACCACCCACTCACTGCCACTGTCTGCCTGCAATACAATTTCCCTCGTCTCTTACTCCATCTACTGCAAATCTAACATTATCCTTATATCAGAGAAAAAAATCTAAATAAACGTAAAAAGTGACTGTGGAATAGCAGACTGCAGAGTAACATTCCATTTCAGGCCACAGAGGAGCAGGTTAGTACTCATGAAGAAAATCTGTCCTGTCAGGAAGAGAAACACAGAACTGAGGCAATAGGAAATCATAAGACACACATTTCAGGCTGCAGGTGTTGAATGATGAAGATGAATGGCAACTTTAAACCAGTAATTGAGGAAGCTGTAGAGAAAACATATATTATACATCCTCACAAGAAAGTAAATTATCTACAGCAACACTTGATCTTGTGTTAGGGAAAAAAACAGAAACACATTGAAACATCGGATAAAATGAATGCATAACTGAATGAGTTAATGACGAAACACAAAGGTATTTATGTCAATGACGATTCATATTAGCCAAAAAATGTATCTCCTTTGAAGACAGATGGTACAGTAAACAATAACATAATAGAATCATAAACTACAACAAAAAATGTACACAGGGATATTGATAAAAAGCATTGGCAATAAGAATGTCATAAATAATCACACTGTACAATATCAAAGATCCATTGCACAGAGTGGAAAAGTTCATCATGGGTAAAAGAAAACAGCAACATACAAACAGTATATGGAAAACCTCAAAATAAACAATGGAGCAAAACTGGACCTAGGTAAGAGTATCCAATAAAAAATGCAGATAACACCACTGTCAAACATATCATGGACGACTGCAGCGCACATAATCACACAGGCCAACAAAACAACATACGCACACACTCCATGAAGGCCCTGGGAAAATCCGGTTCAGGTGGAGGCCTTCCCAAGGAGCTCTGGAGTGTTCCCTTGCAGCCTGAGGAACTTACAACAACAGCACCATGAGTGACCCTACACAGCATCAGGAGATCAAATGGATATGACTGATTAGTTTTCAAGCATAACAAAGTAGAGATTAGGACACTGTTATGACCCATGGAGAATATTTAATGACCTCTTCCTTGGCAGTAGACTTACAATGGCCAACGATGATGAGATTAGTCAGGACTCAGGAGACACACAGTCACTAAAGCTCACCTTGATGACGAATGTGTTTCTGAGGTCGGCTCATCTGTGCACTCTCTTAAATCTGGGGGGTTTCGGAAAGGGTTTCAACTTTATAATTATTGATATGCAAATAACCTCTCTTGCTTCTTTCTACTCTTAAAAGATAAATATAAATTAATAACTATAAAATAAATAATTAACTATATCATAGCTAAACATTATATAACTCTTATCTATTTCTATCTCATCTCTCTATTTATATATATATATATATATATATATATATACAGTGGTACCTTGGCTTACGAGTTTAATTCGTTCATTGATCGAGCTCATAACTCAATTTGCTCGTATATCAAATCAATTTTCCCCATTGAAAATAATTGAAATACCATTAATCCATTCCAGCCCCCCAAAAAAACACCCCAATTTTTTTACTGTACCTATATGACTGGACTGCACTCACCCTCCGCCATTTGCATTCGCCAGTGTTTATACTCTGTGTATCAGCTGTGGGAAACAGCTGTGGGTGGAACTGCCGCTAAACGTACTGCACTCACCCTCCGCCATTTGCATTCGCCAGTGTTTATACTCTGTGTATCAGCTGTTGGAAACAGCTGTGGGTGGAACTGCCACTAAACGTACTGCACTCACCCTCTGCCATTTGCATTCGCCAGTGTTTACACTCTCTGTATCAGCTGTTGGAAACAGCTGTGGGTGGAACTGCCGCTAAACGTACTGCACTCGCCCTCTGCCATTTGCATTCGCCAGTGTTTACACTCTCTGTATCAGCTGTTGGAAACAGCTGTGGGTGGAACTGCCAGCTAAACGTACTGCACTCACCCTCGCCATTTGCATTCGCCTGTGTTACACATCCTGATCAGCTGTTGGAAACCACGTGGGTGAACGAGTGAAACGGGATGCTCCTCCGCCATTGTGCATTCGCCTGGTGCCACATACGGCGTATCTAAAGCTCGCTGTACCACAGGATTGGTCCAACTCAAAGCAAAATTGAACGAGCGACTGCCGTGATCGAACTCGTAGTTGTGGCCTTCGCTAAGCCAATAGCGGGTATACTGAATACCTTAACTCAGGAAAATTTTGTCGCTATCAAAGAATAAGAGCATGAGCGATGCTCGTCAAAAATTTAGTATGCAGAAGTCAGGTATCCCTGTATATAATAAACCTTAATTACTAATACCTCAACATATATTAGACTCTATTCACAGTAGTAAACAGTGAGTCACAATTGTCCTGACATGTTACTCTGCGCAGACAGTTACTCCCTGAACATAACTTTCAACAGCACTATACCATCATAGGTAATAATATTTCAGGACATCTGAATAACATTTCACTTAACAGTACGAGCGAGCACCAACTTGTAGCTCATGACCTGCATTCCCACAAATTTGTCACCGCCTGACCTGCATTCATCTTCATAAACATGAAGAAAGTCATTTACGCTTACGATTGTTTAATATATTTGTCAGAATTATGGTGTCCAACTACTTCTCAAATTTACTTAGCAAAAACCAGAAGAAAAGGAGGAAAATTATGTGTCTTACTATTGCTTCCAATCCCACGCTGCCAGTGATTACGCTTGGCTGGTCACGGCTGTGACTACGACTGACCCATGAGTAGCTCTGTCCTCCCCATATCTCTGTATCACTTTAAATACTTTCATGCTTTCCTGTAGCGCTCTCACAACGCCTTTTTTTTTAACTTTTTTGGAAGCCCTTATGTAGGATGAAAGTAACTGGTCTTATTTTATTTATGCATCAGGACAAGATCAAAAAATGTCCATCCATGCATGTAGCAGTCTGCTAGCTGTGGCAGGAAATACTGATAGGAAGAAGCTTGATCAGTGTTGGCAACTTATGCTGAACACAGTTCTTATCCACTTCTGTTTGATTTTAGGCAGCAGAAGCCTTTTGCACACGTACATGCATCACCCATTGGTAAAGGGTCAACATTGAAGTTGGTTTTCAATGGTGTAAGAAACACAATTTTCAGATCTGTGGCACCGAGACCTGCTACAGTGACAGTGTCCAATAAGGGACTAATGTGCGGTATCTTGACTCACTGTTCCACTGAAGAGGCTGTCATCTCTCCACAATCTGGAGTAAATCTCCAGCTTAGCGCCCAGAGAAGTGAGTTGTGTCACGACCCTAAGTTATACCTTTACAGTAGTTACTTTCCAGTAGTGATATAAATTTTGCATCATGTTACTCAAACATCGTAAGCTGGCACACAAATAGAATGTGGCTTACAGCCTCTGTGGCCTCTGATTGCTATGACAGGGAAGCCCATCCAGTACAACAGATCCATATGTATTGTAATCATATACTTTGTTTACATTATCAAACTTTAATGTCTGCATGTTCGATATCAATAACAATTTCCTAAATAATCAGTTCCACAGGAGCAGAACTAATGCACTACAGCAGCAATGCATTCTGCATGTTATCTCCCAACAAGGAAGGAAAAATAAAAGGCCGTGGCTAGAGACACAGGTCTGTACCTATAGACACCATGACTAAATACAGATGCCATAACTATAGTCATTGCAAACCGCAGAAGCTGAAGATACGGCGGATGCACAGTGGTCGTGATTGTATAAAGATATGGATATGTGAAAGTTGATGTGTATAAAAGTCGTAGATATTTCAAATACAACTAAAATTTATAGAAGTTAAACTGTCTGATGAACAACTTGGGAGAGGTGGCAGCAACCATCCGAAAAACGTACCTTTTATTGTACAAGTTTCTCTCACTTAACGATTGGGATGCAATCCTGAAAAAATGACTAAAGCAAACGATCGTTTAACGAACCCTAATATAACATGAGTTAAATGCGGATGCGTTTGTAGACCTCCCTAATGATAGGTTGATAGGGTTGTATGGTGGAGGGGAAGGGAAGACTAGCGTCGGGTAGAGAGCTGTGTGATAAATAATTTACCGTGCCAAAAAATATTCCTAAACTGTCTTTATTCTACGCACTTTTCCAGAAACCATGACTCGGCACCCCACGGTGCCAACCAGGGTGCTTGGAGGTGGGGAAGGTTGCGTGGTGTAGCGGAAAGTATGGCAAGCTTGCCATATCAATTTGAGCTGCGTACTGCCATTATTTTGGACGCTATCTTTCTTTCTAAGGGATGAGAGCAAGTAGAAAGTCTTATGCAGCGAGGCCACGAAAGGGGGATAGGCATTCAGTTAGCAAGTTCAGTTGAGCAATAAGAATGAAATAACGATAAAAGATAGAAAGAGAAGCAACATTGCAGCGGTTTGATAAATTGAAGACAGTCAGTTAGAGGAGGGGAGTTGATGAGGCCAAATGCTTTTGACTCTACCCTGTTCAGAAGAGTTGTATCCCCCCCAAACATAAGCAACATACTCCATATATGGGCACATACGGCCCCTATATAGAGCAAGCATCTGGGAGGGAGAAAAAATTTACTCAAGATGCCACAGGACACCTAACTTCTTAGAAGCTGATTTAGCAAGAGATGAGATGTGTCATTTCCAGTTGAGATTTTAAGTAAAGGACAGCCCGATAATGTTCTGTGTGGAGGAGAGAGACAGTTGAGTGTCATTGAAGAAGAGAGGATAGTTATCTAGAAGGTTGTGGTGAGTAGGTAGGTGAAGGATCTGAGTTTTTGAGACATGGAACACAACATGGTTTGCTCTTCCCCGTTTAGAAATATAAGAAAGTTCAGAAGCTCTATGGAATCCCTGTGTGAATTACTTAATTCTATAAAGTTGAATATATAGTAAAAAATAAAATAAAGATGGGGACATACGCTATGCTGCGCGTGGCCTCGGTGCTCATCTCCGTGGCATTAGCTTTTGAGCCTGTGGTGGCCGACAACCCACTACCCCGGGACACAGGGCTGGTGTGACATCCGGGTTACCACAGTTACCTTCCCCAAGTACCCATTTATCGACCAACCCCGAAGGGAAGGATGAACAGCTGCATGGGCTGTACGCCAACTGCCCTGGCCGGGATTCTAACCCGGGCCCGCTGATTCATAGCTAGGCGCGCTAGCCACTACACCAGAGGCGTGAACATTTAGTGAGAAGTTGAAAATACAGAGTAGAGTCATCAACATAGGAGTGGAAAGAACATTGAGTTAGACCTATCTATCTATCTATCTCTGACATCTGTTCCTAAGAGGAACTCTCCCAGGGGATGGCCGCGACAGAAGTTTCCATTTATTCCTGTCCTTGCATTCTGTGAGGGTTGAAATACCTACACTAATAAACACACACCTATACACACACCTGACCGCCTGAACGGCTTGCTGGGTTAGAGCGCCAGGCATCATTCTGTGGTCCGGCGTTCGATCCCCGGCCCCGCTCATTCCCGGGGATTTTTCCACTGAGAAATTCGGACGGTTACTGTCCCCCTTGAGCAAAGGGATGGGGGGGTGTGGTGTATGAGGTCACAGCTTTACCCTAAGACCGGTATTAATGAGCTCTAAGGTCACTCCGGGTAGGTGAAACTGGCGATCGTGAGCCAGCTCGCGTGGACAAAACCGTGGGTGAATGACACACATGCACGTATGTACATACATGAATGACACACATGCACGTATGTACATACACTCTGGTGATAGGGTTGTTCTATCATATATTATCCTTTCATTGTTCTCTACTCAGCCCGGTGTATTAGTGGAGGTAATAACTCGTCATTAACCCCCGCCCCCATTGGTTTCTCCCTCCTTGTTACACTCTCGCCACCGCTGTCTGGAGGCAGAGTGGAGCTACTAGCCAACATGAAAGGACCATGAGCGTCCATCATTCCCCTCTCTACCTTGAAGCCTGACAGTCGCTTGGGCGTCGACTGTTTTCGATCCCCCCCCCCCCCCATCCTTGCTGCTGTATTATTTTCCAGTACAGGATTACATTACCACCACTGCCGCTACACTCCTCTCCACCTCTCTGTCATGCGTCACAGGGAGACTTAAAGCTGGGCGACGCCTTCACCACCATCATCAGAGTGGCGACTACCCTGACGTACATCAGTTATATGGTCTTGCCCTTTTTCCTCGGTATGGTTATGTGGTTTTTGTTAATATATTTGTCACGTTACTGTGCATAATTGACATATATCCTTAGACTTCTGGTGGTGGTAGAATCTCCCCTGGACTAGATTAAAGAAGTTGCTGACGTGCTCCTATCTTTAATCAGTCTTGTTACCAGTGAGCCTTCTGGCCTTTATGCATGGTCTAACCCTCTCATTCTCGCCCCTTTTTCTCACATACTCTAACTAACACTATTGTCCTACCATTTCACTGGGGTCGTCCCCTTTAAAGCACTGCATCTACTACATTCATACATGCTCTTATGGTGATCTCACTTTCTGCCATCCTTTCTCTAAATTAGACTTAATCATTAATAAATAATAGAAAGAATGGGTGATAGGAGAGAGCTCTGTGGATCATCACTCTTAATAGACTCAAAGGAAGAACAAAGAGTCTATAACACCAGCAATAGAGCAATCAGACAAGAAACTTGAGATGAAGGTGCAGCGAGGATAGAATCCAAAAGAGGGTACAGTAGTTTGGAAATCAAAGATTTGTGCCAGACTCCAAGACCTTTTGATATGTCAAAAGCAACAGCAAGAGTTTCACCAAAATTCCTAAGGGAAGATGACCAAGATTCAGTTAGGAAATCTAGAAGATCGCCCTTTACTGAAACCATACTGCCTATCTGAGAAAAGATTGTGAGCAGATAGATGCTTATGAATCGTCTTATCAAAGATAGATTCAAAAGCTTTAGAAAGGCAGGAAGTTAACGCTACAGGACGGTAATTTGATGACTTGAGCAGTCACCCTTCTTAGGAATAAGTTGAATGTGAACAAACTTCCAGCAAGGAAAGTAAGATGTAGATAGACAGACGGAAAGTTTGACCGGGCAGGGTGCAGGCACAGAGGCACAGTTTTTTAGAACAATAGGAACTCCATCAGGACCATAAGCATTCCAAAAATCAAGGTCAGTGGGGGCATAGAAAACATCATTATGTAGAATCTTAATAAAGGGCAAAATATAGGTGGAGGAGGAACCAACCCTACAGCATCCAGAGTGTAATTATGAGCAAAGGTTTGAGTGAAGGAGTTCAGTTCTAGAAATAGATGAGACAACAGTGAAGCAATCTGGGTGAAGCATAGGAGGAAAAGATGAAGTAGAAGTGTTGAAGTAGATGTTTTTGGCTAGATGCCAGAAGTCATGAGAACAGTTGGAGCTAGATAGATTTTGACATTTTCTATCGATGAAGGAGCTTTTGGTAGGTTGAAGGATAGATTTGGTATGATTACGGGCAGAAATATATAGGGCATGAGTTTCAGAAGATGGATGGCTATGATACCATCTGTGAGCTGTCTCTCTATCTTGGACAGCATGAGAGCAGGCTGAGTTAAACCAAGTTTATGTGCTCCATGCCAGAGACAATGACCTCATTAATGTGCTCTACACAAAGAGATGGGTCTCTGACACGAACAAAATAATAATTCCCATGAATAGCAAAGTAGTAGCGCCTAAGGTCCTCCACTTAACTGGGGTATAATGGCAGTAGCAATTCTGCCTATGCAGCACCGGAGCGACAGGACAAGTTAATCAAATAATTTTGTGATTGGTGGAGCCCAACAGAGAGAACAGTTTATCAGAATAAGCTGATGGGTTAGAGATAAAGAAAAGGCCAAGAATGTTAGGCGTATCTCCAAGGCATTCAGAAATACGGGCAGGGTGCTGCACCAGCTGCCGTTGGTCATAGAGGTTGCAAAGTTAAAGGCTTGTTCACCATGTTGGTCAGTGAAGGATGATGATAACAAAAGCTAGTGGGAACATTGAAATCCCAAAGAATGGAGATTTCAGCAAAAGGAAAATTTGTCAATTATGGTTATTGGTATTGGTTTTGTAAGGATGCCTAGGGTGAGATAGGGTTTACTGTAATGAAAACACTGGCTCCAGATTTGTGTTCAACATGCCCAAACACTCAAAGGGACAAATATTTTTGAAAATCTGTGGCGTTGAAAAATTCCTCAAAATCTGCAAGGGATTTTGGCAAGAAATTATGTTTTTGTAAATGATTAGAAAACTATGCTGCAGACATAAAAGATAAACAGAATTGGAAAGATAAAAAGTAAGTTCAGATCTTCATAACAACAAAGTCATTTCACTGATCTAATAAGTACAGTGAAATCAATTTGGAATGTATATTAGTATCAAGATAATAAAATGTCCGTTTTTTTCACAGAAAATCTATTTCCTCAACAACTGTAAAATTCAACGGAACACTGATCACGGCATCAGTTACAAATGGTCCATGGTAATATTTTTGCTACTGTTTATTATTTCCTCACGGACTTAGTTATAGAGTTGGTATTATTGTACATTGGGGTTCGCTGACAATCCTGGTCAATCTATAGCAGGCATAAATTAAAAAAAACATTTCCGTTACAAATACATGCAAACTGACAAGAATAAAAGTTGTCAATCTTTCAATTTGCGAATAGAATTTTTGAAGTCTTCCTGTCTGACAAACAGTTTGTGAGACAAATGGCATGATTCTTTCTGCAGGTAAAAATTTAAGTTATGTAAATAAAATGACGTTCATCTGTATATTTACAGGATAAATAAAGGGGGGGTTCCCATCCATAGTGATTATGTTCTCGTTAGGTGGTCTCACGAGACACTGCTATGCTTGTTATGCTATGCTGAGACTTATGTTATGCTGCTCTATGCTTATGTTGTACCTGTAGCCTGAAACTGAGGATATGGGTCCATATATATGGCCAATACAAAAATAAAAGGTAAATTTTTACACTAAGACCATAATCTAATTGGTGGTCAAAACTATGATATTCCGACGTGTTTCTATGTGTTTCACACGAAAATCACAATAAAAACTGTCAGAAATGCTTCTGTTTGCTTCTACCCCCCACCCTCCCTCCCCTCTCCTACGATCTTGTGGACCTGGTGGGAATGGGTTTGGGTGGGAAGACGAAATTCTCATATTTAACTGACGTAACCTGACCTGAGCATACTAATCAGGGAGGAAATCAGTAATCACCATAAAACCTCTCTGAGAACAGCCTAAATAACCTAAAAATCGAATGTTTTGTACAACTCTAAGGGAAAAATCCTAGTTTTACGAAAATCTAGGGTAAATCCTAAAGTTTTACAAAAATCTAGGGTAAATCCTTAAGTTTTACGAAAATCTAGGGTAAATCCGTTTTACGAAATTCTAGGGTAAATCCTAAAGTTTTACGAAAATCTAGGGTAAATCCTAGTTTTACGAAAATTTAGGGTAATCCTAAAGTTTTACGAAAATCTAGGCTAAATCCTAGTTTTACGAAATTCTAGGGTAAATCCTAAAGTTTGGCTAACTCAAGGAAAAAATCGGAAAGTTTTTGATATTTTTGGCTGATATACTACAGGTTTCATGGCGATTTCCCCCCGTTTCCTAAACCAAATCTAACCTAACCTTTTCCTTAACCGACATTTTGTAAACATAGCAGACTTATTCCTCCTCCCCCAAAAAATCTTTTATACCTCTGAAAATATTGATTTGGTATCGATAATGATACTAAAACAAGGGCAACTGGTCTATCCTATGACCATCAGGCTTCTATATAATGTAAAAGTAAAACAGGTACCTGGTACTCTCGTCTACCGAAATTATCGTCCCGACACAAACTGGGAACTCTCGCCACCGGTAATGGTTATGTTAGGTTACCCTTAGGTTAGATAAAGGTCAGGTTAGGTATACAGAAATACCGGTAAAAGCTTATATATATATATATATATATATATATATATATATATATATATATATATATATATATATATATATATATTGAATTGTAGAAAATAGCAACACAAAAAATTCACTTGATTAAGATAAAAGCTGGAACTCTCGCCGACGGGGACAAGAGATCCGGTAGACCAGAGTACCATGAACCGTGATTAAAAACATACAATACTCACTTTTGGTGGCGCATAGAACTCTAGCATGTGTCCGGCAGCTACCTTGACAAGGGCCATTCGACACTTGAGCCAGTGTGGCCGCCCCTCCTGGGTGTCTCCCGCCAGGAGGTGCGCGGGGCCCTCCCTCACACACTCCACGGCCACCTTCAACACCCGCGCCTTGGGCCTGTCCCCCTTGGCCTGCTTCTCATGGTGGGGGGACAGCTCCACCTCGTCTGAATGCTGCTTCAGGAATATTTTACCCTTCTTAAGCCCCTTGAAGGATAGACGACGGAAGAAAGGCCTGTGCGTGACCTTAGGGGAGGGAGACTCGCCCCCTTCGTCACTCTCAGCTGCCTCGAGTATATCATCAGCTGACGCCGACCTGGTACTCACCCCCCCGCCCCCGACCCCATTGCGCACCTTGACACCGTTGGGGGGGTTTCGCAGGGCATGTTCCAGGTGCCCAGGGAAAACCTCAGCGAATTTCAGTGCCAGGTCATTGTGGTCTATGTCCCTGAACTGTGACTGCAGGGCCACGAACACCTTCCACGACCTCACAAATTTGACGGCGGCCATCCTCGCCTGCTTGTCACAAAACTCCTCCCAGTCGTTGTTGTGGTGGCTCCTGCGGCTCTCCGGCTCACCCTCAGATGCAGTGGCCATTGTTGGGAAGGAATTAGAGCCCTCATGAGACGTCAGCTGCGGGATAATGGGGAAATGAGGTGGCGGTGTGACATCTTCCAGCCAGCCGCCCCCTCGCCTAGGTCGCCATCTTGGTTGTTTACTATGGGGTCTGGGGGAGATTTCTCAGGGGGGGAAAGGGGGCATTACTATAAGAGGATTTTTTTTACCATAGATAACAGTAAAGTCGCCAGGACAACTTTTTTTTTCTGTTTACAGACGTGTGGTGGCGTTAATACTTACATTTCTACATCCATGATTTCAGGAAAGTTAGAAGGGGCTATCTGGAGAGTCTGTGTCATTTTGTCTTCATCTGTGTCATATTAGGGCTATTAATGAACAAATCACAAAAATATCTACAAAGTGGCTACCAACAGTCAAGTCGCCATCTAGTGTTTATTTACTGAGTGTCGTAACGCTGTCGTCGTCGCCCGAAAACAAAACGAATAGTGAAATTTGAAACCGTCTATACTTGCAGATACAAAGCATAAAACAACGCTGAAACAGGGTAGAATAAACAGTCATGATATAAACTACTGTGTATTATCTTCAGTGGCACATAAAAATCAGTAATAATGCTATAATTCGTAATATTTGGCGGCTGGCGACATGACTGCAGGTGGCGACTTTACTGTTATCTACGGTAGGGGGTTTATTTCTATGAGGGAAAATTCTTTCTCTTGGCTCCATGAGTAATCAGTAATGATTTTACCTACGGGCGCTCTTTTACAAATATTTTGGTGTGTGCACTGTGTGGTATTACGAACTCAAAAGTAGAAACAACTTTTTCTAATATTATTTCCATTGGAAATTGATCCGATCCGATGTGATTTCGGGGGGTGCTCCGGCCCCCCTGACGTAATTTTTCACTTTGATACTAACGATATACTGGTAGTCCTCTGCCCTGGGGTAATATAATGTATGGCTAGCTGGCGGCCGGGGACATTAACAGACGTAAAGAATCTAACAAAACCTAACCTACCAGTATAGGTTAGTTCAGGTAAAAATAGGAGGTGTATCCAGCTTCTTTCTTGTGAATACAGGAGTGAGGCAAGGGTGCGTCCTTGCCCCATCACTTTTCAACACTTGTATGGACTGGGCATTGGGCAAAATTGTAGATCAAAGTGATTGTGGAGCATCCCTCGACAACACCAAGATCACTGATCTTGTTTTTGCCGATGATGCAGTAATCTTTGCTGAGTCGCTGGAGGTCCTGGTGATGGCTCTCGAGGTGCTGCACGAGGAGGCAAAGCATTTGGAACTTGAGGTCTCCTGGCTTAAGACCAAAAAAGGGACAGGTGTTTGGAGACTTACTAGATGAAACAATACAGTCTGTTCATGCGTGCGGCGAGGACATTGAATCTTGAAAGTTTCACATACCTTGGTAGCGCAGTCCATAATGACGGTGGGTCACGTCAAGAAGTCTTACGGCAGATTGGATAGGTGTTTAGTATCCTTACGCCATGCCTCCAACAAAATTCCAACACATTCTCTCCTCCATCAGATCTGTCACCATAGCCATAGCTTCCCATAACACCTTCAAATCCTGTTTTATCTCTCCCAATACCAGCATTTAAGTCTCTTCCAATTTTCAGCCCATCTGATTCAGAAACTCCTGCCACTTCATCTTCCAACTTTTCCCAAAATTCCTGCTTCTCCTGTGCTGTTCCTCCAACTTGTGGTGCCACACACTGAGAATATTTGGTGATTTTGGAACCTGTGTACAGCATCACAAAATATTGACCTTTTGTAGTCATGTGCATAGAAATGTTCCCGGATAAAAAATACATATGAAAATAAACAGTACATAATTATTTCCTGCTTATCTTTGAGTGTGTCCAAACTACACTATTTCTCCTTTTGGGTTGGGGCCCTTGGCTCCTGTCCCCCCCTCCCCATAATTCAGGTTTCTGACAGAACTAATTTTCTGCATTGTAAATAATAGTTTTTTGTGTGGTTATTTTAATACTTTTGCAGAGACAATATTTACAGTGGTTTTCACAGAAGTTGTAAGTTACCTTCATCACCAACTCAAGAACTTTTATATTTAGTTGCCAGGATTTTTCTATCTTATCAAGTCTCATTTTCAAATATCTACGTGGGATCAAGTTCACCCTAAGATTTTCTAAGATTGCCTTGGCAGTCTTCACAGCTCGTCTTGCTTTAATCCCTCAGTCTATATTGCATGATCACCAACGTTTAACAACAAAACATTAACAAAGAATAGTTTGGTTTTCCCAGAGATAATCTGCATACCTCAAATATTACAATAAATTTACACAAGTATCCACATTTATTTAGCCGACTTCCTGACAGTTAACCAATCTTGCCTTCTCATAATCCACAGACACTCAACACTCATTCAGCATACACAGCAGGGAGGCATGACAGTGACACCCTGGGTTGTGCTGCTGTACTTCATTGTGATGGAGAGTAAACAAGAGACAGCTAGTTGTGTCTTAATGTAGTATTGTAGTGTAATAGGACTAAAATAAATACTGAGCAACCAGAGGACATAAGAAAAAGAAAAAAGTAAAAATATCATAAAGGCCTGTGTACTACAATAGAAATATACATATGTGTACGTCTCTATCATAACATAGATATCTGGTTTGGCAATGGGTTCATAACACTGAGGAGAACACTGGCGTGTATGGAGAGCAATGGCCACACAAACGTGCAAAAGCCGTCAGCTAGAGTGGGAAAAAATTGCTGCAATGAGATGACATCTTTGTGTAACCGTCCCATGGGAAGTGTTGGTGAAGTACTACAAGGAATTAAGTGACTGTCCTTATGGCCTTCACTCCTCTTCATCAAATACTGTGGAGGAAAAGTTGCCAAAGTTAGGACACATATAAAATTTTCCAAGCTTCCTTAACAAAGTAAATAAGTGTGTGTTTGTGTTCTCAGGAGGGATTTCTTTGATACAACTACAGGGAGGTCCCGTTATACGAGCATTCGGTATACGAGAATCCGATGACACGAGATGTGTAAATTAGGGTCTATTTTCAATATACGAGATCGAAAATCCAATGATAAGACATTCAAACTGGGGTGAGTAAAATTATCAAATTCAAAATGCGCACCCTACCACTCCCGGGCTGGATAAAGGGGATTTGGTTGACCCCAGTGAGGTCACCCCTAGCAAGCCTTGACCTGAAGGGTAATTAAGCATATGGCGCGGGCTGACATTTAGGTGTAATTAGCAGGTGTGCGGCCCCAACCTTGGGACCACAGTCAGGTCACCCCTAGCAAGGCGTGACCTGAAGGGTAATTAAGCATATGGCGAGGCCTGCCCTTTAGGGGTAATTAGCAGGTGTGCGGCCCCAACCTTGGGGCACTACACTACCTTCTCTTGTATCACGCGGCGTCCCATACAGTACAACGTCTTTTTGCTTGTTATGCATGTTTTATGTTTAATTAATGTGCAGTTATGTTATTTTGTGTGCTATTTTCTCTTTCAGAAAGCTATTTCTACAGAATAGGTAGTACAGTGTGGGTAATATAGACGCTGTGTGTTTGTTGTGTTTCAATCAATCAATCATTGGGGGCATACGCCGGGGGGCGCGTCGCCTCGCCCACCCTACGACGCCACTCCCGAGGGTCACCACGTGCGAGTTCCCATGCAGGCTCCTTTCCCATACCAAGCAGCTCTCGACAAGAAACACCAACTTGCCCCAGCCACGAGCCTTGTGGGCGCCCCCTTGGCCTCCTCCACGCCGGATTGTCTCTTACAGATACAACCCGATGGGAAGGATCGGTTTCAGGGTAGCGTGCCACATGCCCATATAGCCGAAGTTGGCGCTGACGGACTATGCAGGTAATAGGCCTCGATTCAGTCTCACGGTGCAATCGCTGATTTGACACGTAATCATCCCAGCGATACCCATGATTCTGCGAAGACACTTATTACCAAAGGCATTGATTCGTCTCTTCAAGTCACTATTTAGTGTCCATGTCTCACAACCATAGAGTAAGACAGGGATCACAAGCGATTTGAAGATCCGGATCTTTGTCCTCCTGCACAGGTACCGACAACGCCAAATACTCCCGCTGAGCGAGTCCATAACACCGTGGGCTATGCCAATCCGCCGTAAGACTTCTTGACGTGACCCGCCGTCATTATGGACTGCGCTACCAAGGTATGTAAAACTTTCCAAGATCTCAATGTCCCTCGCCACACGCATGAACAGACTGTACTGCTTCATCTAGTAAGTCTCCAAACACCTGGACCTTGGTCTTGAGCCAGGAGACCTCAAGTCCCAAAGGCTTTGCCTCCTCGTGCAGCGCCTCGAGAGCCATCACCAGGACCTCCAGCGACTCAGCAAAGATTACTGCATCATCGGCAAAAACAAGATCAGTGATCTTGGTGTTGCCAACGGATGCTCCACAATCACTTTGATCTACAACCTTGTCCAATACCCAGTCCATACAAGCGTTGAAAAGTGATGGGGCAAGGACGCACCCTTGCCTCACTCCTGTATTCACAGGAAAGAAGCCGGATACACCTGCCCCACACTTCACAGCACTCTCAGTCCCAGAATACAGACCAGTTATCAAACCAATAGTCCTTGCAGGAATCTCTCGAAGTCGCAGAAGATCCCAGAGTGACTCACGATGCACTGAGTCAAACGCCTTCTTGAGATCAACATAGGCTGCAAGCATCCCCTGTCGAAACTCACGTCGGCGTTCCACCAGGACACGAAGCGCTAGGATACGGTCCGTTGTTGACTTACCAGGCGTGAACCCAGACTGCTGAGGTCTCTGATGCTTCACCAGATGGCTGCGAATCCGTGTCAGCAATAGATGGGCAAGCACCTTGCCTGGTACGCTGAGCAGTGTAATACCGCGGTAATTGTTGCAGTCCTGACGGTCCCCTTTCCCTTTCCAGATAGAGACGACCAGCCCCCTTTTCCAGTCAGGAGGAATGGTACCTGATTGCCACACGGCAGTCAGGACAGCATGCAACCCGTGGATCATGGCCTCACCCCCAGCTTTGAGGAGCTCCGCACTGATATTACAAACACCAGCTGCCTTTCCACCCCTCAACTTTGCTACAGCCTCTCTGACTTCGTCAAGAGAGGGTGCGCTTTCGTCAATGGGAGGATCGGCATCCACTGCCTGTAACCCAGTGGTGTGAAGCTGCTCAGTTGGAGGGTCCACCGTGAACAACTGCCCAAAGTACTCAGCCCAACGAGCCATCTGCCCATCCATGTCCGACACGAGGCGCCCATCTGCTGTTCGAATAGCACTCGCCCGAGAAGGAGACTTGGAACGGAGCTTCTTCAGGGCTCGGTAGGCGGGTCGGAGGTCATTAGCGTTCAAATGACCCTCAACATCCTCAGCGAGACTCCTGACATACCTCTCCTTGTCTCTCCCCAGGAGGGTTCTAGTCCAGCGTGACAGAGCCCTGTGCTGGTCCTGGTTCCCAGCCAGCCTGGCAGCGCGACTCTCCTCGATTTTCTCCAGCGTCTCCGTCGAGACAAAACCATGCCTTGACCTCGGGCGCTCCCCAATACACTCCTTGGCAGCCTGTAGAGTTTCACGTTTGAAGGTATCCCACAGTTCTACAGGGTCCCCGAGAGCACCGAGCACATCAAACCGATTTGAGACTGCCACTGCATACTCATGAGCACATGTCAAGTTCTTCAGTTTCTCAAGATGAAACACAGTATGGTTACCTCTTGAGATTCTTCTGGACTTAGACATGAAGCTTAAGTGTAGCAACAACAAGTCTGTGATCTGTTCCAAAGAACTCAGCACTCCGGTAAACCCTGCAGTTCTGGAGGATCCTCCAACGAGTGCTAACGAGGATGTGGTCGATCTCCTTTGCTACCCCTCCGGCATTACTATACCATGTCCAGCGGTGCAGCTCTGGTCTCTGATACCAAGAACCTGCAATTCTCAACCTTCTGGACCTTGCAAAGTTCAGAAGCAGAGAACTGTTGGTGTTTCTGGTACCGGAGCCATGGGGACCAACACATAACTCGTAGCCATCTCTCACAGTGCCAGTAGTAGTATTGAAGTCGCCCAAGACAATGAGTGTGTCCCGAGGAGGACACTGGTCTAATACAGAGTCGAGTTTGGCGTAGAACATCTCCTTCTCTTCAGTTTTACGCATCTCGGTAGGAGCGTACACAGCAACAAGAGACATGAAACCCAGAGTGTGTTTCATCCTCACCCGCATTATACGCTCATCAACCAGAGTAACCTCAACAACTGACGGTTGCAGTTTGCTTGAGATGCCTATAGCTACTCCCCGTACACGGTGACCATTGCTCATGCCAGACCAGTAGTAGGTGTAACCCCCACTGCTAGTCTCACCACTGCCAGGCCTCCTTGTCTCAGAGAGTCCCACTATATCCACCCTCAGCCTACTGAGCTCGCCCGATAGGAGAGGTAGTCGATGATCGTCTGAGAGGCTCAGAACGTTCCACGAGCCCACACGAAGAACCCTCCGCAGGTTGATCCCAGGAGTGATTCGACGGGCAGGTGCGTTGTTGTGTTTGCTATAGTTTATTTTAGCTTGAAAAACATGTTTTTTTTTTTTTTTTTTTTTTTTTTATTTATTTATTTATTTATTTATTTGATGGGGTCCTGGAACCAAACCTATATTTTACCATTAGTTATGTGTTTCATTATACGAGATTTCGCTTTACGATTATGCCAGGTGGAACCTAACAGCTCGTATCTTCGGGACCTCCCTGTATAAGGGAATGTGCTAATGACAGCTTTCAAGTATGAACGTGAAACTCTGGAGGGTAGTGTAGATAAATTCCTTACTCAAAATGTGGACTGTAGTATCCATCGAGACATTGCACACATGCATTACACATAGCACGATCATATAACACAAATCTATCACCAGAAAAGATCATCTAGATATGAATGATAATTATTTAACCAAGTGAGTCAACATTACAAGGATACAGCAAAAAGAAAATTAAGTTTGTTTAAATAAAGCAAAAGATAAATGGAATTAATGCATTTCAATATGAGTTAAATTTTGTCAATACTATCCACAAATTGAAAGATATGCACAATAAAGAATATTAAAGCAGACAGAACGAGTTTGACTCAATCCTGAATAAAAATAATTAAGGTCAGTTCATACTCGCACATACTGACGTGCATTTACAAACACACAAGTAGATAAATTCACGTATACTTAGAGAAGCACACTTTCATGAACATGCTCTTTTGTTCTCTGAAAAGTTTATTTACCTGTGGATTCATGAGGTTGTCCTTGATGGATGAAGGCAATCCATCCCTGGCCTGTCATGTTGGTGGGACCCGTGACGTAGCGCAGCGCCATGCCACTGCTCAACGCTAGGTGGGCCGCTGTCCTCCCTTCCTGTTGTGGAAACATCAAAGCCATCAGGTTACAATGTGAAGACACACGCACAACTTCTTATCTGAGATTATGCATTTTCTCTCCGTATATATGGTTATCTCCCCTGCATGTGAGGGCATTGTGAGGCGGTATCCAAGAAAATCCCAAATACAAAAATATAAAAATAAAAATTTCAGATAAAATTCTTTCAAAACTTGGAATTTTAGTAATCTAAGTTGAAGTGTGAAAAGTTTGACATGAAAGTACAGAATGTCATGACATGTAACAGAAATAGATGTTAGTGTGTCATATTTCACTGAAGTGTGCAGCCAATGAGATGCAGGAGGCAGGGTGCTCACCTCCCCACAGAAAGTGTTGAACAGAGAGGGTTGACCTGCCACATCCACATCATAAACCTCTAAGTAAGTGCTGTTGCAGCCACCCGCTCCACCAAAGTCAACTGTTGAACAAGACAACATTACACACTAAATAAAGCACAAAGTGATGATGATGTGATGGGCTAAGAAAAAGGTGCTCACTTCTCCGTGCATCATAGGTAATTCTCTGATGGTGAAAACCTTATTCAATCATACATACATCCATGTAACTCATGATTCTTTGTAGTGCTGGTGGAGGGCTCAGTAATACTAACATGTACACATACCTATAGTGTTAACTCATGAAGGTCTATGCCATCCACATCTCCCGTCCCTCTACCACCACCACCACCACCACCACCACCATTGCCTTAATCATCCAGTCACAACCAAAGGGAAGACTGGATGGGGACATGTGGGTATTTTTAGGTCGTTCAGTGATAGGTGATTTAACAGTTAGAAAGTTGTGAGGTTTGTTACATTCACAAGAGATACAAAATTTGGTGTAAGCAGCCAAGATGTTTTCTATGATAGTTGTCAGTACATCCAAACATGATCTGTAATATCCTACTTTGAGAAAATTGAATAATGACGTGCTGGTCAGGCTGGACTGTGAGGGTAAAGAGGCAATCCAGGTCGGAGGCAGCAGGTCCTGGGTAGCCCGGGCTGGCCAGGCTGCCTGTACCGTGATGTGCATTGTCCCTCCACACCCACCCCCTGGAAGACATCAGGAGGCATTACAAAGGAATACAAAGGAAGAACAGACAGTAACAAACCTACTGTGCCAAACGAACCTGCCTGAGACCATTTTTACCTCTTATCATTTTTACATTTTAGAGGCAAAAGAATAGCAAAGTTGACAGCTTCAAAGCAAAGGTGAAGGCTCAAAAGCACAGTTGAAGGTTTCAATGGTTACAAACCATCACAATGGATTGTAAAGACCATTACAGGACAAAGAACTTTATATGAGAAACAGTTCATGATGGAAACTGTGCAGAGAAATTGGAATTCAATTTTTTCTTTAGGAAGCCATATTTAAAACTGTTGGGCTGCTGGAATGCCCTAGTGCCATGTTACTCTGCACCTAAAGTCAAGTCATAACTTACACACGCATACCGTGTGTGCATCAACATCTAAAACATCTTATGTATGACATCAAGAGTACTTTTCTTCAGCTGATATTCCTTGAGTAGCTACAAATGCTATTTCTATCCCTCCCCAGCTGTTGGGTGAAAGAAACTCACCTTGTGTGGAGGTGGCGTAGGTGAGATCAAAGCGTCCAGACCACTGCCGTACAAATTCTAGGTAGAGTGCATTCCCTGTTGAGAACACGGGATTCACTACTCGATATCCACAGGTAGACACCAGCAGCGGGGCAGAGGCTTGCAAACCATCATAGATCTGAAATGTATGTGGTCAAAAGATTGAGTTACTCACACCTTCCTTTCAGTGTATAATTCTGAAAAGATATTTTCATTCTACATAGGAGATTGGCTAAGGGGGGGAGAGAGAGAGAGAGAGAGAGAGAAAGAAAAAAAAGTGAATTTTGAAAAATTTGTACAAATATGAATCTTCAGAGAGAATCTTGACCTTCAGAGAATTGGTGGCCGAGCAGTTTCCACCCCTGGTACTAATATATGACGATCTGAAGTACAGGTTGACGAAGGATCCCTCGGGTGCCAGGAAGGTGGAGTAGCAGCTGCGTGCCCGCCTGGACTTGACAGTTCCAGAAGTAGCATTGAAGGTTCTGTTACAGCCTGGGGAGAGGTGGCTCATTTAATACTGCCTTGGATATCATAAGGGTATTTGCCACATTTTGCAACCAGCATGTAGTTAGCTGCAAATTTGTCATTTTTAATATCCATGAAATTGCCATTACATATATTTTTTTAGATCATAGCGGACTGGTTTAGAACAAAAAAGTATAATAAAAGCCTGTTTATTGCTGAAACCCTTATAGGAAATCGAAACAATTGCATAAAACGGTGGGGCTAATTTAGATTGAGAGGTGCCTTGACACTTCTCTCTTAAAAGAGTCCAGGACACAGGAAGGCAGAAGTATAGAATCAAGAAGAGAGTTAGAGCATTTATTAGTGAAAGGAATATAATAGTAAATCTACAGGTTAACGTTTGTGTTAGTAACACACACAATAGGGTGTAGTTACTAGTACTTATGAAAGTAAGTAAGAAGTCTTGTGCAGCGAAGCCCCGGGAGGCAGGCGAGGCATGCAGTCAGCAAGTCTAGAGGCGCAGTAAGCATAAAATAATGGTAGAAGGTAGTGTTGGATCCCATAACCGCAACCGCACAAAAATTCACAACTGCAACCGCATTTCTAGAAGTCTTCACAGCCACAACCGCCGTTCCATAAGTGCGGTTGTGGTTGTGAAAGCTTAGTCTAGATAGTATGCACGTGACGTCATGATCAAGTGATCAACAATAACAAAGCCACTCTGGCCGAGGAACCCGGGGAAAAAGTTTACTTCCATAGTAATTTATCCCCTACCAAATACATTTATGGTAACACACTTTGTGCATAATATAGATAATATATTAATATATAATATAATTAATAATATATTAATATATTAATTAATAATACATCATATATTAATTTGACCTATTCTTTCATAATAGCTATATAAGTTTAGAATATACTTCATTATTGACAGTACAGGGAGGTCCCGTTATACGAGCATTCGGTATACGAGAATCCGATGATACGAGATGTGTAAATTAGGGTCTATTTTCAATATACGAGATCTAAAATCCAATGATACGACATTCAAACTGGAGTGAGTAAAATTATCAAGTTTAAAATGCGCGCCATACCACTCCCGGGCTGGACAAAGGGGGATTTGGTTGACCCCAGTGTGGTCGCCCCTAGCAAGCCGTGACCTGAAGGGTAATTAAGCATATGGCGCGGCCTGACATTTAGGGGTAATTAGCAGGTGTGCGGCCCCAACCTTGGGACCGCAGTCAGGTCACCCCTAGCAAGGCGTGACCTGAAGGGTAATTAAGCATATGGTGCGGCCTGACCTTTAGGGGTAATTAGCAGGTGTGCGGCCCCAACCTTGGGACCGCTACACTACCCTCTCTTGTATCACGCGGCGTCCCCTACAGTACAACGTCTTTTTTGCTTGTTATGCATGTTTTATGTTTAATTAATGTGCAGTTATGTTATTTTGTGTGCTATTTTCTTTTTCAGAATGCTTTTTCTACAGAAAAGGAGTAGAGTGTGGGTAATATAGACGCTGTGTGTTTGTTGTGCTTGCTATAGTTTATTTTAGCTTGAAAAAAAAAAAAAAAAATTAATTGATGGATTCCTGGAACCAAACCTATATTTTACCATTAGTTATGTGTTTCGTTATACGAGATTTCGCTTTACGAGTATGCCAGGTGGAACCTAACTGCTCGTATCTTCGGGACCTCCCTGTACATATAATTTACCGCTATTTGTGTGTTGCAAAACTTGTGTTCAACATATGGTATTTAGTTTATATTATGTACCAAGTGTGGCTAAATTGCACTACATATAATGTAATATTCCAGTTAATAATTATGCATTTTTCCTAGTGTATGATAACTACAACCGCAACTGCAGTTGTAGAAAACTGCAGCAGTGTTTAAGAAACTGAAGACAGTCAGTTAGAGAAGGGGAGTTGATGAGACATTAAGCTTTAGACTCCATCCTGTTACAAATGGTTGTCTTCCCCAGGATTACTTCACCTTGGCGGCAGGTGTCTGGCTGCCTACTCCCAATAAACAATTACAAATCTAATTCATTTTTGTGCCTATATCTGCAGCATCTAATGGGTTATAGAACACTCATATCATTTTTTGTTGCCAGTTTCTTCTGCGTTCATAGAATGAAACAAGAGGTCCTATTCCCTCATCATTTATTGCAGATTTGCTTGTGATATAGAAACTGTCATTAGCCTTTTAATATATCAATGAGGCTACAGCGTCCATCAATACAAACCTCCAAGGGAATAGTGGAGCCGGAAGCCCGAAGAGACTGTGGAAGCATCACTGATGAGCCTCAATTCCACAGCGTTGGTGGCGGAGGTGAGGTGGTGGGGGATGGTGCTGCCGCAATACCCGTGCCGCAACCGATACCCATACTAATGAAAGACACAGGGCTGCCTGATTATAACTTATTTAGTTGGGATGCAATTTCATTGGAAACCTTCAAGCTAAGTAAAGATTTATCTTTTTAGAAATGTTGCTAAGAAAGATGCCCCACCAAGCAAACAGCTGAAGGGTGCATCATTGAGGGGATAATCAGAGGGAGACTCCACTGGCTTGGCCATTTGGAGAAAAAAATTTAAACATAATTGGAAGAAGTATAATAAAAATTGAATGAGAAAACAGATTTTCTTTTGAAAACAAAGATGATGTTAATTTTCTTATCCTAATTTGTATGAGCAAGCTTCTCAACAGTCTCACACTACCTATCACTACCACACCAACAACACATTACTACATTCTTGATATAGACTGCATAATAGGCCTGATGAGGTCTCACAAGGAGAGGTGTCATACTTACAAAGAAGTATGCCATCCTGCCTCCAGGGAAGGTGGAGGCATACCGTGAGTTAGATCCAGTATGTATCAAACTAGGTTCAGCTTGCATCTGGGGAGCAAGAAAAAACTCATTCAGGATACTCATCTCAAGACCAGGATATAGTGCATGCCACTGCAATGGCCCAGTTCCAAAAGAATACCACTCTTCCAATGATAACATTCTAACAGTCATATACTACATAGTAAAGTCACCATCAGATCATTACTTATAATGGAACAAACTGATCATCCTGATTGCCTTTTGCAGCCCAGCTCATGACAACGGCACCGGTCCACTTACTGGCACATACTCCGAGATGTAGAGCTGATCCTTGGAGCACAGTCGGGATGCCTCCAGATTCATGTCATTGATTTCAAGGTGGATAGTGTCATCGTCCTCCGGGGCCGAGATGATCCAGCGGCAGCGAGTGCTCACAGGGTACTGGTTGGGGAAGCCCGGGGACTGCAACACTTGGGATTCATTGGTGGCGTGGAGGCTGGAGGCACCGCAGGGGTCTGGCGGGGGACAGGAAGGCTTAGCCACTGGCATGAATTATAAATACAACAAAACACTACACATGGCCAGAAAAGAAAAAAACTTTTACTTGAGTTTTTTCTGATATTCTAATCATCTTAAAATATTTTCCCTCTTTCTTGGGGGGTATTTTGCATAAATGTGAAGAAAAGTTTATAAGTGAAGTGTTGGAAAAAAATATAAAATTGCTGTTACAATGCTAGAGGAAGAGAGGCAGTGGCGGTGGCCATGTGGTTAACGTTTGGATACAGTGAGCTCAAAGTCCTGTGTTCTAGTCCTACTGGGGGCAACTTTATGCAATCATCAAATGACTGAAGACTACCCACATGCTGCCCATCAACCCTGCATGTCTTCAACAGCACGTGCATCATGGGACATAAGTGAGCAGCATGAGTCTTGTATCGTCACAGGTGTCACAATCAAAAATCCTGCCAGTACAACCACAGGCGAGGGCCAACCATCCCATCCCTCAAATAAGAATCTGAAGGACCAACCATCCGAGCCCTGAAGGAAATAAAAGCTCATAGGCGCTATAGGCTCAAACATAAAAGAAAGAAACTATACTAGACACAGCATGCTTTCAAGAGGATGGTTTGGCAGTGCAGTGAAGCAGCAGCAGCAGCAACTTATGGCAGAGGGTCATTCACTGGACACAAACATGAGACTCACGCGGGGAGTTGGTGAGTGTGGCGGTGAAGCCTGGGTATTCGTGGCTGCTGTCGGAGGTGAAGCGGATGTACATCAGGTTGGTGGAGGAGGACAGGGTGAGGGGTAATGCGGTGGTGTTGCAATGGGTGGATATCAAAGGGGACTTAAAAGACGCTCCATCATAGATCTGTTAAAAATATTAAAAAATAATGAAGAGAAAAAATCAGTGGTGTAAGTGTAGTATTTTTCATCTGTGGTTTCTGTGAACATCAGACATCATTACATGCATCTTCATCCTATCTACACCCAGCAAAGAAGGAAATAGACAATGTAATTAAAGTAGAAAGTATACCACATAGAGGAATAGACATAAAAGAAGGGCAGGAAGTGAGATGACCAAGAGAGTATGAGTGTGGTAAATTTGGTGGCTACTAGAGGACCACAGCCAATGCAATAAGTGGGCAGAGTGCTGGTGTGAGAAAGAAGGGCGAGGGAAGAATGAGAGAAGGACTTAGAGCATGCAAGGAGGGTGTGCAAGGATAGGGATACGGGGAGACTTCTGCTGCAGGCATCCCCTTGAGGGAGTTTCTTGGAAAGGGCAAGACAGATAAATAGATGGATAGAAAGTAATAGAATTTGCAATCACCCCAATGAATTTTCGAGACCCTATAGTTACATATGTTCTTTCCACCTATTCTCAATCTACAAATTTTCCACAATTTGATCAAATGCAAAGACATTACTTCCTGTATGACTACCTACAGCATTATGTTCCCCCTCCTAATGCAAGGCACCCTGAACGAGGTGACCGTGGCACAGGGCTCACCTCCACACGGTCATACGGGCACAGCTCTGTGTCATTCACGCCGGGTGGCTCCAGCTCAAGTCTCGTGAAGGTCAAAGTCACCACCTGATCCTCAAGACCTTCCACCAGCCACGAACATTGCAGTAACGGCTCGTAATTGACTGAGAACAAAACACTATTAGCAACTTCATGCAGAAACCCTCCATCCTTAATCACTGAAATAAGATACTATATTGCTTAGGGAAGATTCAACCTAAGATCATTGGTAATACCATATCAATATCATGCAAGGAATTCTTTTCTATAGTTTCACGTGTCGTATTCTTCTCTTTCTTGCTATTTTCACAATCCTGAAAATACCCTTACCCGAGTTGCTTAGAGAGAAGGACCTGATGGTCTGTGAGGCTCCCTCTGTAGAAATGTTCACACGCCCACCACATGCTGTGAGGAAAGAGATACACATACACACACACACACTTAGTACCTCCATATATCAACATCTTCAATTATTATGTACCATGAATATTTCACCCTAATATCTGTCAGTCAGCCTGACTTTCTAGTTTGTAGGAGTGACAGTTGAAGGTGCACATCACAGCATAATATGCTGGCTTACCATAAGTAAAGTCCAGGATGGCTGTGAACCCCTCCATGGTGTAGGATCTGTCAGACTTGAATACAACTCGTGCCTTATTCCCTTGGGTTGTCACTATTGGCAGATCCTGAGTGTGAGTGCCACAGAGCTTAGCCACCAGCTTGTCTCGGGCAGAGGTGTGTCCTTCATACACACTGAGGCTGTCATAGCGGCACCGGTGGTGGGCTTCCAATTCTAGTTTCTGGAACCTGTGGAATGGATGGGAAGGTTTTGCTGAACATGAGGCAACTTAAATAAAGGATTACTTTATTCAGCTTTAATGAACAACCTCTCACAATCAAGACCACAAGTATTTACATGATATTAAACAAGGAATAGATAGTCTATGGGTGTTTGATATTCATCATGTTGACTGGAATCTTTTTATTCGATCTTAGCCATCTTTAAAATTCTTTCTTTGGTGCCTTACACCTGTTAACCACCTTGCATGGTGTGGCACGGACCATTTCTGGTCTTTCACGGCAAGAATCCACAACGCACATACACACACTAATAGAAGTGGCCATAGTGGAAAGAAGTGTGCATCAATTCATTGAAAAACTGGATATATATAGAGAGAGATACGGAGACAAGACCAAGCAAGTAGAGCTAAGTTCCTGCATGCTACTAGGTAAAGATAAAGATGGGGGCACACGCTATGCTGCGCGTGGCCTCTGTGCTCATCTCCGTCACATTATCCTTTAAGCCTGTAGTGGGTGAGAACCTGTTATCTCTGGATCAAGGCTAGTGTGACATCCGGGTTACCACAGTTATCTTCCCCAGGTTTCCCCAGGTACCCCTATATGGACCAACCCCAAAAGGAAGGATGAACAGCTGGTTGGGCTGGACACCGACCTTGCTCTGGCCCGGATTTGAACCAGATTTGTAGCTAGGCTTGCTAACCACTACACTACGGAGGTGACAAGTAAGTAAGTACTAAGTAAGCAGCTAGGTAAATACTTGCACTCCACATCTACACCAACACGGGATGAAAGGCTGCCACCCTCAGCTCATGCTGCAATTGTGAGGTCACATCTCCCTGTTCTAAACCAGGTCAGCAGGGGTTAGAAAATGAAGGAAAAAAAATCCCAAATTGTCTCTGCCTGGTTGGACAATAAAACCCCCGAGACATTTTGGACCACTTAGTTGTCAGGTAAGAGTGCTAACCCCAACACTACGGGAATAGGAGACACCAACAATCATAATAAGAAAGAGAACCCTATACTGATGATCCTGTGTCTTGTCTGGCATCAAAATACTCTTACATATCCTGACAAAGCAAGGGTTAAGGTTACTCACTTGATGTAGGGGATCTTGCCTTCAGGAGCTGTCACATCCCACACACACCTCATACTGTTGTGGTAGTTAGGCTGTGTAGGGAGCTGCAGGATCCCTGGAGCAGTCACGTTGCCACCACAAGCTGTGCCCCATCAACACCCACCACTTAGCAACCACAAAATTACATGTAACATTTATGCATATTGACTTAAACACACAATTGAGTTGATCTCGGTCAGTCTGTAGAATTTTGAGAAAGAAAAAGCCCTGTCAAGGCTTACCTTCTATGGTATACTTGGCAAGGAAGCCTGGCCTCTCAATGATGTAATCTGTGTGGAATCTGATGATGGTGGTGCCCCGTGTTGTGAAGTTTTGGGGCAAGTCCTTGCCACAATAGGGGCCCAAAGACAGCTGGCGGCTCTCTTGCAGCACCGTCACATGATCGTACCTACAGTTCCCTCCCCCTGTTGGCAGGACACCCTCAAATCATACCTGGGCAGCCAATGCAGTGTGTTCTCCATTTTGACCGTAATATCATCAATCATATAATTACCCTGCAGATTTGATCAATTGTTGTAAAAGATAGGGGTTCCCTATTAAACAATCTCATTTCTCAATGGAATAAAAAAATTGAATCTAAATTGTTCAATCTTTTTAACCCCTTCAAGCCCAGATCTTTCCTTTGCTATATAAATTTGTCTGTTGTTATGTGTGTCTCTTACTTTCCAGGTCAAAGTCAAGAAACTGTATCGTGATGAAGGTCCCCGCGGCGGCCACGATGCGGTAGTCACAGTCAGCCGAGGCCGGGTAGTAGCCAGGGTGTCCCGGACTCACTATGTAGCCGGTGGGTGCCGTGTAATTGTTCCCACACACCATCTGCCATGTCGCCTGCAACAATTAGGGTTGTCTCATTTTGATGATTGTAACTGCTATGGTCATTATTGTTGTTGTTGTTGCTGCTGTCATTATTAGCAGTATCAGCAGTGTAGCACAAGTAAAAAAAAAACCCAGCACACAAGCAAGGGCAGCAATTGGCTTCTTGTACTGTCTTATTTTTTTGTTTCCTTGTTGCATTTGTAGCTCACAGGATTTGAATTAACCTCTTGTTGTCCTGTCTCCAAATGTATTTTTTTGTTTGTGTGTATGTGTATGTGCACTTGCTACAAAAGACCAAAAATACTAAACATTCATTGAAATGAAACAGCTAGAATTTGTTTTTTATTCCTGCAAGAATGGAAGTAACTCCCTTTTGTCAGTGATCCGTTTCTCCAACTTTATGCTTCCTATTCTTCTTCCTGGACACTTATGCCTCATGGTGTGTACTGCACGTCATGTCATGAAGTTGATCCTAATTGTAATGACTGCATTATGCAATAGTAAAACCAACAATCATAACTCTAGTTGACATGAGCTTAACATTGGTACCAGAGTCTTTTCTACAGCACCGATCCTGTGGCTCCTGCCTGTCTCACCTGGAACCCACTGCCCTGCACGGCCTCGTTGGCATGGAAGAGCAGCTTGACTCGGCTGCCGGTTGAGTTGATGGGTTGAGGCAGCTGCTTACCACACAACTTCCCGTCCCCCACCCAGCTCACAGGTGCGTGAGGCTCTGTCTGCTCAGCATGGAACAACTGTAGCCAAGGGAACAGTTACTAGAGTGTGCTTGCAGTCAGAGAAATATTTAGTACAATTGAAGATTTAGTATTTTGTGGTTGTTTACCACAATGTTTGCTATATCTTTCTCAGCATTAAACATAAACCTTGCAAGTAGAGTAATTATGCAACAACAGAATAGAGAAATCTAATTCAATGCAATAGATCATAATAAACATGTCTGAATACTGTTTCAGACTGGCATACTGAACTAAGAACAGATACAGAATTTGCAGGAGGGGGCGTGTGCATCTACTGTTCTGTTTCCAAGAGTGGGTGAGTTTTGCATGACAATTTCTCTTCCCAAGAACATTCAAAGTCTCAAAGAAGC
Organism: Chionoecetes opilio; assembly: GCA_016584305.1. Lineage (NCBI taxonomy): Eukaryota > Metazoa > Arthropoda > Malacostraca > Decapoda > Majidae > Chionoecetes > Chionoecetes opilio. The sequence continues at coordinate 230,918 of JACEEZ010004901.1, read as the reverse complement.
ACAGTACTCCTTTGCACGTTTGGATCTGGTAACTTTATCTTGGAATACGTATACACATGAACCTGTCTGATGACATTTGCAGATTCTTTTACAAAACTTAGCCCTAGAAAAAAATAATGCACTTTAATAAGCACAATACTGGAAACCATAGTTCTTATCTAATCTAAGAATGGACCAAGTAAGTACAGAACACAGCTGAACAATTATGATAGGCCTATAGGTATAACAAAACAAAAAACAAAGAACAGAGCAAGAAAATAAGTCAATGAACAATCCATGTCAATGATACTTTTTTTTTTTTTTTAACAAATGGCCTTTTTCCCAAACACATGGGGTGGCACAACACAAAGCAGTTTAGTGAGCATATATGAATAAAAGAAGAGACTTTCCAGTGGGTGTTTCCTTAAAAGGGGTTTGCATCCCATGAACACCCTCCTCCCCTTCCCTGGATCTATCTTTGTTAACTCACTTGCAAATAGTCATGCTGACAGTTATTGCTTGTCTCCACATCAAACTGTGCGGTGAAGGAGATGACAGCGTGGTACCCGGCAGGAGTGTCTATTTCCCACTCACACTCTGTGTTGGGCTGGTACGGAGCCGGGAAGCCACGAGACGAGAAATTCCCTCTTAACCCATGGAAGTGACCACCACATCCTGTTGGAATAATACTGATGGTAGCATATGAGACACTTAGATGCTTGGGGGAGAGAAAGAAAGAGAGAGAAAGAGAGACCCACCTCTAGTGTGTCTTGCAGCCACGGCCCTGAAGCCCTGCCTGGAGGTGTCGCCATCAGTATGGAACTCTAGCAGCAGGTAGTTTGTCATGGACCGTCCAATGCTTCCAGGGTTTTCGTTGCCTGTGTAGCGTCCCAGCAGCGGGGAGGCTAGGCGGGGGCCGTTGTGCACCTTCACGTAGTCGTGGTGCTCAGAATTTTCAAGGTTGAAGGTTGTGAACTGGAGCTGAAAGAGTGGACAGCAAACATTGTTGAGTTGGTCGTACTTAATAACGTCCGTCCTTAACTAGATGACTGCTTTAGTCACCTCCGGCTGAGCAATGCTGGTGATTACTCTCACAACCCTCTGGTCCTCGGTCTGATCCTCTAGAATCTAGATCAGCAACAAACTCAAAACCACAAACAGTATTTGGGGGTTATAAATGGAAGCTAATAATACAAGAATCTATAATAATATAAGCGAAAGTGTGTGTGTGTGTGTGTGTGTCCGCGATAGGTGCCGCCCCCCGTGCCCTGATCCCATCATATGGCACAGTTTTGGAACCAGCTCGACCAGGGGCAACTTTTAAGCCCACTTATGAGATGATCTGATAACTTTTTTTTTTTTTTTTTTTTTTAGCAGCCTATTAGCGAGAATTGTGAGAAAAAAAATGTGGGTTGCGAGAATTGAGGAAACCTTGATGTAGGGTGATGGGTAATGGGTGAGTGAATGGGTGGGGTGATGGGTAATGGGTGTGGGGTGAGTGAATGGGTGGGGGGTGATGGGTGATGGGTGAGGGAATAGGTGGGAGGTGATGGGTAATGGGTGTGTGGTGATGGGTAATGGGTGAGTGAATGGGTGGGGGGTGATGGGTAATGGGTGAGTGAATGGGTGGGGGGTGATGGGTAAGGCGTTAATACATACATTGCTACATCCATGATTTCAAGAAAGTTAGAAGGGGCTATCTGGAGAGTCTGTGTTTGGTGGGCCTTCGGCCCACCAAACACACTCTCCAGAAAGCTGTGTTTGGTGGGCCAAAGGCCCACCAAACACAGGTGGTGGGCCAAAGGCCCACCATTAGCCCTCCGCAGGAGCTAGCCAAAAAGTCCGCCCGGAGGGCGGCTTTGCGGCTAGTGCAATAATATGTGTTAGCATCATTAAAATATTGCTGCTGGAAAATGTTGACTACATAAACAAAATATTTCATGGTTGTACATTACATCAATTTGTTCTCCTTCTTCATAGTGGAATATCCAGGCACAGTGGGCGTTGTTGGGGTAGTTGGAGGGGAAGTTGGGCGAGGTGATGACGTCTTGAGGGCCGTGCAGGATGCCACCACAAGGACTGATGGAGTAACTCAGGGTCCAATTGGGAATTAAGCGAGATCGCACCTGTTTGGGGAAAAGAAAAGTCAAGTGAAACTAGAGTGCTGAGAAAGACCATACAAAATAATGCTCTAATACTACAGTAAGTCTGCCATTCTATCACATATGGATTCTTAGTTCATGTTATTCACATTTCATGTGGTAATTCTAAGTCCTGCATGTTCAGTATTTACATGGAAAATGTTTGTAGTTGAAGTGTTTACAAAAGCTAAATGTTGATGCAGTCATGAATACTGATAGCCGGGGGAAGGGGTTTGGTGGTAGTACACCCTATTTTTTAAAGTAGCCTGAGAGGTATTCTAAATAATCTTCTCAAACTTTTCTCCCTATCTACCATATGATAATGATTTTATGACTCCTATGATGTATTCTATTTGCATGGTTTGTCTTCCTCCTAATTCAACTGTGTGAATGCCAGGCACGCGGTGCAAGTGATTTTTTTTCTTTTTATTGGGTAAAAATGGTATCGTGAAGTGTTATGCTGCAATGAGTGATGATGGCTATCAGCGGTGAGGGTGTTGTGTGGCGCCCACCTGGACAAAGGTGATCCTGAGGGTGTGGTACGGCAACACCACCGTGGGCAGCGACCTACTGTTGCAGACCTTCCTCACTGGCACTGTCAGACCCTCGTCGTTCTCTGTGGCGAGGTGATGCCACATGAGTCATAAGGGAAAATGATGACCGAGAGTGTATTCATGCGTTAATGTTTCCTTTTCATTTCTTGCATTGACAAAACTAATGGCAGAGGTGAAATAGCATTCCTTGAAAATACAGCAGATCATAATGAACCTTATACATTAGTGTGCGAGTTCTCACTTATACAAAACATATTCATATATGAAATACATATGTGAAGGAGGAAAGAACTAAGACTGCAAGTTTGTATAGTTTTCTGGCTCACTACTGACTGTTCTTATGTATCAATATGGCAACAGCAACAATAAGCTTTCAAGCCAAGATCAAATTTATTTAATTTGGATGGAAAATAATGCAAACACAGACATTCTTACTAACCTCCTTCGATCAAAACATAGGTATAGCAATGATCAAAGTTTTCCAGTTGGCTGAATGAGACGACAAAGGAGGAGTTGGTAAGGCTGGGGTTGTTCAGTGTCCAGAAGCAGTAGTTTGTGAATCTTGTGTCGTTGCTCATCCCAGGAACAGACAACTGCCCGCCACCCACGTCCAGGTCCCCGCCACACACTGCAGGGCAAACAGGGACACACTACTGAAGGGGACTGAGGAGCTTGATAGGAGAAATCCCATAAACATGTTATCATATCTTCAACTAAATTTTTCTATTGAGTGAATATAACAGCTAGCATTGAAAGATTATTTTGTTAATTTTTACTGGTGATGTGTGTGTTGTGTGTGTGTGTGTTACCTAGCTGTATTTACCTAGTTGTGTTTTACAGGGCCTGAGCTACACTCGTGTGGTCCCGTCTCCGTATCTGCATTTATCCAATCTTTCTTTCAATTGGTGCACATTCTTTGCCGATATTACCTCCTCGTTTAGTCCATTCCAAACTTCTACATTCTATGAGGGAAGCTGTACTTCTTTATGTTGTTCAGGCATCTCGCTTTTCCTAGTTGTTTTGTACGTCCTCTTGTGTATCAACCTTCTCTTTGTTTCCGAGTCAGTAGTCTCTCATTGTCTGTTTCTTCCATCTTTGTTATCAGCTTAAAAATTGTTATTATGTCTCCTCTTTCTCTTCTCTGCTCGAGTATTGGTAACTTTATTTCCTTCAACCTTTCCTCATAAGTTCTTCTAGCTCTGGTACCATCTTTGTTGCCATTCTTTGTATCCTCTCCAACTTTTTCACATGCTTCTTTTTATATGGGGACCATACAATGGCAGCATATTCCATTTTTGGTCGGATCATTGTAGTAATTATCTTTCTCATCATATTTGTGTCCATGTAATGAAATGCCACTCTAACATTCTGTAACATCCCTGTATGGATCTCTAAATATTTTATTTATATGTTTTTCTGGTTGTAGGTTATTCTGCATCATCACTCCCAGGTCCTTTTCTTCCTGAACCTTTGCAATCATTTAATTTCCTATTTTATATGGCCATTTATATCCCTTCTTGCTTTTCTCCAATTTCCATCACATGACACTTATTTACATTAAATTCCATTTTCCATCTTCTGCTCCAGTCATAGAACTTGTTCAGGTCATTTTGTAGTGTTTCACAATCTGTATAGCTTTTTATTTCTCTTAATAGTTTTGCATCATCTGCAAATAGACTAATATATTAATAATATACAAGTATTTATTTCCTCCATCATGTCATTGACGTATGTGTGTGTGTGTATTTACCTAGTTGTATTTACCTAGTTGTAACATACAGGAAAAGAGCTATGCTCGTACTGTCCCGTCTTCAAATCTACTATTATCCAGCTTGCCTTTGAAGTCCTGAATACTTCTTGCATTAATCACTTTTGCATCAAGGTTGTTCCAGGCTTCTATGCTTCTATACGGGAAGCTGTATTTTTTTTTGTCCCTCTTGCATGTTGTCCTTTTCAATTTCTTCTCATGACCTCTTGCACTTCTATCGTCCCACACAAACAGATCTTCTCTATCAATTTTTTCCAGACCCATTGATGCTCTATACACTGCTATAAAATCTCCCCTTTCTCTTCTTTTCTCAAGAGTTGGGAGTTTTAGTCTTGAAAGTCTTTCCTCATATGTTAAATCTCTCAGGCTTAGAGCCATTTTTGTGGTTGCTCTTTGTATTCTCTCAATCTTCCTTATATCCTTCTTTTTATGTGGTGACCAAATCACTGCCACATATTCCAACCTTGGTCGAATCAATGTTATCAATTTCTTAATCATCTCTTCATCCAGATATTTGAATGCCATTCTTATATTCCTCAGCAACTGATATGTATCTCCTGTGATCTTGTTTATATGCTTCTCAGGTGACAAATTATCCATAATCCATACTCCCAGATCTTTTTCGACCTTTGTTTTGATTATCCATTCATTTCCCATCGAATACTTTCCTCTCTGTCTCTTTTGCTACTGCCCATTTCCATCACTTTACACTTTTTAGCATAAAACTCCATTTCCCATAGTTGACTCCATCTAAAAATCTTATCTAGATCCTTTTGTAAATCCTCACAGTCCTCTTTACTTTCTACTTTTCTTAGTAATTTAGCATCATCAGCGAATAAACTCATATAACTGTTCACTCCCTCTGTCATATCATTTACATAGACCAAGAACATCACTGGGGCCAATACTGATCCTTGAGGAACTCCACTTATCACACTGCACCATTCTGACTTCTGATCTTTTATTACTGTTCTCATCTCTCTGTTGCTCAAAAAGTCTTCCATCCACTTCAGCAAACCATCCTTCAATTCTCCTACATGATCTAGCTTCCAGAGCAGTCTCTTATGAGGTACCTTGTCAAATGCCTTCTTTAGGTCCAAGTATATGCAATCGACCCACCCCTCTCTTTTCTGTGTCAATCGATCACTCTCGAATACAAGCTTAATAAATTGTTGTACATGACATTCCTCCTCTAAATCCAAACTGGCCACCTGCAAGTGTTTGTCTCTTCCAAATATTTCAACCATCTGTCCTTCACAATTTTTTCACACATTTTTGCCACTACACTTGTTAATGATACTGGCCTGTAATTTAATGGTTCTTCTTTGTCTCCTTTGTGAATTGGCACAATATTTGCTCTTTTCCAAACAAGCGGGACTCTGGTCTCCTTGAGTGAACTCTCAATTGCACTATGTAACTTTCCTGCTGGTTGGTTACTGCACTCTTTCATTATCCAATTCGACACTCCATCTGGACCCGGGACTTTTCTCACATCTTGACTTTCCATTAGCCTTTTTACTTCTATTAGTCTACTTTTATGTCTTCCATTATATGTGTGTGTGTGTGTGTGTGTGTATTTACCTAGTTGTAACATACAGGAAAAGAGCTATGCTCGTACTGTCCCATCTCCAAATCTACTATTATCCAGCTTGCCTTTGAAGTCCTGAATACTTCTTGCATTAATCACTTTTGCATCAAGGTTATTCCAGGCTTCTATGCTTCTATACGGGAAGCTGTATTTTTTTTTGTCCCTCTTGCATGTTGTCCTTTTCAATTTCTTCTCATGACCTCTTGCACTTCTATCGTCCCACACAAACAGATCTTCTCTATCAAATTTTTCAGACCCATTGATGCTCTATACACTGCTATAAAATTTCCCCTTTCTGTGTGTGTGTGTGTGTGTGTGTGTGTGTGTGTGTGTGTGTGTGTGTGTGTGTGTGTGTGTGTGTGTGTGTGTGTGTGTGTGTATTATTCACTCATGGTCTTGTCCACGCGAGTCGGACTCGCGATCGCCAGTTTCACCATCCCGGTGTGAGCTTGGAGCTCATTATTACCGATCTTTGGGTAATGCTGGGACCTCAAACACCACACACCCCCATCTCCTTGCCCAAGGGGAAGAGTAACCACCTGAATTTGTCAGTGGAAAATCTCCGTGCGCGAGCGAGGATTCGAACCGGCAAACCACAGAATGGCAGGCCAACGCTATATCCACTTGACCGTCATTACGTAATGATGACGTAAATTGTGTGTGTGTGTGTGTGTGTGTGTGTGTGTGTGTGTGTGTGTGTGTGTGTGTGTGTGTGTGTGTGTGTGTGTGTGTGTGTGTGTGTGTGTGTGTGTGTGTGTGTGTGTGTGTGTGTGTGTGTGTGTGTGTGTGTAAGCCTCTCTCTATACCTTGAGGATCTTCTGAGGTCCAGCGAGCCCTGAAGCCCCGGGCATTAGAGTGTCCTCGGGTGGAAAACCTCACCCACATGAAATTTGTGCTTGAATTGTAGCTTGAGTGTCTCTGAAAGTAAATGAGGCTCTGTGACATGACAAAATACACCCACATGCATTACATAAGGATTCACAGCACATTCCCATCACACATATCCTAGGCTTATTGTCTGCACAGCTTTCTATATTTCAAAATATAGGAACATTTACCTTGAAATGGCAACATGTACCGAGGTCATGTGGAACTTTCTGTAAAATTCACAGAAACATAAATGCCTACTTATATGACTGTTTAGCCTATTTCCAGCTTACCAGTCTGCTGCATATAAAGACCATGGCAGGTGCTTCTCTCCCACGTCCATTGCCAATCTAGTAGAAAATATAACCTTGATTTTGTGCTTCAAAAATATATCATGTAAAATCCAAACTATCTCATTACATTAAAATATAGTTAGTAAAATATGATTATAAGCCTAAATCTACACACAAAAAAATGTAGAAATACATAGGTACACTATGGATACAAAAACATTGATAGTAGATAGATACATCCATCAGTTTTAGAATCAACAAATTGGAAGTTGCTTGCTGTCACCTGGATGTTGTCCCTGCACCGTGATACTCGTCTACTTCCAGAATCAAACTGAAAGTCAAAGTCCACAAATTCCAGTTTGATTCTCTTGCCCCGAGGTGCAGTGATGAACCACTCACACAGTCGCTGTGCAGCATAGCCGTGTGGGTACCCGGGAGAGTGGAACTCCCCTTCGGCTCCCGACATCTGGCCGCCACACACTGCACCACAAACACACCATCACTGATTGCTCCTCTTTACTTTCATTTGCCACTTGTATAGAAAAGACAGATGAAGGGAACATGCGACAAGTCATAAAGCCATTGGTTGCCCCCTTGAGGGAGACAACAACACAAGTGATAATCAGCATGAGAAAGTTGACATAGGAAGAATGATTGCTGCGACCTAAAACTTCCCCATTTCAATATTTACCTTCATGGCTACTGTTAAACATTATTCTGAATCCCTTTTTCCCATCATTGGAACCTGCGGTGAAGGTGACATATGCCATATTGGAGGATGTGCGGAAGGGTGCCACCTCTCCAGGGGAGCCGCAGGCAGTGGCCAACACCTCACCTGTAATGCCAAGGGGGAAGGCTCATGTCATGTCATGTCCTGAGATCATGTCAAGTAGTAGGGGTCATCATGATAATTACACTTCTCACACCATAAAAAGTGTGTGGATGCCTCCCGCTGCTCTACCTGTGGCATTACGGTGTCTAATGGTCAAGAGGCCGCTGGTGGAGGTGCAATTGTTGTCTGGACTAGATATCTCCACCTGCAGGAAGGCAACTGTGAAGTAGTGGCCGGGAGGAGCAACAATCTTCCAAGTGCAGTTCAGGTTGGCAGCATAAGGTGTGGGGTAGCCAGGGGTGGTGATGATCCTGGACTCCATGATGTTGTATGTTCCTCCACACACATCTGAGAAGTTAGAGAACAATACACGCTGATGTAATGCTTTAGGTATGAGAATAACACATGTTCACAAGCTGTGCACCACTGGCATACACTGTGATACTGAGAACCACAATTATGGTGCTGAAGGAGCTACAGGAAATAAGGCATCAAAACAATGTAGGAGACGGAGGCACAAATAAATAGAACGCACCCGTAGCAGCCTTGGCCTTGAAACCAGCATGGTGCTGCGTCAGGTTGTTGAAGTAGCGCAAATAGAGGACGTCGCCCGTGGTGTGCTGTGTGTCTGGGAGGGAGGTGCCACAAAACTTGCCCAGCAGTGGTGAGACAAGAGTGCCTCCATCACGAACCTCCACAAAGGCTTGGTCACAGTTGCCTCTGAGTGGTGGTGGAAAAGACATTAACAGCTACAATACAAAATCTTGATGGCTCAAAAAAACAATAAAAAAAATCTGTTATTCTTCACACATGACACCTCAATGAAAATAAAGATGCGAACTTTAGTTCTTCACACAGGGCAACACTAAACAACATTAAAAAAACCTACAACAAAGAAGGGCAATTGTGATGTTTCTTACAGTAACTATGTGCCCTAAAGCCCTCAGACTCACAGGTAACTCGGAATTTCAAAATGTCCTTCAAAGTGCAGTGACAGACTCTTCTCCGGCGGTGCCGAGACAACCCAGGAGCACTCCGAGTGGGGTTGTGGAGAGTTGGGGTAGTTGGGGGTTGAGAGGGTGACACTTGTGAAGTCTGGTGTGAGGCTGTGATGGCCCCCACAAGCATCTGTCATCTCTTGGTAGGTTAACCTGAAGCCCTGGACGGATGGGTTATGTTACTGCATCCTACATATCTCTATTGTATTGTTGGTGTTTCCATTTACCTATTGTTCTACATAGTTTGTTGCTACTCACACAGTAGTAGTTTATTTACTAGTCTCAAAATATGGACCATTTTGTAGCTAACGTACTGGTGTTTGACAAAATAAAACAAATGCTTGAAATAGAAAAGATCATTTTCATGTACAAATAAAGAAGTTCTTTCCTATAAAAGGTGATCTCAGATAACTTTCATGCCTCACTCCTCAGATATCTTTCATTATTCTCCCTTAAAGTAGGAAAGGACAGAAGGTTTATGCACCAAAGCTACAGTAGTCTTTGGCAATACATATACTATGACTTACTTTATCAGAGTCAACATTGTCACTAACAAACTTGATCCTGATGGCATTAGAGGAGCTCTCCATTGGCTGGGGGATAACAGAGCCACAAAACTTACCCCCAGCCAGGAAGGGAGATGAGGCGCTCTCCCCGTTCTTGATCTGAAAACAAAGAGACCAAGATAAATAACAACAATAAAGTCACAGGTCTTAGCATCATACTTTTATCAAACTCACTGACATGCTTGTACTTATAAATAACCTCCTTCTGTCAACTACAAAATCAATAGCAAGAAAAAAAAGCCTGCATAGAGGTCAATGATCACATGGACAAAACAATCTGCCTTCACTCTAGGTACAACACAAGCAACGCACCACCAGGTAGTCACCGCCACAGATGGGAGTTGAGTTGGCAATCTTGAAATCTGTGAATTCAAGGCGGATGGTTCTGCCGATGCCGACCTTGATGACCCACTCACACTGCACACTGGCACCATAGTTCTCAGGGTAGTTGGGGGAGTTGATGTAGCCTTCCACTTCATGGAGAGTTCCGCCACACACTGCAACACAAACAACACAAAATTGAGCTCTACTTTTCTACATCACAGGCATACCCAATACCTACTCTACCTACCCTCACACAACACAAAGAGTCGCTACACCTCTCCTCTATATCAAAGGCCCATTAAAGATAAAACCTAAGGAAGGAAGATAGCCTACAGGCGCTATAGGCTCCAACGTAAAAAGAAAATAATAATAATAATACTCGAACTTAAGTAAGAGCATGTACTGTGAAGGAAGTGAGGGCGCTTCACCTTGCCTCCTCCTCCTCCTCCTCCTGCATGTGAGAAAGTTCTACCTTGCGACCTACCATACATAGAAAAAGTTAAGGAGGACTACTTCAAGATCCACAGACACATTGAGGTCAACACAGGATGGCAACAATATATGATTTATGTTGCCTTGAGTTATGGTATTTATGTCAGTTTAACGTAATATAGTTTTCTTTGTCAACATTTCTCCAGCCATAAGTTTTGTTAACTTTCATGAAGGATGTCAAAAGTGTCGGGTGGATCATAAACAACTAATATCATCTTTGTACTAAAAACCAAGGTATTACATATCTGTTATGTTGGTGGCATGCCATCAGTCCAGAAGCAGCATAAATATCACAAACTATTATAAATCCTTTGTCAATAAATATCTTGTCTGTATGTGTGGCACAGCTAATTGTTTTTTTAAGTAGCTGTCTGTGGTTCATAATTACCTGTTCGCATCAAGGCCACAAAACTAGTACTCCTGACGGAAGAGTCTGTGACGAAGCGGAAGCGCAGGAACTGACCGCTGGACAGGAAGCGGAAAGGAATCTGATCTCGCCGACACAACTTGGCCGTCTCGTTCCAGTTCCTTTGACCATTTAGACCTGTGAAATAATTGTGCACACACGCAAGAGAGTAGATTTCTCTCAGTATCAAAGAGCGATATAAACAAAGTAAAATGTATACACTATCAACCATCACATTTCGCTGTTTTACCTATGACACATTCTTCAATAAATGTCATACCTATCAAATATATCAGCACTAATAGTATAATTCCCTGATATTGATATATAAATACATATATTCTCTCTCTCTCTCTCTCTCTCTCTTTCTCTCTTAGCAAATAAGCTCTTAAGGCAGATCAATTTTGGAGATGTTTTAGGTCTGCATTCTGCATTCCTACATTCGTACAGATAAGACATAATATCCATCCTTTTGTGTACTCACCATCATAAACAGTAATATAGTCAAACGAGCAGCTCGAGGACTCCTCCAGCGTGTAATGCAGACGAATAAGGACCCGCTCATGCATGTGCTGAGTCTGAACCACCCACTCGCAGTTCAGGTTGTTGGCCGGGCGCGATGGGTGCCCAGGGTGGCGTATGATTGTATAGGAGGAATTCATCGTCACCAAGAAAGTGCAGTTACTGTTTGCCTCTGTGGAATGTCGTGGTATGAGGTGTCTTGGTGGTGGAGGATAGTGAGGCAGAGGGTGGAGGATAGTGAGGCAGAGGGTGGAGGATAGTGAGGCAGAGGGTGGAGGATAGTGAGGCAGAGGGTGGAGGATAGTGAGGCAGAGGGTGGAGGATAGTGAGGCAGAGGGTGGAGGATAGTGAGGCAGAGGGTGGAGGATAGTGAGGCAGAGGGTGGAGGATAGGAGGTAAGAGGTGGAGGATAGTGAGGCAGAGGGTGGAGGATAGTGAGGCAAGGGTGATGGAAGGAAGAAAGGGCATACAGAGAAGTTAAAGAAGGGATGGAAGGAAGAAAGGGCATACAGAGAAGTTAAAGAAGGGATGGAAGGAAGAAAGGGCATACAGAGAAGTTAAAGAAGGGATGGAAGGAAGAAAGGGCATACAGAGAAGTTAAAGAAGGGATGGAGGGATTAAGTAGGTAAGTGAGATACCTACTTATCTTATACTTATCTTATACTATGTGGGATTTATTGTTATAATTGAGAATGGCGAAAAATGTTTATGAGGTAGTGAGCAGGCATGACAAGAGACAAAGGGAGGTAGTCTCTAAAAATTGTAAGGGAAATTGACTTTATTTCTCTTTTTTTTACTTTTTTTTTTTTACTTTTTTTTTTTTAAGGAGAGAAATGAATGAAGGACAAGAAAACCATTGGGTAGGCGTTAAGAGGCGAGGATGCAGTGATCAAGAGGCGACCCTTATAGCACAAGTTTATGACTACCATACACAAACTAATGCCATACATGCAAGGTGGCACTTAAGAATAAGCCTTGTTTAATTAATAGAGAACAAAAACTATTATACATGGGGTGGGTGGGTTGGTTTTAATGTTCTTAAGTAATTCTGAATGTTTGATGTCTTAATGGACTGAGTATTTACCTAGTTGTGATACACGGGAAATGAGTTACAATCGTGGGGTCCCGTCTCCTTGTCTCATGGGTCAATCTTAGCTTTGAAAACATGAATACTTTTGGCATCTATAATTTTACTGTCCAGGCTGATCCCCATATCTAGCGTTGGCTCCTCTATGCAAGTTTTACCTGCTATTTTGCGGACACCCAGCTCCCCTCTCGTGTCCACTGCCTCATACCGGAAGCGGAACTTTGAGCCCTTGTGGAGGTGGTTGGCGTTGAGGTGCACCAACACCCGCCGCCACCTGGACACAATGGGCTCTGTGGGGGTTTGGTGGCCACACAGAGTCCTCAGCACGGAACTGTACCGGGCTGAACCTCCATTGTAGATCTGTTTGCGTCATGGGATTGAAAATAGGAAATTAATACATATTGTCTATGGATATCATGAATGTTGTCATGTGTAGGTTAGTATTAGTATTATTATTGAAATATGTAGGTTAGTATTATTATTATTATTGGTGTTCAACTATGTGTTCTGTGTTCTGTGTTCTGTATGTTTGATGTTGAGTTTAAAGGATTAGTGTATTGCCTAGGGAGTGGATTAGCCAGGTGTACCAGGACCCAACATCAACCATACAGAACACAGAACACAGAACACAGAACACATATTTGAACACCAATAATAATAATAATACTAACCTACATATTTTTAATACTAATACTAATACTAACCTACATATTTTTTTAATAATAATACTAATACTAACCTACACATGGGTCATGACTTATTGTAGGCGTTGAAATTCCTGGGGCTTTGTGAATCGCTACACACCTTTGTTTCTCAAGATACTGATTTTCTGGCTGGGAGAGGATTGCCAGAGGGCGCTAATATGAGGAAAGTAGTATATGCTGAAATTGCTCCCTAATGAATAGCTGGGTATGCTAGCAGTTTAATGCATGATAAAAATTGAATGTAGGGATCAACAAAAAGCATGCCGAAGGGTGGGGAAAAGAGATATAGAAAAACATGATACACTCAACCCTCAATTTTCCGGACCTCCTATTGCCGGATTTCAGATTTCCCGGTCATTGTCCTCCCCCAGACATATTTGGCATGGCCCGACATATGTCTGGAATAGTCCGGGACATTAAGGAAAGTAAGGCATTCACATTTCCCGCGCGGCGAGGTTCCTGGCCGTTAGTTCGGGGATACCGCCACAAGGGGTCAGGGCGGGCGGACACAGCCGCTCGGGGTGAGTATTATTGCCACAATGCCTCCCGTAGTGCCGCCCAAGGACCCAAAACGTACTAGAAAACCAGTACACCTTACTGTTTACCAGATAAAGTCTGTGAATGGTTACACCTCCCAGACTTTCGCAGTTCCCGGACTTTTGGGCTTCCCAGACCGGGCTAACCCCCTAATAGTCCAGCAAATGGAGGGTAGAGTGTAGGTTGTAAAGATGTGGCAACAGGACTAGTCGCCATGTTGTTTTGAGGAGTTCAGGCACCGCCAGCCTGCTTCCCACCACTTCAACATGAGATGCCGGACCAGTCGCCACAAGACCTCGCCACCACCCTCCTAAGTTCACCGCCTGTCCAGTGATTGTCTCTTCTGGCAGAGTTAAGAAACAAGTTGCAGCGCGAGGACAGGAGAAGGGCATTGAGGACGAGGCAAGGACGCAGGCTGAGTGTAAGGAGATCTACAGGGCAAGGGTGTCAGGAGACCACATGGCCCACATGGATGCGATTGAGGTCTCGACGAGAAGACCATCCAGCCGCAGGTTCATCGGTAGAGAGCGTGAGATAACCTAACCCCTTCTATTTTCAGCAGAGTGCCATAGGTGATAGGGTTATAAAAGTATCTAGGAAAAAGTATCTAGGGCGAGTAAGTGGCCGTATGAAAGCGGATAAGGACGTGTACTTGCCTCGTGTTATGGTTTTTTCTTGTTTTTTTTCCATCACAAGGAACTGGCCAAGGGCACAACAAAAATGGGTAACACAAAGCCCGCTTAGTTGCCAGTCCCTATAAAGAAGACAGTAAGAGAATAAAATAAAAACAGAGGGGTAGGCCAATTTAGTTCGGGAGGTGTCTTGTTACTCTTCTTTTGAAAAGATTTAAGTCATAGGAAGGTGGAAAAATAGAAACAGGAAGAGAGTTCCAGAGTTTACCAGTGAAAGGGATGAAAGAGTAAAGATACTGATTAACTCTTGCATTAGGAAGATGGACAGAATAGGGATGAGAATGAGTAGAAAGTCTTGTGCAGCGAGGCCGCGGGAGGGGGGAGGCATGCAGTTAGCAAGTTCAGAAGAGCAGTGAGCATGAAAATAACGGTAGAAGAGAGCAAGAGAAGCAACATTGCGGCGGTGATTTAAAGATTGAAGACAGTCAGTCAGAGGAGAGGAGTTGATGAGACGAAAAGCTTTTGACTCAACCCTGTTTAGGAGAGCTGTATGAGTGGATCCTCCCCAAACATGTGAGACATACTCCATACATGGGTGGATAAGGCCCCTGTAGAGAGCAAGCAATTGGGAGGGAGAAAAAAAAGGACGCAGACGCCACAGCACACCTAACTTCTTAGAAGCTGTTTTAGCAAGAGATGAGATGTGAGATTTTCAGTTCAGATTTTTAGTAAAGGATAGTCCAAGAATGTTCATTGTAGAAGAAGGAGACAGTTGAGTGTCATTGAAGAAGAGGGGATAGTTATCTGGTAGGTTTTGTCGAGTAGATAGGTGAAGAAATTGGGTTTTTGAGGCATTGAACAAAACAAGGTTTGCTTTGCCCCAATCAGAAATTATAGAAAGATCAGAAGTTAGGCGCTTGGTGGCATCTCTCCATGAATCACTTAGTTCCTGTTGAGTTGGACGTCTAATAAACAACGTTGAAAAATGCAGGGTAGAATCATCAGCGTAGGAGTGGATAGGGCTTTGAGTTAGACTTAGAAGATCATTAATAAATAATAGAAAGAGAGTGGGTGATAGGACAGAACCCTGGGGAACACCACTATTGATAGATTTAGGAGAAGAACAATGTCCGTCTACAGTAGCTGCAATAGAACGGTTTGAAAGGAAACTTAAAATGAAGGTACAGAGAGAAGGATAGAAACCGAATGAGGGTAGTTTGGAAATTAAAGATTGTGCCAGACTCTATCAAAAGCTTTTGATATGTCAAGGGCAACAGCAAAAGTTTCACCGAAACCCCTAAAGGAGGATGACCAAGATTCAGTTAGGAAAGCTAGAAGATCGCCAGTAGATCGCCCTTTACGAAAACCGTACTGACGATCAGATAGAAGATTGTGAGCAGATAGATGCTTAAGAATCTTCTTATTAAGTATAGATTCAAAAACTTTAGAAAGGCAGGAAGTCAAAGCTATAGGACGGTAGTTTGAAGGATTAGAACAGTCACCCTTCTTAGGAACAGGTTGGATGTGAGCAAACTTCCAGCAAGAAGGAAAGGTGGAAGTAGATAGACAAAGATGAAAAAGTTTGACCAGGCAGGGTGCAAGCACAGAAGCACAGTTTTTGAGAACAATAGGAGGGACTCCGTCAGGACCGTAAGCCTTCCGAGGATCTGGGCCAGAAAGGGCAAAGAAAACATCATTCCGAAGGATCTTAATGACAGGCATAATATAGTCAGAGGGTGGAGGAGAAGGAGGAACAAGCCCTTCATCAACCAGAGTGGAATTTTTAGCAAAGGTTTGAGCGAAGAGTTCAGCTTTAGAAATAGATGAGACAGCTGTGGAGCCATCTGGGTGAAGCATAGGAGGGAAAGATGAAGAAATAAAAATTGTTAGAGATGTTATTAGCTAGATGCCAGAAGTCACGAGAGGAATTTGATTCAGAAAGATTTTGACATTTTCTATAAATGAAAGAGTTTTTGGTAAGTTGAAGTAAAGATTTGGCATGATTGCGGGCAGAAATATAAAGGGCATGAGTTTCAGCAGATGGATGGTTATGGTACCGTTTGTGAGCTACCTATAGCATATTTAATAAAGTAAAGTAGATTAACGATCATCTATTGATTACTCCTGTATTAATCCTGGGCTAGTGCTCCAGTGAGTCTCCAACCGTCGTTATTTTAGATTGGTGTCCAGTGAAGTGGGGCCCAATACTTGTTCAATGTTTATTTTTTCTCTTTGTATTTTAGTGGACGAAGATTCAAACCTTAGCCACACACCTCTTTGAACCCGACAAATGTAAACACAGTACACACAACCCTCGTTTTCCCAGACTAATAGGGGGGAGCACTGGTCCGGGAACCGCAAACGTCCAGGAATCGCAACAGTCCGAGGCCATTACCCACCCCCGGACGTTTATCCTACTCTAGTATTCACTGTCCGGCAACCGCCAATATCAACTACCCCGCCGCGGGCTTTTACGTCACTTTGTTGTTGTTTTTAGGGCTGTGAGGATCCCTTGGGGAACATTATGAGCCCTGGTGATGTCCAATGATGCTATCACAGGCACTGTAGTTGACCTGTCTTCCTCAGGAAGGCACAGGTGAGGCGGGTGACAGCGTGTTGCCAGGAGGGAGGGACGCCAGCCGCCTACAGCAGGGTGGGCAGGTCAAAGGTGGCGACGTTCAGGGTGAGGAGTTGAGAGCGTAGCACTACACGGTGGGAGTGGAAGCGCGGACACTGCAGCAGAAAGTGTTTAATAGTCTCACGAGACGTTCCTGCACCAGGGGCAGTGGGGGTCAGGGGACTGACGGAGGCGGTGCAGGTGAACCGCTAGTGTCATGTGCCCAAATGTAAACAATACAACCGCTGAGCATGCTGCCACCTGGTGGGAGGCGCGGACACTGACTAGGGGTGACAGGAGATGCTCAGACCGCCGGACAACTTTGTCGATTTACGGACTGGACCAGGCATTTGTCCGGAACTCTGACATATCCCCGGACCTCAGATTTTGACCGGGAAATCCGATATCCGGGAAATGGAGGTCCGGAAAAAGAGGGTTGTGTGTATTTATAACCTTTTCAAAGCGCAGAAAGCAAAAACTACAACATGATGGTATGCAAGGAGTATAAGCCGTACAAGAGACACATTGGAGATTTTACTACTGTTTCTCATGGACAATAGAACATGATAAAAGAAAAGTAATGGATATAGACTAACACAAGGAGAGCCAGTTAAGTAGCTAGCTAGATAGACTGGTAAATAGACAGACAGAATGAGGTGTTAGGAAATTATAAAAATATAGAGGCAGACAGGGAGAGATAGTAAAACAGATAAGATAGAAAAAAGAGATAGTTATACATGCAAAGAGATAGTTATACATGCAAAGAGATAGGTATACATGCAAAGAGATAGTTATACATGCAAAGAGATAGTTACACATGCAAAGAGATAGTTATACATGCAAAGAGATAGTTATACATGCAAAGAGATAGTTATACATGCAAAGAGATAGTTATACAGACAGACGGATAGATAGATAGATAGATAGATACAGACAAAGAGATAGGTATACAGACAGACGGATAGATAGATAGATACAGACAAAGAGGCAGACAGTTTTGTGCCTGACACTGACCACCAGGGATGCATAACACTGGTCCTCCACCGGGTCCCCTTCCACGTCCAGATCCAGGAAGGTGATGGAGATGTACTTGCCCCACGGGACAGTAATGGTCCAGCTCACGTCCTGGTAGCCCATGTAGCGCTGGGGGTACAGGGGGGACACAACCTCACCCTGGTTGCCATACAGACGACTCCCAAAGGCTGCAGGAGAGAAGAAATACATACATTGCTGCAGTAATAATTAGCCTCAAGCGTTTGATAACTCATGAGGGATAGTTGACTAAGCTTTTCAATCCAGTACTGCAAAGTATATAATACATGAGTTCCCATACTTAAGTACATAATTGGTTCCTGTGGTTTGTAATGAACTTGAGATGCATGTAAGTCCGACATTACTTTTGTGGATACTGAATACTCTACAGAGCGTTATACAACAAAATGTCAGTACAGCACAATTATGCCCCAATAATACTCATCAGTTAGTAACCAGTAAAACGCCTTAATCGGCGAAGGACGAGCGAGCCCGTAGAAACCCGCCACACGTACGCACGTGTGGCGTCACCCAGACTCTCGATAGCAAGGAAATTTGTCTGCTGTCATCTAAACTCCATTTACCTTTGCCTTTTTAAGCTGAAACTGTAGGGATTGAATGGACTGTCAGATAGCGAAGACCGCTTGTCAATCAGAAGCGGGATTCCAAAGATATATAATACTGCAAAGTATTGACGGTCGTGTCGGGTCAGGTGAAAAGCGTGACGGTCGGTCGGGTCGGGTCGGCCGCTTATCCCGGAAAAATCCGAGTGAGTGAGGACTCACGAGCGCTTCGCGCTCGCTCATAATTAGTGAGTAATATTCAACATACTATTTCACCAGCCTCAAATTGTATATTTCAACGGTTCTTGCTATCACTATCACCACTGGCTTCCCTCAAATGCTTCAGAGACATGTTGGGGTGATTAAATATCTGTGAAAGTCACAATCTGTATCTACATACAGGTCTGTTTGTAACTCTTGAAAGTATGCAACTTGAATTTATGTAAGTAGGGGAGTGCCTGTATGACTTATATTATTCAATGATCATGTTTCTCGTAGTTCTGAGGAATCATATTCACACAAACATCTTCAAACAAAACATTCTTCTTTCATTCTTCTTTTACTCACAGATGCTGTAGGAGGCCAGGAAGCCACGACCACCTGCTGACACCCCGTCAGAACGGAACTTTAACCAGAGAGTGTCACGGACGGTGATGGAGGGTGGCAGGGTGGAGCCACTGGAAGAGGAGCAGTTGTGGAGGAGAAGGGGGCCTGCAGCATTCATTTCATGCACCTCCACATAGTCCAGGTTGCAGCCACTGGACTCTTCCACGTCAAACTCAATGAAGTTCAGTTGCAGCTTGTTACCTGAGGAACCACAAAGCAGACAGTGGTCACAGCCTTTCTCAGCACCACAGCACAAAGGATGGGTGAAGCAAGCACAGTATCCTCAGAGTGACAGGTAATCAGGTTGCTGTTAACACCCAGGCTACTCACCTGGCCCAGCAACGATGGTCCACACACACTCAATGTTGA
This sequence comes from Chionoecetes opilio, assembly GCA_016584305.1. Lineage (NCBI taxonomy): Eukaryota > Metazoa > Arthropoda > Malacostraca > Decapoda > Majidae > Chionoecetes > Chionoecetes opilio. The sequence continues at coordinate 211,441 of JACEEZ010004901.1, read as the reverse complement.
CTGGATAAGGCTCAGGATAGAGTGGGCTAGCCAGCTCCCCTGAGGCTGAGGTCAGTGCCCCCCCACAGGTAGAGGTGAGGGTGCTGTACACTGCCCTGGGGTGAACACAACACAGTTAGGTTGTATGCAGGAGGTGTTATATCCTCGGGAAAGAAGTTTGAACACATATATCTTATTATGTTTTGCATGAACAAGTTATCTTCACTATAAATCAGAATCTTCACCATAATGAATTTGGAAGATACTAGAAATCCTTTATAGCAATTGGTTACTAGATATACTATCACTCACAACCCTCTTTCTCCCTCTTACCTGAAGCTCACAAAGACACCTGGGTTGCTCACGAGGTGAATGGTGAAGTGGTTGGCGCTGGACACCACGGGCCGGGGAGAGGATGAACCACAGTAGCGGCTAAGCTGAGGAGAGTCCAGCAGAGCCCCATCCAGCATCTGAAGCACACACATGCACACACACATGGAAAAATATGTGCTTCAATCTAGGGAATAACTGAATGAATATATATATATATATGGAGACAGGACCACACGAGTATAGTTCAGGCCCTATGCAGTGTAGGTAAATACAACTAGCTACATAAACACACACACCCTCATTACTTCAGTGCTTTCTTAAATAGTCTGTTTGGTTTACTAACTGAAGAGCATGTTACTGCTTTTCTTTTTTATTAATTGGCATTACTCAAGAAGTTAAGACAAATACAAATTAGAGAACTTGCATGCATGTACAGATCTATGAACAAGGAAAATGTTGTTGATGCAGAAACAAACCCTACTGAGTAACACTGATGAGGAGAGATACGAGCACAGATTATGACCTTACCGCCACATAGTCATAAGTACAGTTTTGATTGCTCATGAAACTTCGGTGCACGTCGAGGTGAGCCACATGCAGGTGTATCCGAGAACCTGCAGGCAGCCGTAACGAGGTAAAAAAAAAGAAGGAAAAAAAAAGAAAAGATAAGATCAGGACTACATGGAAAACTCTTGAAATATAAAAAGCAGGCAATACATAAAAATGTGAGCTTAATCACCTGTTGTTGTGAATGATGGCAGGACAGTATTGTACATGTGATAAACTGTCATAAGGGCTACAATATTCCAAAGACTTGAGAGACTTTGCTTAGGAAGAAATAATAGATGATATACATAGATGTGATTTATCTGACATAAAACTCGTGACACAACAGTTACCAGACACATAGTGGAAGTAACAATGAGGAGTGAGATAATGTACATTTTTTAGCTAACAAGAGGGAATAATGAGACAACAGTTATCACATGGTAACTCTAGATACTGACCCTCCGGTGCACTGAGATGCCAGGAGCAGTTCAGGCCTGATGTGTAAAAGTTGGGGAAATTCGGGGACTTGATCTCACCACTTCCATCCTGGGCCACTGCTATGGTGGCGCCACAACCCTGTAATGGGATCCTATTGATACCACATGTTCAGAGATTCAGAGCTTACCAAAGAAAGGGATGAAGGTCAATGGGATGCACACAATTCATATCATAGCTGAATGAAGAAATGTACTGGAACTCATTACTCTTTTATATGTTGCCGTGAAGCCCTTGGAGGGAGCTTGTCCATCAGCCTTGAGCCGCACAGTGAGGGTGCGGCCGGTGGACTGCAGCAGTTTGGGCTGAGGCAAAGAGCTGCCACAGTGTTGCAGCAGTGAGGGGGCGTCTGTGTCCTCTCCATCATGCACCTAAATAAGGATAATAACAAAGAAAGTATGAAAAATAAATGAAGGTATGAAAAGGATCAATAACAATGAAGCAGAGTTGCACAGTAACAACGGGCACGGTGACTACCTTCACGAATCCTCCCTCACAGTCTGCTGAGGTGGACTGAACATTAAAGTCGGTGAAGTTCAGCACAACCACATGTGATTCATCCACCCTGATGGTCCAAACACAATCTGATGCATTGTTGTAGTTCTGAGGATAGTTTGGGGAGTGGATGGAGCCCTCGGGTGCCGTGAACAGACCCCCGCAGCCTGCCCACAGGATGGTACAGTCTTAGTCAACATGGTGGATGAATCATGCACAATACACAGTTGATAAAGAGCTTACTGTGAAAGCTTACCTACAGGTCTACATAAGTATATTATAATTATGTGCCAACTACTGAGCCTGAGGTAATTTGTATGAAGGAAAAAAGTGATACAACCCATAGTAATGACTATTTCCCTTTACTGAACATATGAAGTGTAAACAAATCCAGCCCACTGACTGGCAATGATGACAGATATTAAAAAAACAAAGACAAAGTTTTGGTTGAAAGAAAATTAGCCATTAGTTATTACACAAATGTGAAGAAAAAAAATGGAAACAAAATGTTAATGTTTTTTTTCTTCTTATTCACAATGGATTACTTGAAGCCTTGAATAGCAATCCATTTAAGGTCTGAATGCATGTTATGAAATGCAACAGAAAGTTTGATTAGTCATATATCTATGTAATATGAATATCAAGAGGATAAAATCTACAGAATATATCATAACTGTGACTGTGAAAAGCATATGATGAAACATTCAAGAGTACATGTGGAAGGAAGTGGTTGAGAGGTGAGGCGCGAGGATGAAACACACCGTCATGGAGGGTGGCGTAGGAGATGTTGAACCCTTTGCCGCGCACAGACTGGTCGCTGTCAAAGGAGATGAAGGCGCGGCTGCCCTGGGAGGTGACGGTGATTGGGTGTGTCTGGTGGTGACATAAGGACAGCAGGGAAGGCGACTTGTTGTCTCTGCCACCATACACCTACAAAGACAAAATACATAGATGAATAAGGACACACTCATACAGACACACACACATACAGTACAGCTTTCCCTACAGAAGTATAGATGTCTGGAATGGACTAGAAGAAGTAGAGATAACGACAAGAAGTGTGCATCAATTTAAAGAATAACTAGATCAACATAGATATGGACAGGGATACATGAGTACAGCTCAGGCCCTGTGTGCTACAACTAGATAAACACCACACACACACACACACACACACACACACACACACACACACACACACTGATGAGGACTTACATGGAGGACGTCAAACACACAATCACTGGCACTTTCAATGTCCATGCTGTGGATGGTGACCTGCACCCTTGTTCCCGGTGCAGTCTGGATGTACCACTCACACAGGGTGTCTCTTGGGTAAGCACTGGGATAGCCAGGACTGCTGAAGGTTCCTGAGGGTTTGGTCAGCTTCCCTCCACACCCTGATGGTAGTCAATGTCAAGATTATGTTAGACATTCTATATTCTGCGTAAATTCATCTATACACTTTTTGGTGCCCCTCGCAAGACTCACCATTGACAATCCACTCCAGTCTGAAGCCATTCAATGCCACACTAATGTCACTGACAAAGTTCACTTCCAAAATGTTATTCCGAGGAGCAGTGGCAATGTGGGGAGGCGTGCGGCGGCAGTAGTGTCCCAGCTGGTTCCTGGTGCCACCCAGGCCTGAAGCCTCCCGTACCTGTGGAACAACCCTCAATACATACATGTTGGTGAGAAGCTATGATGAATGGAGAGTGATGACAGCTTGTACAGTGATGAGTTCATGATCTATACTTGTATGTTTAAAGAAGCAAAGGCCCCTCTCTGACCTCTCTTGATGGTTGAAAATTGAAGTGTGGCACAATCTCTCAAAAAGAAGGTTAAAAGCAAAGAAAGAAGTGATAGACAAAGATTAACAAATTAGATATAGAGAGAAGAGTCAGCAAAGGAATGGGAGCAGAAAAGGAGCAAGGAGCCCCTTACCCTTGGCTAAACTCTTTAGAAAAGCTCCAAGCTATCAGCATCAAAGCACACACAGACAGACATTCATACAGACAATTAAAGTGAAGTCATGGAAATAGGGCTCACCTCCACAAAGTCATAGTAACATTCACCCGTCTCTTCATTCATTGAGTCCTCCAAGACAAAGTGGCTGAAGGAGGCGTTGATGCTGTTGCCGCGCGGCGCCTCAATGACCCAGGTACAGTTGCGGTTGTGAGGGTACGGGTCGGGGAAGTTGGGTGTCGTGATCACCCCTCGGGGTCCTTTGAGCCTTCGGTTACAATCTGTGGGTGATGTGCAGGCCAACTTGTAAACGCTGTGTTGAAACAATGGAGGATGGGATCTTCCTGCCCTTCAGCTACCGTCAATAACACTATAGTCGCCACTGCACTAATGTCGCCAGGCACCATATATTACGAATTTTTGCATTACTACAGACTTGTATGTGCCACTGAAGAGGCATGCACAGTAGTTTATATTATGTACATCACACTACATGTCTTAAGTGTCATGTCATACAAGTCTGTAGTGATGCTAAAATCTGTGATATATGACGCCTGGCGACATTAGTGCAGTGGCGACTAAAGTGTCATTGACGGTACATGTTATCTTCGGTAATGTGTAGTGTTACTTGTAAGAGGAATATTGCAACACTGAAGTATGAGTCAATTTGATATCAGAGAAAAAAAGCTAGTACATGTGAATAGAAGTAATTTCTTGATAATTTATAAACGTTTATGAATTGTGTTTTGATGTGTGTCACTATTGCCTCCACAGTCCACTTATCACGTGGGTGAGCAGCAGTCATTTAAATATCTTAAACTTTGAAGCATATGGCTGTGTTGAGGTAGAAATGTCATTCAATATTCCCCTGACACTGTGTACAAAACACTGTACATAGTTTATGAGTTTCTTTAATACTTCCTACATGCAGTCCAACACAGCATTAAGGCAAGTCCATAGGAATACATACTCTAACATTTCTTTCCCCATACTCCAACACACCCCAAGCAGTACAATTTATAAGCTCATCTATGAATACTTGACATTGACTCACCTGTTGTATAGAGAGCTTGAAGCCTCTGCCATTAATACTTTCATCAGCTCTGAATCTTATCCAGAGAGTGTTGGAGGTGGAGTTAATGGCGATCAAGCCTTGGCCGGCGGAGCAGTACTTTCCTAGGAAAGGCGCCTGCTGCGTGCTGCCGTCTCGCACCTGCCAGGGGGAATAGGAAGAGTAGAGGGAAAGAAGGACAAATAAATATAATATCAAAAAAGACTCAAAGCAAAACAATAGACACATACATATTTTTGCATGATAGAGATTAGCAATTAAAAATCAAATGTCAAAATATGAAACAGGGGAAACAGGAAAAGTAGCGGGAAAGAAGAAAAAAAAAAATATATATATATATAAAAAAGACTCAGAGCAAAACAATAGACAAATACATCTTTTTTGTATGATAGGTATTGGCAATTAAAAATCAAATATCAAAATATGTATAAAGAAGAGATTTGAAACATTGTGAATAAAGAGGCACTCTAAAATTTGCATTGTTAACTAAAGAGGGAATTAACCCTCTCCTGTAGCCTACTGCTGACGCCTCCTGACACCCTCCCTTGTGAGGCCCAGACGTACAGGTGCCCCCTCCTGTGTTTCTGAGGCTGAGGCACGTTGGTGAGGCCTTTGGAAGTCATTGAAAGAAAGAAAGAAAAAAGAAGAATACAATAGGCATGAAAATATAATGAATGTCAAGGGGCATCCTGTGTTAGGCGGCGGGTGGCCTTGAGAGTGGCGGGTGGCCTTGAAGGTGGCGGGTGGCCCTGAGAGTGGCGGGTGGCCTTGAGAGGTGGCGGGTGGCCCTGAGAGTGGCGGGTGGCCTTGAGGGTGGCGGGTGGCCCTGAGAGTGGCGGGTGGCCTTGAGGGTGGCGGGTGGCCCTGAGAGTGGCGGGTGGCCTTGAGAGTGGCGGGTGGCCTTGAGGGTGGCGGGTGGCCTTGAGAGTGGTGGGTGGCCTTGAGGGTGGCGGGTGGCCCTGAGAGTGGCGGGTGGCCTTGAGGGTGGCGGGTGGCCCTGAGAGTGGTGGGTGGCCTTGAGCGGTGGCCTGGAGTGGGCCTTGAGGGTGGCGGGTGGCCCTGAGAGTGGCGGGTGGCCTTGAGGGTGGCGGGTGGCCTTGAGAGTGGGGGTGGCCTTGAGGGTGGCGGCGGGTGGCCTTGAGGGTGGCGGGTGGCCCTGAGAGTGGCGGGTGGCCTTGAGGGTGGCGGGTGGCCCTGAGAGTGGTGGGTGGCCTTGAGGGTGGCGGGTGGCCTGAGAGTGGCGGGTGGCCTTGAGGGTGGCGGGTGGCCTTGAGGTGGCGGGTGGCCTTGAGAGTGGCGGGTGGCCTTGAGGGTGGCGGGTGGCCCTGAGAGTGGCGGGTGGCCTTGAGGGTGGCGGGTGGCCTTGAGAGTGGTGGGTGGCCTTGAGGGTGGCGGGTGGCCGGGGGCCTGAGAGTGGCGGGTGGCCTTGAGGGTGGCGGGTGGCCCTGAGAGTGGTGGGTGGCCTTGAGGGTGCGGGTGGCCCTGAGAGTGGCGGGTGGCCTTGAGGGTGGCGGTGGCCCTGAGAGTGGCGGGTGGCCTTGAGGGTGGCGGGTGGCCTTGAGGGTGGCGGGTGGCCCTGAGAGTGGCGGGTGGCCTTGAGGGTGGCGGGTGGCCTTGAGAGTGGCGGGTGGCCTGAGGGTGGCGGGTGGCCTTGAGAGTGGCGGGTGGCCTTGAGGGTGGCGGGTGGCCCTGAGAGTGGCGGGTGGCCTTGAGGGTGGCGGGTGGCCTGAGAGTGGCGGGTGGCCTTGAGAGTGGGGTGGCCTTGAGGGTGGGGGTGGCCCTGAGAGTGGCGGGTGGCCTTGAGGGTGGCGGGTGGCCTGAGAGTGGGGGTGGCCTTGAGGGTGGCGGGTGGCCCTGAGAGTGGCGGGTGGCCTTGAGGGTGGCGGGTGGCCCTGAGAGTGGTGGGTGGCCTTGAGGGTGGCGGGTGGCCCTGAGAGTGGCGGGTGGCCTTGAGGGTGGCGGGTGGCCCTGAGAGTGGCGGGTGGCCTTGAGGGTGGCGGGTGGCCTTGAGAGAGCAATGTTTGTGACGGTGCCCGGCCAGCGGCAGAGCTTGGGCCGCTGCACGGGAGGCAGCATTTTTCCCATTATATTTTATGAGGTTAGACAGCCGATGATATGCTTCCAATTATCTAGAAACTTCTTCCAACTAGAAAAATTCTTCAAGAAACTTCCAACAAGAAAATATCACACTCTCTTTTCTGGAATTTTCTACTACATTATTGTTTAGAAAAATGCAATACATTATACATAGGGGAAAAGGAAATTAATTAATTACATTGTGACCCAAAAGCAAAAATTTCATCTTGAATATTTTTATTTTTTTTATTTATTTCTGAACTAAAGATTTTTTTTTATAAGTTAGCAAATTTTGTACACTCCTTCCTTTACTTCCTACTGGTGCATCCTCAACTCATGGTCCCGTCTCACCTCCACAAAGTCATACATGCACGTGCTTGAGGATTCCAGGTCCAGGTCCGTGAAATGGAGTCTGATGAAGGACCCCTGAGCCACCCGGATGGTCCAGTAGCAGTCAGCGTGGTGGCTGTAAGGCTGAGGGTAGCCGGGGGAGATGATGCCACCCGACACACCCGTCAGCACCCCGCCACAACCTTACAAAACATATTCAGGTGGTTTTTGATAACTCAAGACTTTTCACCCTGACTTATGGCTTAAACTACTTCTACGATCAATATGCACTTGCCTGAGACTGACAAATGAAGGTTATTCATGAAACAAAGTGTTGTTTCAAAGAAAGAGATTTGGGCATACAGTTCCCGCAATAGATCAATAGAATACACTACCAGAGGAAGTGGTGAGTGCAACCAGCATACTGATACAAAAAGAAAAGTATGATGACTTGGTGTCACAAGACGGGACATTACAAGCTTAATTCAATCCTGTAAAAGCACCAATAGGTAATTACATTACTTCACCAGCTGAACTAACAGATAGTCCCTGCAGGAATGAACATGAGAGAGATGGGACACAGACCTAGAGTTGTGGCTTCCCACTGTAGCTTGAAGCCTTTGTAGGACTGAGAGGAGTCTGAAGTGAACTTGAGGTAGAGTTCGTGACTGTGGGAGTAGACGTCGGGCACTGTCTCGTTCACCCCGCACACCCGCGTCAGCAGCGGCGAGGTGGCGTACCGGCCGTTCCTGAGACGGTGAAAAGGAGGAGGGATAGAAGACTCCAAACATTCACCAACAATATAATGTACTTGCCCAAAACTAGTAAGATGCTAAGCTAATCTTGACATTTTGCTGTAACCACATGACACTTTCCTACCAGAGCTGGGCAGTATTTAAATACGTATTATAATACATTTGTGTATTTAGAACTGTATTTATAAATACATTGGTTTTAACATATTTAATACAGTATTGAAATACTTTAATGAGTATTTAAATACATTGTATTTAAATAGTTATAATATCAAAATGTAAAAACATTTTTATGTAAGTATACGAAGAAAATATTTGTTGTAAGTATACGAACAAAATATTTGTTGTAAGTATACGAACAAAATATTTTTTGTAAGTATACAAACAAAATATTTTTTGTAAGTACAGGAGAACCTCATTTAACCGGCATTTAAAACAACGGCAGCCTCAAAACAACGGCACTAATCGACCCAGGCATTTTTTTTTCTTTTCGGGCCTCCAGCAGGGAGGACCACGGGCTAGCTTGAGCCCATCAGAGAGATCCTGTGAAAAAAGAGAGGAGAGTGTTCGTGCTGCTGGCGTGCGACACGAGGACTGGCTTGTCCATCCTGACGAGGAGTGCGGGGTAGAAAGGGGCACTCAGCAGGATAACCCAGGCATTAATTAGGTATAATTATTTCAAAAACTGAGAAAATTGGCAGAAATTTAGTTCAAATTTGGCAGGGTACGCAGGGTTGGCAACCCTTTCATCCCTTTCACTGGTAAACTCTGGAACTCTCTTCCTGTTTCTATTTTTCCACTTTCCTATGACTTACATCTTTTCAAAAGAAGAGTAACAAGACACCTCCCGAACTAAATTGGCTCACCCATCTTTTTTATTTTCTTTTCTTACTGCCTTCTTTATAGGGACTGGCAACTAAGCGGGCTTTGTGTTACCCCTTTTTGTTGTGCCCTTGGCCAGTTCCTTGTGATGTTAAAAAAAAAAAAATTATAAATAAATAAATAATCTATTGGGATTTTGAGCGATTCCATAAGAGTAACTCTCAAAACAACGGCAAAATGAGTTATCCGGCATGCACTCCCCCCCGAGGGTGCCGGATAAACAAGGTTTTCCTGTATACGAACAAAATATTTTTCGCAGGTATACGAACAAAATATTTTTTGTAAGCATACAAACAAAATATTTTTTGTAGGTATACGAAAAAAAAATGTTTTACAAGTATACGAACAAAATGTTTTTTGTAGGTACACGAACAAAATGTTTTTTGTAAGTATACGAACAAAATGTTTTTTGTAGGTACACGAACAAAATATTTTTTGTAGGTATACGAACAAAATGTTTTTTGTAGGTATACGAACAAAATATTTTTTGTAGGTATACGAACAACATTTTTTTTGTAAGTATACGAACAAATTGTTTTTTGTAAGTATACGAAAAAAAGAAATTTACGAACAATTTTTTTTTGTAAGTATACGAACAATTTTTTTTTTGTAAATGTACTTACAACATATTTTTTGTAAGGTATACTTACACAAAATTATATATATATATATATATATACTATATAACCTCTCTCTCTGAATATATATTAATATATATATATATATATATATATATATATATATATATATATATATATATTATATATATATATATATATATATATATATATATATATATATATATATATATATATATATATATATATATATATATATATATATATATAGAGAGAGAGAGAGAGAGAGAGAGAGAGAGAGAGAGAGAGAGGAGAGAGAGAGAGAGAGAGAAGGGAGAGAGAGAGAGAGGAGAGAGAGAGAGAGAGAGAGAGAGTTACCAAAACACTTTTTCTACTTTATATATATATATATATATATATATATATATATATATATATTATATATATATATATATATATATATATATAAAATTTATAATATATATATATATATATATATATATATATATATATATATTATATATAATAATATATATATATATATATTTATATATAATATTTATATAAAATTTATATATATATATATATATATATATATATATATATATATATATATATATATATATATATATATATATATATATGCTGAGAGAGAAAGAGAGAGAGAGAAAGCATAGGGTGAGCGGCGCGGCGATTTATTTAGTTAACGCTAATTTATGCATGGGAGTAATTCATTTATCAGAAAACTAAATATGCGTACTCCGTAGTGTAGTGGTTAGCACGCTCGGCTCACAACCGAGAAGTCCCGGGTTCGATCCCCGGGCGGAGCGAAGATAGATGGGTGGTCTTTCTTAAAACCCGAGCCCCTGTCCACCCAGCAGTGAATGGGTACCGGGTGTTAGCCGGGAGTTTGTGACCCCCCTCCCGCGGTGGTGGCTTCGGCCAACACTAAGCTGCAGCGGTAGATCACTACGGCTCTGAGGAATTATCCTCTAAACAAACAAACAAACAAACAAACAAACAATATCAATGAAAAGCTAATACAATTTCGTTTCTATTGATATGTTCCATGTTATAAGTTGTCTCACAAAGTTTTAAATGGCAACGAGTTGAAGTGAATTAGCATATTCATGTTCATGCATATTTCTTCAATCTCATAATGCATTTATTTAATGTGTTTTACTGTGTTTTATGTGATAATGTTATAGAACAAACATTTCCGAAGATGGCAGTATATCATTTATACATGTATATTTATACATGATATACTGCGGGGTCATGCCTTGAGAACTTCCGCGGGTCTAGAGTGAACGGAGAGGCCCGGGCAGCAAGATGGCGCCCAGTAGCGTTTAACATAGGGCTAATGAATGGCATTACCCTCTTATACAGAGACCCTATCTTAACCCTAAAATATTTTTTTATACCATTTTCATGATCCTACCTGATCTCCAGGGCATCGTATCTACAGTGTGTGGCGGCCTCCACCTCCACGTCCAGGAAGGTGAGGTGGATCTGGTGGCCCCGGACGGCGGTGATGGTCCACTCACACGTGCGATGGTGCGGGTAGTAGTCCGGATAATTGGGGGACGTCAGGATGCCCATCTCGGTGTGATAGTGACCCCCGCAAGCTGTCCAAGAGTTAAATTCATGTATCTGACCATTTCTTTGCAAAGTAACACAATTTGATGCTTTCTATACAATGCCCCATCCTCAGTTCTCTGCATGTTTCCAGTTGTATGAACAAATTTACTTTGGTACATCATCAAGGTTATGACCATGAGGATCATTTTTCATACTATTAGACAGTGATTGGCAATACTGTAACTGATATCTTCATAATGCAAATGTAAATCTAGACATAATCAAACCGGTGGGATGTTGAAAAAAATTAATAATAAATAATAAATAAATAAATAAATAAATCATACTGGAAAACCAAATAGAAGTTTCTCCAGTCCACAAAGAACAATTACAAAAAGAAGATTGCTTGATATCAGAAGCTAGATCTTTCCTTTCACACATCTGACATAACAATGAGCTCTACATGCATACAGGGAGAAAAAGCAGCCTGATGATTTTCAAGTACTAGATGATATGAAGAAATGCCAGTCAGACCAAAACGTGTGCGTCACCTCGGGAGGCATCCATGCCATGGTACACCACAGAGAATCCATCGTGATTCACAGAATTATCAGAGTGGAAGTGGATGGTCACCAGGTTGTCTGATGACGTCATGATAGGTGGAAGAGTGGAGCCACACAAACGGCTGTGGAAGAGAAGAGGCTGGTAATCTTTGTCATCAAAATGTTTTATTCCACTGAATGATTGATCTGAGTATACTTTGACAAATACTCATAAATTCATTAGCATTCAGTATGCCTTGCAATGTAGGAATCAGAGTGCCAACATTAGTGAAACATTTACCTGATACAATAAGCAATACGAGGCATCACACATCAGTCAGTGAAGAGAGACAGAGCACTACAGCCCACGCCAGTCTTACCTGCCCATGCGTCCGCCCTGCCCAGGTAGTGAGGAGTTATCAAAGACTTCTACGTAGTCAAACTGGCAGTCAATGTGGGTCTCCAGGGAGAAGGACTGCCAGGCAACCTGAATGACATAGCCGGGGGGAAGATCCAGCACCCAGAGACAGTCAGTGTTGGTGGGATAAGTGTCGGGGCTGTTGGGGGAATTGATCACTCCGGTGGTTGCAGTCAGCACTCCGCCACAGCCTGCCAACGGGAGACATTCACAATTACTGATGTTGGCAAAAGCTATGAAAGAACAATTATGACAGATCAATATATCTACCTGTGTGTCTATATCATAATGCTGTTCCTTGCATTTCCCACAATGAGGCAGAAATAACAAGTCTCCACTCCCTTGTCTTCATGCACTTCAACCTTGCATGTTCCAGTTCCCTCACTTCCCTCTGTCTCAGGCATTTCAGCAATGAATTCTCATTAATCTAGTAAGGCTACACATTAGCATAATAATTACAATACATAATCTGAAAATCAAGAGAGAGCTCACTTGTGTCAATTGTGGTGTAGTTTGCTACAAAGCCACGGTTGTGAACGGTAGCATCTGTTGTAAACTTGACCCACATGTAGTTGTGTGTGGCCAGAACAGGGTCTGGCCGATGGGTTTCAGGGCCACAGTAATGGCCCAACAGAGGGGACGTGGCCCGCCTTCCATCCCGAACCTGGTGAACATTGATGTGATTAATTTGTGCCTTAAATATGGTTTGTCAGATTTGAAGAATATTGGACAGTTTGCTGGATTTCTGAAGCCCTACATCTCATTATATTTTCATTGTACTAGCTTCCTATATTTATACTTTTTCTTTGGCACCATCTCATATATGGGAAAGATTATCAGCTATATGAAAAATTACTAGTACAAACATCCCTCTTCCTCTAAAGCAGCACACACTAATATCAAAGAACAACAAAAGCAGCATTTGCAATCTGCATGTTCCTGTACAAACAAGGTTGTATGGAGGCGAAGGAAAAATAACACTGACTAAATTGAGATTAAAAGAGTAATTATGTTAAAGGGATACTTTCATTGAAATGTCCTCACAACCTTAACCCCATGACACTAAGGCCACAGCCACCACTATGGCTGTGTGGCGATAAGTTTTAAATGATGCACGGCATGTGTCTTTTTGTAAATGCGTTGCTCTGGTTTTTGAGAAACCTCATACGTTTCGGAGGTCTTATTTATGAAGAAAAAAAGTGATCACATCTGCCAAGCTTTATCCCCCACAACCACTTTATTCCATCACCACCACACCTCCATCAGACCTTTTCTATCCTCACGCATCACCAATATCACATAAACCACACCACACACCACTCTCACCACCACACCAATACCACATAACCCAAGGACCCACCACCACCACACCAATATAATAGTACCACATTAATGCATCACAACCACAACCACCACTACCACAACCTGTAACACACAATGCACACCACCATTACTACACCCTCTTCCTTCCCACGCCACCACCACCACAAGATCGCATGCTTTGCCTCCTTGCCTCACCTCCACATAGTCAAACATGCAGGTGTTCCATACTGGGCCTTCAATGTCAAAGAAAGTAAAGTTGAGGATGATGGCTTTCCCTACAGGCTGGCTGATGACATAGATACACTCCCGGTTGGCTGGATACGGCTCGGGGCTGTAAGGGGACCGGATGATCCCCGTGTCTCCGGTGAACACTCCGCCGCAAGCTGAAATAGTTATGCGGCTTTGTTGTGTGCGATATCAATGAGCAAAACATTGTTGAGAGATCCATTCCATCATTATTACTGTGTTCATTGCCAAGAAAGTTATGCTAGACAGGTGGATGTGACAAGTTCTTCAAATCCAAAGCTGACTTAAAGGATGCCAATGAATTAAATGATATTGACAGCAACCATTTCATCATTATTATGGTATTAATTATCAGGAGTGTTGTTATACTGGACAGGAGTGCATAACAAGTTCTACTACGTTCCATTCTGATTCATGAATACTTATCACTCAGCACAGCTATCTCTCAGCCCAAGAACTACCGCGTGTAGGTCTTGCGGCCTCTTGTAGCTTCCTTATTTTCTTATGTTCTTATGCTCAGAAAAAGACTCACCCACTTGGTACACTGCCCTGAAGCCCGGCAGAGACACAATGTGGTCTGAGTGGAAGATGACGTACAGCTGCCGGCCCGTGGACTTTATGGGCGCCGGCAGGTCGGTGCCGCACGCCCGCCGTATGAGAGGACTGTCTGCACTGCCGCCGTCTCTCACCTGGAGTCACATTGTACTCATTCAACATAACAGTCTTCATGACATACTAACAATTTATGTAAGCCATATTTAGGCCATTACAATATATAGCATGGCAATATCCAGAAGCTCAAGTACATGAAATTCATATATATACACTTAAGTATGATTTAGTCAATTCTACACTGATGTTTATTCCTTGAAACTCTTTCAGGGGGGCAAAAAATGTCTCGTTTTGCACCTGTTCACGCACGTCACTCTCACGTCTTCCAAACCTCACTCTCACATCTTCCAAAGCTCTCACTCTCACATCTTCCAAACCTCTCACTTCACATCTTCCAAACCTCTCACTCTCACATCTTCCAAACCTCTCACTCTCACATCTTCCAAACCTCTCACTCTCACATCTTCCAAACCTCTCACTCTCATATCTTCCAAACCTCTCACTCTCATATCTTCCAAACCTCTCACTCTCACATCTTCCAAACCTCTCACTCTCACATCTTCCAAACCTCTCACTTTCACATCTTCCAAACCTCTCACTCTCACATCTTCCAAACCTCTCACTTTCACATCTTCCAAACCTCTCACTCTCACATCTTCCAAACCTCTCACTCTCAGATCTTCCAAACCTCTCACTTTCACATCTTCCAAACCTCTCACTCTCACATCTTCCAAACCTCTCGCTCTCATATCTTCCAAACCTCTCACTCTCACATCTTCCAAACCTCTCACTCTCACATCTTCCAAACCTCTCACTTTCACATCTTCCAAACCTCTCACTCTCACATCTTCCAAACCTCTCACTCTCATATCTTCCAAACCTCTCACTCTCACATCTTCCAAACTCTCACTCTCACATTTCCAAACCTCTCACTTTCACATCTTCCAAACCTCTCACTTTCACATCTTCCAAACCTCTCACTCTCACATCTTCCAAACCTCTCACTCTCACATCTTCCAAACCTCTCACTCTCACATCTTCCAAACCTCTCTCTCTCACATCTTCCAAACCTCTCACTCTCACATCTTCCAAACCTCACTCTCACATCTTCCAAACCTCTCACTCTCACATCTTCCAAACCTCTCACTCTCACATCTTCAAACCTCTCACTCTCACATCTTCCAAACTCTCACTCTCACTCTTCCAAACCTCTCACTCTCACATCTTCCAAACCTCTCACTCTCACATCTTCCAAACCTCACTCTCACATCTTCCAACCTCTCACTCTCACATCTTCCAAACCTCTCACTCTCACATCTTCCAAACCTCTCACTCTCACATCTTCCAACACCTCTCACTCTCACATCTTCCAAACTCTCACTCTCACATCTTCCAAACCTCACTCTCACATCTTCCAACCTCTCACTCTCAATCTTCCAAACCTCTCACTCTCAGATCTTCCAAACCTCACTCTCACATCTTCCAAACCTCTCACTCTCACATCTTCCAAACCTCTCACTCTCAGATCTTCCAAACCTCACTCTCACATCTTCCAAACCTCTCACTTTCACATCTTCCAAACCTCTCACTCTCACATCTTCCAAACCTCTCACTCTCAGATCTTCCAAACCTCTCACTCTCACATCTTCCAAACCTCTCACTCTCACATCTTCCAAACCTCTCACTCTCACATCTTCCAAACCTCTCACTCTCACATCTTCCAAACCTCTCACTCTCATATCCCGTCTCACTCTCACATCCTCCAATACCTCAAGAAGTGTCACTTACCTTCTCACACATCAAACCAGATACCCATATTCACAAAACAAGAAAAAATGCTCTAATTATCCTGGTATAATTCTGTATATGTGTTGTGGACATGCCAGTCATGCCATCTATCTGTGTAGATTTCTGTATGTACTTCTGAAGGTGAAAACTTTAGGAATAGTGTGGATGGAAAGACCTAAATTATGTTTCACTACACCCACAGCTAGTCTCCTACAGTCTCAGATTTTTATTTGTTTACTTGTTATTATATCTATCTGTTTATCCTCACTATTGTTATTTTCTCTTTTTTTTTTTTTTTACTTTAATTTTGCACAACAGTCGCTCACCTCCACGTAGTCCCAGCGACACGCATGGTTGTACTCCACGCGGAATTCTGTGAAGTTGACTTGCACCGTCTCTCCGGGAGGCACACGGATCTCCCACTCACAGTGAAGGTTGTGCTCGTAGCTGCCGGACAGAGTGGGAGCAGCGAACTCCCCTCGGTCACCGGTCATGAGGCCACCGCACCCTGGGATCCCTGCCAAAGACCAAAGCTGCCTTTCAAATTTCTGTGTTCTTCTTTTTTTTTTTTTTAAATCACAAAGGACTGGCCAAGGGAACAAAAAAAGAGGTAACAAAAAGCCCGCTTAGATGCCAGTCCCTATAAAGAAGACAGTAAGAGAATATAATAAGGGGAGTGGGCCAATTTAGTTGGGGAAGTGTCTTGTCATTCCTCTCTTGAAAAGATTTAAGTCTTAGGAAGGTGGAAATATAGAAACAGGAAGACAGTTCCAGAGTTTATCAGTGAAAGGGATGAAAGTAAAGACACTGATTAACACTTGCGTTAGGAAGATGGACAGAATAGGGATGAGAATGAGTTAGTCTTGTGCAGCGAGACTGCGGAAGGGGGGTAGGCATGCAGTTAGCAAGTTCAGAAGAGTAGTGAGCATGAAAATAACGGTAGAAGATAGCAAGAGAAGCAACATTGCAGTGGTGATTTAAAGATTGAAGACAGTCAGTCAGAGGAGGGGAGTTGATGAGATGAAAAGCTTTTGACTCAACCCTGTTTAGGAGAGCTGTATGAGTGGATCCTCCCCAAAACATGAGAGGCATACTCCATACATGGGCGGACAAGGCCCCTGTAGAGAGCAAGCAACTGGGAGGGAGAAAAAATGGATGCAGATGCCACAGGACACCTAACTTCTTAGAAGCTGTTTTAGCAACAAGAGATGAGATGTGAGATTTCCAGTTCAGAATTTTAGTAAAGGATAGTCCAATAATGTTCATTGTAGAAGAGGGAGACAGTTGAGTGTCGTTGAAGAAGAGGGGATAGTTGTTGGAAGGTTTTGTCGAGTAGATAGGTGAAAAAATTGGGTTTTTGAGGCATTGAACAAAAAAATTGTTTGCTTTGCCCCAATCAGAAATTTTAGAAAGATCAGGAGTTAGGCGCTCGGTGGCATCTCTCCGTGAATCACTTAGTTCCTGTTGAGTTGGACGTCTAATGAAAGACGTTGAAAAATCCAGGGTAGAATCATCAGTGATTCATGGCCTTTATCACAAATTATGCAGGACAACCTCCAAGGAAAAAAAGCAGAGTAATATAATTCAGAGTATGTGAAACATCAAACAGTAATAAAATAAGAGAAATATGTAAATGAATTACAGCATCCTTACATATCTTATACATGGCATTCTTCTAATCCTCCTATACATACCTTGTTGGGTTTAATAGTTTAGATTAATGTTTATTTTTATTCTCTTTTCTTTTCAATATTTTTTTAGTGATGCATAAGTGTGAAAAGTGCAGTGCTTTGAGGCGGTGAAACTTGGAGCAGTACAGACGTTACTGTCAAGAGGCTGGAGCACAACAAGAGCACGGTGACGTGGAGGTGCAGTGCTTGACGGGTGGACCAAAGAGTGAAGAGTTAAGAAGCAACTTTAGATTTTGAGCTTCACTGAAAAGAATAAGATCAAAGAGATCTTGTTGGGTTGGCTACGGATAGAGAAAGAATGAGATGAAGAGGGATAAAGAGGGATGAAGAGGGATAAATATGTTGAAGTATAAGGCAGGGGTGTGTAATGTAACAGTGGTTATTTAACTTGTTTGTGGATGGAGCGGTGAGAGAAATTAAAGCTAAGGTATGAAATGTTGGTATGGAGATGAGGATAGATAAGGCAAAATGGAGGCTCAATACCCTGCTGTTTGTGGATGACACTATATGATTAGCAAAGTGAAAAAGATTTATAACATTTAGATAGATTACAAATAATCCTGAAGCTTGAAAGGAGCTGCCTTCAAAAGACACAAACTCAGTTTCCAAACATCAGGCCAGCCTTTCATGTTAATGATGACAATGGCAATGGCAGATTCAAGCATTTTCCAATATTTTCATTGCAGTACACATACATATGGATGCATGTCAAAAATACTTTGACAAGTAAGCAAGAGCACACTGGCATTTAGCAGCACTGTAAACATGGCACTTTACCTGGCTCGGCACTGTAGGAGATCATGAAGCCCGTGTCTGAGTAGGACTCATCGGTGTGGAAGTGCATGAAGGCCTCGGCGCCCGAGGTGGTGACGGGCTCGGGGGTCACGGAGGAGCAGTACTTCCCTAAGCTGTGGCTGTCCTCCGTCAGGCCGTCACGGATCTGGGAAGTACAACAAGATGCTCATTAACTTTTACTATTTTATACACGTTAAATATGTTGTGTACATGAGAGTAGGATGTTAAGTTTTTCTTAATTAAAAAAAACCAGTATTACTGCTGGACTGAATCAATTTCTGGTGGTTTTAGTAACTTATCATAAAGATAAGTTCAATGTAAATTGCTTAGTCACAGGAATGATAGACTTATTTCAGACTTATGAATTTTGTGGGAAATTTGGCATTTGAAACTTTACTTCATCTCTCTCTTCATCTGATGGAGTGAGTAACCATCTCAACTGACCTCTAAGTAGTCATAGCTGCAGTTTGAGTGGTGCTCTAACTGCAGTGTTGGGAAATGGAACTTGATTCTCTTTCCCGGCCGGACACTGATGGTCCAGTAGCAGTCTCGGTCCAGAGGGTAGTGGCCAGGGTAGCCGGGAGACTTGATGGACCCGTACTCATGGCCATGCAGGTCACTACCACACACTGTTGAAGGTATAGGAAGCTAGTTAGTATATGGAACTATCTGGTGATCTGATTCAATACAAAACAGGCAAGTGACATCAATTACATAAATGAGTGTGTGGGGCGGCAGACATAAACAAAAATAAAGTACAGTATCAAGAAAAAGGCCTAAACATGCATAAATTGATGAAAATGAATGATAAACAAAGGGGAGAGGTATCACTTTTGGACAAACAGCTGGTGTAACAATCTATCTGGAATCATCACCACGGGACAGGCTCGGCAGGGGAGAGGAGGCAGCCTGTCCCGTCCTTTGATTGTCACTGTGATTGCTGCCCTATAGCACATCTGGGTGAGCGTGGGTGATTGTTACAAGGGTGGGATGGATAAACAACAGAACAGTAGCTGACAAGGATGCCATGTTGCCTGAGAAATTTCACCCATAAATTAGGATAGAAAATAGCCGGGCCTTTCATTTTGATGGCCGCCTCCTCACTCTCTTAGCTTATGTAGTGTTGCCCAACCATCATGGGTTAAGCAAAGCTGTGAGTCAGACTACTGTATCATTGAGTAATGTTGCAGGAGGGCTTAGATGAGTGTTGAGGCATGATATGATTCTGATAAGGAAGGGATGGAATGAAGATTTCTGTAACTATAAAATGAGAGAGCAGAAAGGTCACTGTAACTATAAAATGAGAGAGCAGAAAGGTCACTGTAACTATAAAATGAGAGAGCAGAAAGGTCACTGTAACTATAAAATGAGAGAGCAGAAAGGTCACTGTAACTATAAAATGAGAGCAGAAAGGTCACTGTAACTATAAAATGAGAGAGCAGAAAGGTCACTGTAACTATAAAATGAGAGAGCAGAAAGGTCAGAGAAAATCTAAAAGCAAGGGGAAAATAGCACAAGCAATAAAGCATTTGGGAGGAGAGCTACTTATGTGGATGTTCTTCAAATAAAAGATGAAAGAAAGATGACAAAGTACAGATGAAACAAGACACAGAGACAAAGTACAGATGAAACAAGACACACAGACAAAGTACAGATGAAACAAGACACAGAGACAAAGTACACATGAAACAAGACACAGAGACAAAGTACACATGAAACAAGACACAGAGACAAAGTACACATGAAACAAGACACAGAGACAAAGTACACATGAAACAAGACACAGAGACAAAGTACAGATGAAACAAGACACAGAGACAAAGTACACATGAAACAAGACACACAGACAAAGTACAGATGAAACAAGACACAGAGACAAAGTACACATGAAACAAGACACAGAGACAAAGTACACATGAAACAAGACACAGAGACAAAGTACACATGAAACAAGACACAGAGACAAAGTACACATGAAACAAGACACAGAGACAAAGTACACATGAAACAAGACACAGAGACAAAGTACAATGAAACAAGACACAGAGACAAAGTACAGAAAGAAACAAGACACAGAGACAAAGTACAAATGAAACAAGACACAGAGACAAAGTACAAATGAAACAAGACACAGAGACAAAGTACACATGAAACAAGACACAGAGACAAAGTACAAATGAAACAAGACACAGAGACAAAGTACAAATGAAACAAGACACAGAGACAAAGTACACATGAAACAAGACACAGAGACAAAGTACACATGAAACAAGACACAGAGACAAAGTACACATGAAACAAGACACAGAGACAAAGTACACATGAAACAAGACACAGAGACAAAGTACACATGAAACAAGACACAGAGACAAAGTACACATGAAACAAGACACAGAGACAAAGTACACATGAAACAAGACACAGAGACAAAGTACACATGAAACAAGACACAGAGACAAAGTACAAATGAAACAAGACACAGAGACAAAGTACACATGAAACAAGACACAGAGACAAAGTACACATGAAACAAGACACAGAGACAAAGTACACATGAAACAAGACACAGAGACAAAGTACACATGAAACAAGACACAGAGACAAAGTACACATGAAACAAGACACAGAGACAAAGTATAAATGAAACAAGACACAGAGACAAAGTACAAATGAAACAAGACACAGAGACAAAGTACACATGAAACAAGACACAGAGACAAAGTACAAATGAAACAAGACACAGAGACAAAGTACAAATGAACAAGACATAAGAGACAAAGTACGTACAAAGAAAAAACAAAATTAGCAAAACTATAAAGAGCCGAAGAAATAAAGAGAGAGAAAAAATAAAAAACGTATTCTTCTGAAGAAGCCAGTTGAGTGAAACTAGTTAGGAATAAAGTTCTCAATGTCCAGCCCGTGTCTCCCTCATCACCTCTTCCTACACACACACACACACACAAAAAAAAAAAAAAAAAAGATATGCAGTAAACCCTCACTTTAACTAACCAATTGGGGGAAGGGGGTGACGTTATATCCGAGGGATCCAAACTTTTTGCATATAACAAACTTTGTTCATTATATGAGGTGAAAGTTCCTTATTTCCGACCATTTCCGTGTATAATGAACTTTGTTTGTTACATTAGATCAGGGGTGTGCAACCTTTTTGAACAAAGTGCCACGAGGCATGACTCTGTGCCTTGGAGGGCCGCACGTCCATACTACATGGTAGTTACCAGGGTACTGGACCAGGGTAGCTCCCGGGTACACAGGTCCAGATGGTTCACCACACGTTAGCACTGGCAGCATGATGGTATACTTAAGTCACTAACCACATGCCTGTGATTGAAATACAAAACAAACTAATGTTGCAGGATGTACACATGAATAAAATATTCATTCACACCTTTGCTAACCAGAAATTTGTATCTTTGTGTCATTTACACACGTATTAGACCTGACTGATATGCAACGGTTTTTTTTTCTCTCTCTCTCTCTCTCTCAGTGACCGAACCGAGGTTTTAGGAATATAGGATTACGTAATTTTAGGTAAATATAAGACTTAGTGTTAATTCTTAGGCTACTTTCCGAGGGCCGCACTATATGTTAATAATATCTAGAGGATCAGGCCGCATCAAAAGACTCCGAGGGCCGCAGGTTGTGCAGGCTTGCATTAGATGAAGGTTTGTATACTTACGTACATGCAGCCATCACAATACTACACGCATACAGGGAAACTAAAACAATACATGGTGAGGCACGGGAGGCAGGCAACGTGGTGAGGCACGGGAAGACGTGAGAGGTGTTTACACTCGGGCGGACAGAGCTAGACTGATCGGCGCGCAACCACGCACTACCCGGTCGGCTTTGTTTTCACTGCCACCGGCCGACCTGCATGTACATGTTCGGCCGGTCCACCACCGAACCAAACCCCGCATTTACCGAGCTTATTCAGTAGATCCCCGCATATATCGGACTGGCAGAAAAAGTTTGTTAAAGCCGAAATTCGTTATATAGAGGTCCGTCTAGGAAGTCAGGGATTACTGTAATATAAAAAATATGTAAAAATAGGATGGTGAGCCACATCCTGAGCAGACACACCTGGATCTGTGGCATTCCAGGTAAAGTTGAAGCCGTACCCCGCCGCGGAATGGTCCGAGCGGAACCACAGGTACACCACATTGTGGGTGGTGATGAGGGTGCCGTTGCTGCCGGGGAGGGCACTTCCGCAGTACCGTCCAATGGAGTGGTAGCGGCTGCTGGGCCCGTCATGGATCTGTGGCAACATAATGCTGTGTGAACCTCTTTTCCTAAGCCTGATGCTGTTGGTGAGGAAATATTGAGCATAAAACAACCTATACAGTGTGCTTCAGAGCTGATGGGGTAAGTAACCAAAACCTCTCACCATTAAATCAGGTTCCCCTGTTTGAGTAACTTTTCCTCCTTGTATCAATAGTTATTTTCACCATAACTCAAAAAATTTACCACCTGGATGGACTTATTTCATTCTAGCCACAGAAATAGATTTTTCATTCTGGCCACCGAAGTAGATATTTCATAGCTAAATATCAAGACTCTCAAAACTCAATTCTTTGGTTCCTGAGTGTTGAGCAGAGTTCACACATTCAAGAGTCTGACGCAGCATAATCCTTAGTAGCAACTCTGCAAAAATCATGCCGAGTTTTCAAGGTCACTGAAGACTGCGAAGTGAAAAAGACTGCACTCCGGGTGTAACCACAAGCGATACGCGTGTTTCCGAATCCACATTGAATATGTTACGAGTCTGTTACGAGTTGTGAAAATTTTAATTTATGGTCATTCTTGGATGATGAGTAGTGCCGATGAGAAAAGAGTAATGCCGAGTGAATATAGAGCATGAAAGGGTACAACCGACACTGGTGGTGTTGCCACTACTCGTTTTAGCTTTTTGGACTCTGATGCACTCGGTTAAGACTCGGTGTAGACTCTGCTGAATTCGGTCAGCGTTCTACTATACTCAGCTGCAACTCAGCATAGTCGCCAACACTAGCTATTATCGAACACAATCTGCCAGACTCAGCGAACAATGCTCGGCAAGACTTATTACACTCATATGCACTCGGTTACACTCGGTTGTTCTGGTTTGTACTCTGCCATAGACCACTGTATACCTGGACTGCGCACGGAATATCGGCCTGTCGCACAAGGGGCTGAAGTCAGAGGGCCGCTCGGATTCATATATATATATATACGGATCATATAGACTGGTTTATCAGTATATATGATATACTGTAATCTTCGTAAATGTTTGTTCTATAATATTATCAAATAAAAAACAGTAAAACACGCTAAAAAAATGCCATTACGAGACTCTGAAGAAATATGCATGAACTTAATATTCACTTCAAACTCTTCGCCATTTAAAACTTTGCAAGTAACTTTATCATGAAGGGTATCAATAGAAGCGCAATTTTATTAGCTTTCCATTGCTATATTTCGTTATCTGATAAATGAATTAGAACCATGAAAAAGCAAAAAAACCTGGGTCGATTAGCGTTTTTTGACGCTTTTTAACGGTTACAATTCAATTTATAAAACTCAATCATTATCAAGGTAAACATAGCAATTATTACCACGATTGATGATTAGGTTTATTTAACTAATTATCGTCAATCGGTTTCTATTATTTAGTAACGAATTACACGGTACTAATTCATTTATCAGAAAACTAAATATATAAGTAAATAAATAACATCATCAATCGGGAAAATTACCCGATTGATGATTTTATTTATTTATTTAATGCTAATTTATGCATGGTTCTAATTCATTTATCAGATAACGAAATATAGCAATTGAAAGCTAATAAAATTGCGCTTCTATTGATACTCTTCATTATAAAAGTTGACTCGCAAAGTTTTAAATGGCAAAGAGTTATGTGAATATTAAGTTCATGCATATTTCTTCATAGTCTTGTAATGGCATTTCTTTAGCGTGTTTTACTGTTTTTTATTTTATATTATAGAGCAAACATTTACGAAGATTACAGTATATCATATATACTGATAAACCAGTCTATATCAGTCCATAGACCACTATATCTCTTTGTCGGGCGCCCCGCAGGCCCCTATGCAGCCCGCAATTCAAAACATTGTCGCGTGAACAGTCCAGGTATACAGTGGTCTATGACTCTGCCTATCTGTATGAGAGTGCTGCACAATCACCCCGAGTGAGATTTTAGAGCTCAGCAATACTCGGATACATTCTAGTACACTCGACTTTACTCGGATACACTCGACATACAGTAGATGTCCAGTGTCAAATTTCACCGAGTGTTGACGAGTGATTCCGAGTGAATCTGAGTTATTCCAAGTGATTCCGAAAGTAGAGTGCAACAGAGTCCAATACGACTGCTCTCGGTAGGTCAACCCTCGATTTAACAAGTTTTGGATTTAACGGACTCCATCTGCTACCGAACAAGCGGACCAAACCACTAAAAAAGTCTGCTGCTTAATTAATTAATTAATTGATTAATCTTTTTTTTTTTTTTTTCCCGCATCTTCCAGAGTCATTTGCAGAGTTTAGTTGCTACTACTCAGTTTTATGCAGCGTCTTACTCGTAGATGTGTGACGGGAGTTTTAGTATGCATCACCATTACCATGAATAAACCCTAGCAGAAAGGGGAAGCTACTAAACCGGCAGATCTCCCCACCTGCAGCCAATCATATATGCATGAGCCACCCTCCATATGGAAGTAGCTGAAGGTGATGTTGATAACTTGGCCTCGTGGAACACTGATGACCCAGGCGCAGCTTAAGTTGTGGTTGTAGAGAACATTAGCCACACTGGGGAAGCTCACCACGCCCTCGGTGCCACTCAGCCGCCCACCACACTCTATGCAGGGGAGAGCAGTGTGTAAGCAGCAGATCAGGTATTCTATTTGGTTATGATGAGGTATGCAACATGCTAATTGTTCTTATTCATGAATTTTAGTATAGATAAGATTTTCATCCTATCTAGACACTTTGCAAGTACCAACTACAAGGTTATTGACTATCCTACAAAGCGCCGCCCGTTCAGCATGACTAGGCGACTCGAACCTTGGACCAATGCACAGGGACGCTGGCACATTGGGACTGCACGTCTCTACAACCTTGCACCCTGACGGTGCGATCTCAGTATAGCAAGGTTTGGATTGCTAGGAAATCTCCACTCATACTGTCTACAATGCAAATATCTGGATATCCAAGCAATACTTCTTCCTCCACTGGCCAAATCAGTAGACTCACGTTGTTCGTCTGCAGGCACCCTGTGGCTGGCAGGCAGAGGAGTAGGCTGGGTGAGTGCGCGTTCAGGCAGGCTGCTGGGACCTCGTCAATCACGCACAGTTGGCTGCGGCAAAATTAATGTGTGGCTTCATATTTCAAGATGCTTGAAGAAAGAAAATAATACTGAGAATTGTGTTGATATTAGAGTCTGTTTATGTGTTTACTGTACTGCATAGGTATTTTGTGAAGCACTTTAGTTTCTATTTTTCCCCATGACAAACAATACAGAGCCTGTTTGAAACAGGAACAAAGTGATATTCATAATCACTAATGAAATCTATTTTATGTTGGAGTCACAAAAGACAGCATACTTAAGTGATAGTATTAATGAGGTTTCCTGTAGTACTATTGCCACACTCACCTGTGTATCCTGGGACACAGACACAGGTGTAGCCATAGGCATGCTGGCTGCAGGTTCCCCCATGGAGGCAGGGCTGACTGCTGCACATATTACCAGGTGTTCCGTGGCCGCCGCCGCCTGTGCCCTGGGTGGGTGTGCAGCCATAGGGCCCCATGCCATTGCCCTGGTAGCCTTGTGGACACACACACTGGTAGTACGTTGACGACATTTCTGGAAATATACGTGTTTAGTTATATCTTTTTCAATTTTGTGCATTTTCATATAGTATGCACCATCACATGATTAAGTGCAGAAAGCAGGTTATAGTCTTTTTGAGTTACTGAGCAAAGCAGTGAAGGAAAACATGTGTGTAATACAGCTTTCATGGCCCACCACCCAAGCCTTACGGGGGTTTTCATAACACGTGGCAAGAGGATGGCACTGAGCCATCTGGCAGGGCCGCACGCTTGGGGTGCAGGTTGTGCCGTCCCCAGTGTAGCCGGCGGCACACGGCCCACACCGGCGGCCACCCTGCACCAGGAGACTAAGGGTTAGTAATGGACTCTTGCTTATCACTATGGTATTATTACCATTAAGGAACAAACATCACTATTACAATACTTTCAACTACAAATATAATCTGATCAACATGGCCACATCTATAATTTAGAGAAGAAAACCATAATTTTAAGTAAAAATATTATCATATAACAATCTAATTGAACATGCTTTTCTGAAATTATAATCTTCATGCCCTGAGCAAAGGGTGATGTTAGATCCTGCTTTCATCAGGCCCATGCACATTGCACCTATAGACAGAGGCTTGTACAGTAACACCCATGACTTACATAAGTGTTGTAGCATTGGCTGAAGGGAGAACATCCTCCATTGTTGATCTGACACTCATCGTTGTCATTACACACAAAACCATTGCCGCTGAACCCTGGAAGACAAAGTAAATTTCATCTGTAATTCCAGTTGAAGCAATACATATAACAAGATCAGACAATTAGATTATGTTATTGTTACATTGGAAACAAGATATGTACATTGCAGGGAAACTAATACAAGTTATGCAAACATGAAAACTGTGAATTGGAAAAGTAAAGCACTCAAACAACATTACACAAAGACCATGAGCGAGGCAACACCACAGGCAGAGACACACCTTGAGGGCAGGGGCCACAGGTGAAGCCCCCGGGGTAGTTAATGCACTGGACGGCTGGGCTACGGGAACAGTGGGGGATCCGGTTGGCACACTCATCTACGTCCACACACGTCGGGCCGCTGCTGCCTTGGTTCTGTGACTTCCAACCCTATTGTAAAGTGTGCTACATGAGATACAGATAAAGAGGTGTTGCTTTTAGAAGATAAGCTCTCAGCCTGAAACTGGGGTGGCCTGTCGGGAGGAGCATCCGAGGCGTAAAACTCATGCCACAAATTTGAATGATGAACGCCGACAATAGAATCGGAAGTGTATCATTGACTGTCTAACCTCTTAAGACATTATTGAAAAATCTGACATTAAACAGAAAGATGATGATGATGATGCTTTTAGAAGATTGAATATTAGGGATGGAAGCCGCACCATTCATGAGGTGTACACTACAAAAGTGGCTATTGCTACATAAACTGTGGGGAACATGTGTGGCTGTTGAAAAATGAAATGTGTAGCCTACTCCATAAGATAGAATAAAAATACGGCAAGAAATCACAGCAGGTTTTCTCTTTTTTCATGAGGTCTTTCATAACAAATAATGAAAAAACGAATACTACATTATTAGCTCACCATCTTTAGCATGCATATATTTGTTAGGGATAAGTGCACTCAAAAAACAAAACAAACTGAAAAACCCTAATCTAATGCTATTCTTCAAAAGAAATCCAGGAGCAGAATAAGCCATTTACTGAAAAACGCTGATGACTGGCAGAAATCCAATTGAAAAAAGAGATTACAGAGAGAGAGAGAGAAGAGAGAAGAGAGAGAGAGAGAGAGAGAGAGAGAGAGAGAGAGGAGAGAGAGAGAGAGAGAGAGAGAGAGAGAGAGAGAGAGAGAGAGCAGAGAAAAGGAGAGAAGATGAAAGTGATGATGAGAGAGATAGAGAGAGAGAGAGAGGAGAGAGAGAGAGAGAGAGAGAGAGAGAGAGAGAGAGAGAGAGAGAGAGAGAGAGAGAGAGAAAGGGAGAGAGTAGAGAAAGAAGGTGAGAGAGAGAATGGAGTAAGAGAGAGTAGAGAGAGGAGGAGAGAGCAGAGAAGAGGGCTATGATGATAAGATGACGAGAAGTAATGGGAAAGGTTTTGATTAGAGAGAGAAGGCTTAATGGAAGATGATGTAGATAAAATGACAATAGATTTATACGAATGATGCATGACACTGTGATATGGAGTATGGTGTAGGCAGCATATTGAAAAGACCTCATACACTTTACACCGTTTCTCTTCCCTCCAATCTTGCCCTTAATCCCTTGAGACCCAGAACGTAATTTCCATTGTAATCTGGGTACCATTAGACACTTTCTAGTGAATATAAGCAATATGTAATAGATATGACCTGTTTAGTATCCTTTTCCACTAACTAATATGGTATACTCAGTTACTTTTTGTAGTTTTATGGCTAACAACAGATGATTTTTTAATAGCAAAGGAAATATCTGGGCGTGAAGGGGTTAAGGATGGCTCAATGATGGAGACTTGGGTTGCTATACAGTATCAATGAGTTTGAACCCCATTACTGTGTACTCGAGTTCATTCTGGTGTGGTGGCAATTTGTATCGTCAAGAATTGATTGAAGGAGCTGAGTACAGTGCTGAGAGTAAGGCGATTGAGGTGGTTTTGGCATATGAAGAGAAGAGAAGGTGGTGAGGTATTGGGGAGAGCTGTTGGAGTAGAAGTGCCAGGTCGCCGTCCACCGGGCATGCCAAGGAAGACATGGAGGCAATGTGTTGAAAAGGATCTGGCACATTGGGCATTGAAAATGTTGAGGCACTGGATAGAGATAGTTGGAAGCGTATCTAACTTCCTAAGATATTTTTGGAGAATCTGACGTTAAACAGAAAGAAGAAGAACCTCGCTGTAGGTACGTGCGAATTGTCTAGATAGGATCCAATTATTTCATCTCATCCCTTCCCCTATAGTGGCTCGCCTCGTCACAGATGCAGGTGTAGCCGTGGTGGCCGCTGGAGGAGACGCAGGAGCCGTGGCCGCCGCACAGGGCCGAGCCGCTGCTCTGTGTGCAACTGCTGCTCTGTTGGTTGCACAACACTCCAAACTTCCCAGGGGGACACAGACACCTGAAGGATCCTGGGGTGTTGATACAAGTACCTCCGTTCTGTCAGGGAGTAAGGAAGATTGTAAGAGAATGAGGGGCGGAAAAAAAGAAAAAAAAAATTGATAAAAGGTGTATAAATGAATAAATAAAAAAATATAACAATAGGAGAAGGAGGTTGTCAGTTCTCATGGTATTAATGTAGCCTAAACAAGAACATACAAGGCAGGGACGGTTTCAGGGTGGGGCCCACGGGGCCAGAGCCCCGGGCCTCCCACCAAACATTGGGCAACATGATATTTCATATATTTCAATACCAAATTGATTTGGCGATTTGATAATGAAAACTCCGTCTGGTGTCATATTGCCATCATTACCATTTCCAAATCCAAAACCAAATCATGCTGATTCATCACCAGACAGACTTTTTATTATCAAATTGCCAAATCGATTTGGTATTGAAAAATAAAAGATGATGGTGGGAGGCCCGGCCGGGGCCCTTCTGAGTATCCTGGGTCGTCGGGAGCAATTCGTATCGTGTGAGCAAGCATATTATTGGGACAGTGCGAGGGTTAAAAATGTATTCGCATTTGGCACTATGAAAATTTGATGCTTGCGATGGCCCCCCACCAAAACAGGCCCCAGACCCACCACATCCCAAATCCGGCACTGATCCAAGCTAGTACTATTCGTGCCTCCCCATATGTTTGGAAGGCCTTATGATAATAGTTATGTATGGAAAAATAATGCTGGCAATTTTATTTTCATAATTTTTTCAATACACATCAAAGCTATTCAGGAAAACTAAGTTTCAGCCTCGAAATCGGTGAAAGTCCACTACCGAAATTTTACCTACCGTAGATAACAGTAAAGTCGCCAGGACAACTTTTTTTTCTGTTTACAGACGTGTGGTGGCGTTAATACTTACATTTCTACATCCATGATTTCAGGAAAGTTAGAAGGGGCTATCTGGAGAATCTGTGTCATTTTGTGTCTTCATCTGTGTCATATAGGCTATAAATGAACAAATCACAAAAATATCTACAAAGTGGCTACCAACAGTCAAGTCGCCATCTAGTGTTTATTTACCGAGTGTCGTAACGCTGTCGTCGTCGCCCGAAAACAAAACGCGTAGTGAAATTTGAAACCGTCTATACTTGCAGATACAAAGCATAAAACAACGCTGAAACAGAGTAGATTATACAGTCATGATATAAACTACTGTGTATCATCTTCAGTGGCACATAAAAATCAGTAATGCTATAATTCGTAATATATGGCGCCTGGCGACATGACTGCAGGTGGCGACTGGACTGTTATCTACGGTAGATCTAGACTACCGAAATTTTACCTATGATAGACATACAGACACATGGGAAGTTTCGTCGGAGTTCGACGGTACCGTCGAAACCTCCATTTTTCCCCGTCGAAACTTCTGTAACCACTCCACCTCCTCCTCTCCCGCCACCCACACTCATCCATGGCCCCTGTCCACACCATTCAGCGCACCCTTCTCCACCTAACTACTGAGGGCTGAGAGATCACCTTCCAGAATGCAGTGGGCACTGGGTAGTGGGTTCCCTCCCAGCCTCTCACACGCACAGGTATCCGCGGCAACGAGGTCGCCGACGCTGCTGCCAAGATGGCCTTGAGGAAACTCGGGGAAGTAAACACAACACCCTCCCTCTGTCACTCTCCACGGCCAAACGCCTTAGCTCACGGGTCTCCCGCTCCACTTGGAACGCTGTGGAGAAACGTTCGATGATGTTCTCCGCATTAACTTCATGGGCCAATACCGCAGTGACGCTTCCCCCCAACCGTGGATGTGGAAAAAATCCCGCGTCCTGGATGGTACCCTCACCCGCCTCCGCCTGGGCCACACAACACTCACGCTTCACATGCACCGCGCTGTCCCCTGACCCTCACTGCGGCAATGAATTAGGATGATAATATAATCAAAGGATTGAAAATTGATCAAAATGTCTTTCCCAGGTGAAATAAACAGGGGAAGAGTTAACAAGTTTTGTTAACGAAGGAGACGAAGTGGAAGAGGACCTATGAAGCGATACTAAGCGACAACGGTCACAAGAAGAAGAAGAAGAAGAAGGCACTCCCCCTGGTGCAGGAACGTCCCGGAAACCATTGAACACTTCCTGCTGCAGTGTCCGCGCTTCTACTCCCACCGTGTAGTGCTAAACTCTCAACTCTTCGCCCTGAACGTCACCACCTTTGAGTTTTAACCAGTCCACCCTGCTGGCGGCGGCAGGCGTCCACCCCTCCTGACAACACGCTGTCATCCGCCTCACCTGTCTCTTCCTGAAGAAGACAATTGTCTCCCTCTTCTACAATGAACATTCTAGGACTGTCTTTTACTAAAAATCTGAACTGGAAATCTCACATCTCATCTCTTACTAAAACAGCTTCTATAAAGTTAAGTGTCCTGTGGCGTCTGCGTCCATTTTTTTCTCCCTCCCAGCTGCTTGCTCTCTACAGGGGCCTTGTCCGCCCATGTATGGAGTATGCCTCTCATGTTTGGGAGGGATCCACTCATACAGCTCTCCTAAACAGGGTTGAGTCAAAAGCTTTTCGTCTCATCAACTCCCCTCCTCTGACTGACTGTCTTCAATCTTTAAATCACCGCCGCAATGTTGCTTCTCTTGCTATCTTCTACTGTTATTTTCATGCTCACTGCTCTTTTGAACTTGTTAACTGCACGCCTTCCCCCTCCCGCGGCCTCGCTGCACAAGACTTTCTACTCATTTTCATCCTTATTCTGTCTATCTCCCTAATGCGAGAGTTAAACCAGTATCTTCACTCTTTCATCCCTTTCACTGGTAAACTCTGGAACTCTCTTTCTGTTTCGATTTTTCAACCTTTCTACGACTGAAATATTTTTAAGAGAGGAGTAATAAGACACCTCCTGAACTAAATTGCCCCCCCCCCCTTTTTATATTCTATTACTGTCTTCTTTATATGGACTGCCAGTTAAACGGGCTTTTTGTTACTTTTTTTTTTTTGCCCTTGACCAGTCCTTTGTAATGTAAAAAAAAGACAGGTCAGCTACCACGCTTGTGATAGCATCATAGGACATCACTAGGGTTCATAGGGTTCCTCAGGGGATCCTCGCAGCCCTAAACAATCCCAAGAAGAAGTAATAATACCCACTTAATTACCTGACAGCCAAGATCGGTGCCTCTGTACTGCACACACTCGTCCACGTCGTAGCTACAGTCACCTCCCTGCCATCCCTTGGGGCATAGACATGTGAACCTGAGGAAGCCGTCGATGCACACGCCTCCTTGCCGGCAGGGTCCTGAGGCACACTCGTCCGTCAGCAGCTGAGTCTTGATCTGGAACACCTGAGGACATCGAGGAGCACGAAGATGGTCAGGCAGACACAGGTATAAATAGAAGTTGTGCCATATGACCTCTGATGTCTGGCACATTCCCCTTTTTTTTGGCATTAAATCAATAAATTATAAATAGAAGGTTTTCAAGATGTACTCTCACATATTATACATACTTGAAAACCAAATAGAGGAAAGCTAACTGACTGCTGAACTATACGGTTAGCATAGTCAGAGATGAGAGATGTTGAGGGACAACACACACACACACACACACACACACACACACACACACACACACACACACACACACACACACACACACACACACACACACACTTTAGGGGAACTCCGTAGTGTAAGGGTTAGCACGCTCGGCTCACAACCGAGAAGTCCCGGGTTCGATCCCCGGGCGGAGCGAAGACAGACGGGCGGTCTTCTTAAAACCCGAGCCCCTGTCCACCCAGCAGTGGATGGGTACCGGGTGTCAGCCGGGGGTTTGTGACCCGCCTCCCGGGGTGATGGCTTCGGCCAACACTAAAAAAAACAACTAAGGATGAATGATAAAAATGTTGATATGGAGACGGGGCCATACGAGCGTCGCTCTGGCCCTGTAAAATACAACAACAACTAAATGAATACACACACACACACACACATACTCTCACACAAACACACTTCTCGCAGCGGCTGTAAGAGATGCAGGACAAAAAAATAGTAACAGAAATATGTCAATAAATAAAAGAAATGATATGAAATAAACCGAAAGTTGCAATAAATAAAGGTGATTGAGTCAGTAAATCCCGTAACTATATAACCGAGACTATATACAGTAGTATTGCCAGGGTGATGAGAGTAGAGCGAGAGGAGAAGAGGAAATCTAAGAGGAAGAACACTTTGATTTTAGCTTGATCTGTTTCCTTTAATAACTCGTCGCCAAGGTCCTTATAGTTTTTGTTTGTTTGTTTGTTTTTGAAGAATTTCGTCAATTATCGACGCAGCTGAGATGGATCTCCACTGTAACCAGATAGCTCTCTCTCAGACTACCCCTAGAGAGCTGTCTGCTAGTGCTTATAGTGTTGGCCGAAGCCAGCACCCCGGGAGGCGGGTTACAAACCCCCGGCTAACACCCGGTATCCATTCACTGCTGGGTGGACAGGTTTTAAGGAAAACGGAAAACCCGAGGAAAACTCGTGTTTTAAGGAAACAGCCCAACTGTTTCCGCTCCGCCCGGGGATCGAAACCGGGACTTCTCGGTTGTGAACCGAGCGTGCTACCCCTACACTAGGGAGTACCCAGAGTATAGTGCATCGGTTTTTAATCTGGGGGGCGTGGGTGATTACCTAGGGGGTGTGAACCAAGAGAGAAAAAATAGGAACTCTCAATTATTTAATTTGAAGCTCGGCTTTCGGTTAAACATGAAGCTCACTCGCGAGAGTGAGCGAAGAAAGTCACTACAAAGAAGAGTGTGGGTGAAAAACTCCGCGGTGCCGCCTTGCCAATTTCACTTACTCTAGAGTTTTATGCAATATTTTTTTTATTTTATTAATATTACTATTACTATTGTTATTTTATTATCATTATCATTATAGCGCGTAGCTTCTGGTGTGTGGCGGCCTTTAAACATGATCTAACTAAATCTTATGAGTAAGCGCAAGGTGTTTATGTATAATCATGTGCACAATAAGTGTTGAAAACACGCATATTTTCAGTTTTTCTTTCTGATGCAGGATGATTTTGAAATATCTTATTTGAAAAAGTAAAGCGAGGGGTGGAAGCTAGGACCAACTACTAAAGGGGGGCGTGGTGGTAAACAGGTTAAGAAACACTGTTATAGTTTGTAAAGAGAGGGAGGAAGATGGTGGAGGATCGGAGGAACGGCTATAGCAGGGGGGATGGAGAAGAGGAAGAAGTAGTGGGGACTGGTGTTTTAAGATAATGGCGTCCCTTCCTGCAATAATTTTACGTCGGCCAGGGTCCGGAAAAATCTCCTGAGGGACCCCGGGCAATAACCTTAACACTTATTTGATCATACATTTAACAAAATCAACGACCATTCTGAAGTTCCTTAAGGATGAGGTGTCTTGTATGGATGAGGTGAGCTCTCTCCCTACCGTGCGGGTGAAAGCGATTGCGAGTCCAGCATATGTTCAAGATTATATGGTGAATAACACACACACACACACACACACACACAGACACACACACACACACCTCACGCTGCAGACCGGTGAGCGTCGTCAGGTAGTTCGCAGAGGTAATATTGATGGTGCCCGAGGTGGTGGTGGTGGTGGTTGCGTTGATCCTACTCTCGAGCGCCTGCAGTCTGTTCCTGAGCTGCGGCAGACTGTTCACCTCCACCCTCAGGCCCGCCACGCTCTGCTGCAGGCTGGGTAACGTCTGCTGCGTCACCTGCCGAAGCCCTTGTTGGGTCTGGGTCGTCTGTGCGAACCAGCAGGATGAATGACTTGGTTAGGCGGAATGTGATCAGGGAAAAGAGACAGTAAAGATGTAATGGGAAAAATTAGACGAGACGGTAAGGGTAAAGTAAAAAAGACGGTAAGGGTAATGGAAGAAAAAGACAGTAAGGGTAAGGGGAAAAAAAGATAGTAAAGGCGTAATGGAAAAAAGAGACAGTAAAGATGGAAGAAAAAAAGAGACAGTAAAGGTGTAATGGTAAAAAGAGACGGTAGAGGTGTAATGAAAAAAGATACAGTAAAGGGTAAGAAGAAAAAGACAGTAAAGGTATATATAATGATAAAGAGACGGTAAGGGTAAGGAAAAAAGAGACAGTAAGGGGCAAGGGAAAAAGAGACAGTAAAGGTGTTGCCTGATGGAAAAAGAGACAATAATGGGTAAGGGGAAAAAAGAGACAGTAAAGGTGTAATGCCCAAAAGAGATAATAAGGGGTAAGGTGGAAAATATATAGTAAAGGTGTAAGGTAAAAAGAGACAGTAAGGGAAAGGGTAAAAAAGACAGTAAAGGTGTAAGGGGAAAAAGAGACAGTAAAGGTGTAGGTAAAAAACAGTAAGGAAGGAAAAACAGTAAGGGTAGGGGAAACAAAGAGACAGTAAAGGTGTAAAGAAACAAAAAAGACAGTAAAGGTGTAATGAAAAAAGAAAGGGTAAGACAAAGACAGTAAAGGTGTAAAGGGAAATAAGAGACAATAAGAGGTAAGGGTAAAAGAGACAGTAAAGGTGTAAGGGAAAAAAAAAAAAGAAAAAAAAGACAGTAAGGTAAGGGAAACAAAGAGACAGTAAAGGTGTAAGGGGAAAAAAGACAGTATAAAGGTGTAAGGGAAAAAAGAGTAAGAGTAAGGGTAAAAGAGACAGTAAAGATGTAACGGGAAAACAAATATAGTAAAGGTAAGGGAAAAAAGAGACAGTAAGAGATGCAAGCATGGGAAGAAAAAAAAGATATTGTTGTAAATTAAAAAGTATTGAGTTAACAGGTTGACTTGGTTAGGCGAAATGTGACAAGGGAAAAAAGAGACAGTAAAGGTGTAAGAATAAGAGCATAAGAGTAAGGTAAAAGACAGTAAAGGTGTAAGGGAAAAAAAATGCAATAAAGGTGCAATGGAATAAAGAGACAGTAAAGGTGTAAGGGAAATAAGAGACAATAGGAGGTAAGGGTAAAAGAGACAGTAAAGGTGTAAGGGAAAAAAATACAATAAAGGTGCAATGGAATAGAGACAGTAAAGGTGTAGTGGAAAAAAGAGACAATGATTTATATATAACAATAAGGATAAGGGAATAAAAAGAGAGTAAGGGTAAAGGAAAAAGAGACAGTAAAGGTGTAAGAGGAAAAAGAGACAATAAAGGTGCAATGGAAAAAAAGACAGTAATGGTGTAATAGAAAAAGAGACAGTAAGGGTAAGGGAAAAAAAGAGACAGTAAAGGTGTAAAGAAAAAAAATACAGTATAAAGGTGTAAGGGTAAAAAGAGAGTAAGAGTAAGGGTAAAAGAGACAGTAAAGGTGTAACGGAAAACAAAATTAATATAGTAAGGGTAAGGGAAAAAGAGACAGTAAAGGTGTAAGAGGAAAAAGAGACAGTAAAGGTGTAAGAGGAAAAAGAGACAGTAAAGGTGTAAGAGGAAAAAGAGACAGTAAGGGATATAAACATTTGGAAAAAAAGGGTATGTTTTGTTGCAAATTAATACATCCCTAACCGTCTGCTGCAGGGAGGCCAGGAGTGTATTGAGCTGCTGCAGGCGCTGACGGCTGCCCTCCGGGGTCATGAGTGCCACCTGACTGGCGAGGCGCGACACGTTGGTCACCAGGGGCTGCAGCGTGGTGGTCAGGCTCCTCACGCCAGACTGTAGGTTCCTCACGTCGTTCTGAAGGTTGTATTTGTTTTTATTATTGATCCAACGCAAAGAAAATGTATTAATTTGTTGTGTAATGCCAGCAGAAAGGAAATATCTCAGGAACCTACAATTTTCCATGCATAATATTGTCGGCTGAGGAACTAGCTATAGAAAAAATGATAAAACTGATAACTATGTAGCCTATAATAATCAATTCCTTGAGACTCTCCATAACTTCTATCAGCCGGATGTACCGAAAGAAAGTTTTTCAGAAAGTTTCTCAGACAAAATGAAAGAGAAACAAAGAAGAAAGACGAAAGAAAGACGAAAGAGAGACAAACACGCTCTTTACAGAATTAGATAAATATTGATATAGAGCGCCTGCGATGTGAATGTGAAGGAGCATTGGCGCGCCCCTCACCGTGTTCCTGGTGACGGAGGCGTTGAGGGAGGTGACGCTGGTGAGGATCCAGGTGTGCGAGGCCACGGTGTTCGCCACGCGGGACAGGTTGCTCACCAGGTAACCCAGCTGGGTGTTCCTCAGACTCTCCAGCTGAGGCCGCACCACTGACACCTGGGAAGAGATATAGAAAGGTGTTACAAGATCTACGTACATGACAGGTACAGACTAAAGAAGAAGGAAGAAGAAGAAGAAGAATATGAACAAGAAGGAAGAAGGGAGAAGGTTTAAAAAAGAAAAAAGAATCTAATAAGAAGGAAAGAAGAATGATGTGATAAGACTGTATTGACTAAATATGGAGGGAAAACTGCCATGACAAGACCTTATAGACACTATTACATACAGATTATTAATTAAGGAAACAAAAATGATAATGTCAAGAGTCAATAATGTCCATGATGATGATGATGATGAGTGTAATTATTATCATTATAGAAGTATTTATAATAATGATGTTTGTAATAATGATACGATGATGATGATAATGATGATAGTGATAATAACAACGATAATTATGATGAAAACGAAAAATTTATTGTAGTAAAATGATAATAATAATAATAATACATTTAGTAATGATAGTAATAATAATAATAATAATAATGATATAGAAATCAAGTAGATATACTTATGTAGATTCATATACATCCTTTCCCCCATGACTCACTGCGTTCACTATACAATACATTCTGCTGACTACTGTGATCGTAAATATCCCGCACAGTAACTCTCTCGTATAATAATTATTTGGCGATA
The DNA here is from genome assembly GCA_016584305.1 of Chionoecetes opilio. Classification (NCBI taxonomy): domain Eukaryota; kingdom Metazoa; phylum Arthropoda; class Malacostraca; order Decapoda; family Majidae; genus Chionoecetes; species Chionoecetes opilio. The sequence goes on along the minus strand of JACEEZ010004901.1, from coordinate 173,156 downwards.
CACACAGCATAGCTACAAACATGCAGTGGCGTACTGAGGGGGGGGGGGGGGGGGGGCATTCGGCCATGGCCCCCACCTTTTGCAAAAATAATATTCCTCAAATAACATTAAAATTATACTTTCGCTGATTACTTACATTCCCCGCACTACTTTATGCAGACAACAAAACAGTTTTAAAATCCAGCTTAGAATATAATGCATACCTGAATCATCTGCTTATGTATTATATTCAGTGGTATCTCAAATATGTCAGCTTTCTTATTTTATCTTTATTTCTTACTTCCTCTAGGAACTGCTCAGCAACTTCATTTGTTTCAGCTGAATTATAATTATAATTATCAGCAAGAAAATTATGTTGGATATGTCTTGTCTTTTAATAGTTTGTAATCAAAATGAGATTATTATAATGATTAAGCTAATACTCGTTTAATGTTATAGTTATTAGTTTACTACAGTTGTAAAATTCTTTGACCGAAATGTGAGCGTTTGAATTTTAGTACCTATAAGGTTATTGGAGACGATCATAACTCAGTGTCACAGAATACTTAAAAATCACTTTGAAATATGCCATATTTTTGTCGTATACTCATTCCATATGGCCTCAAAGCGATCATAACATTGGCACTAACCCGCCAGATATACGGCCAAAATCATGGGCTGTACAGTAAAATAAAGGTAAATGTCCCCACCTTTTTAACTTTCTGGGTACGCCACTGCAAACATGTGCATGGATATGATATATAAACATCATTAATTTCAAGGCACTAAGCCAGGTATGGTTCGTTCATTCAGACTCGGTCATTATGGAGCCCCGCCACCTGCGCCCAAACAGATGTTCCTGATGTTTGAACTACACAGGTGCGAGGCAGTGTGTGTGTGTGTGTGTGTGTGTGTGTGTGTGTGTGTGTGTGTGGTGTGGGTGGGGTGTGTGGTGAGTGACACGTGTACGGAGACTCGTTGGCCGAATGGAGACGCAGCGGCCATGTGTGTGTGTGTGTGTGTGTGTGTGTGTGTCCCAGTTGTAGGTGGGGGGGGGGGAGGGATGTGTGTTATAGGTGTGACGTGGACCTCCAACGTGGACACACCATTTTCGAGGATCAACCTTCATTCGATCACCTGCATTTCCTTGGTCTTTGCCACACA
>JACEEZ010004901.1:164513-169513 GCA_016584305.1 Chionoecetes opilio | reverse complement strand
ACACCACGACGTAATCCCCTCCACTGTGCCCTGACGTATAGAGAGCTTAAGGGTCTGTATCAAGGCAGGGAAAAGGCGCCCGCAGCAGGACACTTCCAGGCGGGCAGTGAGAGGCGTCGGACGTCACTATGAGGCTAAGGTAAGTAAAGTAATAAGGTGGTAGGTAGTAGTACGAGTATAGGTAGTAAGTTGTCCTTCTGCAGGTGGGTCTTGGGTGCATAGGTGATCGCTCTATGATACATAGGTGTTTTGTTTTATGCTTTATATATACTTACTAGGTGAATGAGTGTATGTATATATGAAGGGGTGTTCCGGAAGGCCAGGTTGTGAATCCCTCTCACTGTTCCCTCTCTCTTTGTGACCCATTTGTGTTTTTGTATGCTTTCTGCTTATTAAATTAAAGGTGAATTAGTGTATGTATGTATGTATGAAGAGGTGTTCCGTAAGGTAAGTTTCTGAGTCTCTCTCTGTTTGTGTACGTGTTTATCTGTATTCTAGTTTAAAGGACAGATCACCAACTACTTTATTACTACTACTACTACTACTACTACTAAATGATACCTCCACCCCATGATTATTTATGAAATATACGCGCGCTCCACGAATTGGAGGTCAGTAGCCCCAACTCCGGTCGCTACTGACTGTGGCATCCAACCATACTACTGCTACTTATCTACTAATTACTTCATTACAACTCTTATTTACCTCTCTACACCACCACTACTACTACTACTACTACTACTACTACTACTACTACTACTACTACTACTACTATATAGTCTATAATAATATAAGCGAAAGTGTGTGTGTCTGTGTGTGTGTGTGTGTGTGTGTGTGTGTGTGTGTGTGGTATAGGTTCCGCCCCCCGTGGCGGAATCCCACCATATGGCACAGTTTTGGAACCAGGTTGACCAGGGGAAGAAGGTTTTAAATCCACTTATGAGATGATCCGATCACTTTTATTTTTATTTTTATTTTTAGTAGCCTATTAGCGAGAATTGTGAAAAAAAAGTTGGTTGCGAGAATGGAGGAAACCTTAATGTAGGGTGATGGGTAATGGGTGAGTGAATGGGTGGGGTGATGGATAATAATGGGTGTGGGGTGACGGGGGAGTGAATGGGTGGGGGGTGATGGGTAATGGGTGAGTGAATGGGTGGAGGGTGATGCGTAAATGGTGAGTGAATGGGGGGGGGGTGATGGGTAATGGGTGAGTGAATGGGTTGGGGATGATGTGAATGGGTTGGCGTTAATACATACATTTCTACATCCGTGATTTCAGGAAAGTTAGAAGGGGCTATCTGGAGAGTCTGTGTTTGGTGGGCCGAAGGCCCACTAAACACAGGTGGTGGGCCGAAGGCCCACCAATAGCCCTCCGCAGGAGCTAGTCAAAAAGTCCGCCCGGAGGGCGGCTTTGCGGCTAGTACTACATATTCACGGCCACAGGTGTTCCTTAGCAATCATTGAATTACTTAGCAATCATTAAAGCACACAGGTGAGTTGGAAAATTTCAAGGCTGCTGCTCTTTTCAACTTCATCTGCTATAAATTATTTCAGAATTAGTGTATGTACGTATGTATGAAGAGGTGTTCCGTAAAGTATGTTTCTGAGTCTCTCTCTGTTTGTGTACGTGTTTATCTGTATTCTAGTTTAAAGGACAGATCACCAACTACGTTATTACTACTACTACTACTACTACTAAATGATACCTCTACCCCATGATTATTTATGAAATATACGCGCGCTCCACGAATTGGAGGTCAGTAGCCCCAACTCCGGTCGCTACTGACTGTGGCATCCAACCATACTACTGCTACTTATCTACTAATTACTTCATTACAACTCTTATTTACCTCTCTACACCACTACTACTACTACTACTAGTAGTAGTAGTAGTACTACATATTCAGGGCCACAGGTGTTCCTTAGCAATCATTGAATTCTTTAGCAATCATGAAAGCACACAGGTGAGTTGGAAAATTTCAAGGCTGCTGCTCTTTTCAACTTCATCTGCTATAAACTATTTCAGATGGGTCAACTACGACGTATATGTGTGTGTGTGTGTGTGTGTGTGTGTGTGTGTAGTGTGTGTGTGTGTGTGTGTGTGTGTGTGTGTGTGTGTGTGTGTGTGTGTGTGTGTGTGTGTGTGTGTGTGTGTGTGTGTGTGTGTGTGTGTGTGTGTGTGAGACTGAAATTATAAACTATTTTGATGATGATGATGGTGACAGTAGTAGTAGTAGTAGTAGTAGTAGTAGTAGTAATAGTAGTAGTAGTAGTAGTAGTTAGTAGTAGTAGTAGTAGTAGTAGTAGTAATGGTGATAGTAATTATATAAATACGAATGATAATAATACTAATAATGACAATAATGATAATGATTCAATAATATCAATAACACCACCATCATCACCACCACGGCACCACATCACCCTTCCCCTCCACCACATCACCCTTCCCCTCCACCACAGGACGGTGAGGGCAGTGGTGGTGGTGATGGCGGCGGCGGTGGTGGTAGGAGGGTCTGCCTAGCTTGTGGTGGGGCACGAGCGGCGAGACCTACGATGACGTCCAGGACCCCGTGGCCTCAGGCAGCGGGAACTCGCTGACGGGGCAGGAGGAGGCGCAGGCGAAGGCGGTGAGTGAGCTACGTCGTGCAATCGCTCCTTTTTCTGTCATTTTATCAAGGATTTTTTATACTATTCTATTTAACACCCTGAAAACTGCCACTGAATTACGGTAGTTGTACTTTGTTACTATTTCACGCAAGCCATTTTTTGTTATTACATTTTAACCCCTTCACGCCCAGATCTTTCCCTTGCTATAAAAAATTGTCTGTTGTCGAGCCATAAAATTACGAAAAAATAACTGAATATACCAAATCAGTTAGTCGTCAAGGATACTAAGCAGGTCATATCTATAAAATATTGCTTATATTCACTCAAAATCGTCTAATGGTACCCAAATTACAATGGAAATTACGTTCTGGGTCTCAAGGGGTTAGGAACGGTGTACAATCGCTCCTTTTCCTCTGACATTTCTTCAAGGATTTTCCATACTGGTCTATTTTACGTCGGCTACATCCTGAAAATGCCCATTAATTATACTATTTCTACCCTTTATTATTATTTATTTATTTTCATTTCAACACTTTATTACTATTTATTTATTTTCATTTCTACACTTTGTTACTATTTACTTTATTACGTCCAATCGCTCCTTTTTCTCTGACATTTCTTCAAGGATTTTTTTTAGACTATTCTATTTTATACCCTGAAAACTGCCACTGATTACGGTACTTCTATACTTTATTACTATTTCACGCAAGCCATTTTTTACAATTATATTCTACCGTAGATAACACTAAAGTCGCCAGGACAACTTTTTTTTCTGTTTACAGACGTCTGGTGGCGTTAATACTTACATTTCTACATCCATGAGTTCAGGAAAGTTAGAAGGGGCTATCTGGAGAGTCTGAGTCATTTTGTGTCTTCATCTGTGTCATAGTATGGCTATAAATGAACAAATTATGAAAATATCACCAGAGTGGCCACCAACAATAAGGTCGCCAGTTAGTGTTTATTTACTGAGTGTCCTCCCGTCGTCGTCGTCGCCCGAAAAAAAAACTAGTAGTGAAATTTGAAACCGTATATACTTGCAGATGCAAAGCATAAAACAACGCTGAAACAGGGTAGATTATACAGTCATGATATAAACTACTGTGTATCATCTTCAGTGGCACATACACAGCAGTAGTGAGGCTATAATTCGTAATATATGGTGGCTGGCGACATTATTGCAGCTGGCGACTATACTGTTATCTACGGTAAGAACTGTACAATCGCTCCTTTTTCGCTGACATCAAGGATTTTTCATACTGTTCTATTTTACGTACATACTGAAGACTCCCATTAATCATACTTTTCCTACACTTTACTACTATTTTACGCAAGCCATTTTTTTCATTATATTTTACGAACTGTAGCCTATACAATCACTCCTTCTTCTCTGACATTTCATCAAGGATTTTTCATACTGCTCTAATTCATACCCGGAAAACTCCCATTAATAGCACTATTTTTAAACTTCATTACTATTTTACGCAAGCCAGTTTCTAATTACATTTTAGGACCTGTTGTAAATCATATTATTCCATCTCTATTCACTCGTTCGTTTATTTTCCGAAGTATTTTTATGATAGCTATAAACTACGCTATTCCTATCCTTTTACAAACACATATGCACTCAGGCCCGTTTCTATATCTTCAAAACGACTTTCATTCAATTATACAGTCATTTCAAACACACATAGCACATGCCTATTTGCGCATCTTCAAGACTCCAATAAAACTCCCTATAGTCTCATTTATAACACACACACACACGTTCCTCTCTTTCTTTCATCTAAACTTACATCTAAACATGACTTCTACTACTACTACTTCTACAACAACAACAACAACTACTACTACTACTACTACTGTTATTTCTACCTCTACTACTACTACTACTACTACTGCTACTACTACTACTACTACTACTACTACTACTACTTCCACAACAACAACAACAACTACTACTACTACTACTACTACTACTACTACTACTACTACTACTGCTACTACTACTACTACTACTACTACTACTACTACTTCTACAACAACAACAACAACAACAACAACAACAACTACTACTACTGCTACTACTACTACTACTACTTCCACAACAACAACAACTACTACTACTACTACTACTACTACTACTACACTACTACTACTACTACTACTACTACTACTTTTACTACTACTTAGTCTGGCACATTTTCCCCTTATTGGCATTAAAGCAATCAACCAATCATCTAACCTCCCTTTCCTCCCTTCATAACCAGCAATAAAACTCACTATATTCTCATTTAAAACACGCACATACACGTTCCTCCTTTCTGTAATCAACTTCCTTTCCTTCCTTTATAACCAGAGTAAGTGGGCTGCACCAGGTAAGGCAGCAG
>JACEEZ010004901.1:154513-159513 GCA_016584305.1 Chionoecetes opilio | reverse complement strand
CAGACAAAATCGTAACTAATTGGTTGTTCAGTAGTACAGGCATTATAAGTGACAAACTATACAATAATGAAAACACCAAAAAAATATATATGAAAAAACATTTCTAAGCAAATACCAGACAATCGACACAGTTTCAACACAAGTTTATAAAGTATTTTGATATTTAATAAATAAGTCTTTTTTTTCTTCTTCAATTGTAGTAAATTTCCAGCCTCCATCAGACTTTTATTGCAATAGGAAGAGAATTCCATATCTGAGGACCTTAAACACAACACACTTTTATTATAGAGGGACGTACGAAACTGTGGACACACTAAATTAATACTATTACCCCTAATATTATATATTTCCGACGAAATCGAAACCTTATTTCCTGGGTGAGTTTAATGTTTTATAAATAAGCAACATTATGAAATATTTTCTAATTAATTTGAAATGTAATATATTGAGTCTGAGGATAATATGATTTGTGGAAGCAAATTTTCCCCTAAATAGAATGCATCTCATGATTTTATTTTGGGGTATTATCAATTTTTAGGAAAGATGGCCATGTACAACCCCATATGGAAACGCAATAAAACAAGTGAGGGTAACACAATGTATATATATACTTAACATAGATTCAGTTGTAAGTTTGATGGCGGACCCTATACAATTACCACATATTTTAGATAATTTCAGACAAACTTGATTAAAGTGAAAGCTCCAGTTTAAGTTCTCGTTTAATATAATTCCTAGAAATTTGTATGAGGCACACGTTTAATTGATGACCTTTAATGACAATGGAGGCATAATATTTAATTGATCTATTTTGGAAAAGTATGTAATTGGTTTGGCAATATTGAGGTGCATTTATTGGACTCTAGCCATTGATTTTATTTAAATTTTTTCAAGATTTAAATTTATATGTAAAGAGTCAATATTTGTATCGGCTAATAAAAGACTAGTGTCATCAGCAAAATAGTACATTTTAAATTTTGTGCTAGCATTGGATATTCATTAATATATATGAGAAAAAGTAGAGGCCCTAGAATAGATCCCCGAGGTACACCTTTAGTTATAACTTTGAAAACTGAATACATGGAATTACAATATACACTTTTTGACCTGTTACTGATGTAGTCTTCAATAAAAACCCGGGGAGTAATGCCCCTTATCCCTATATGTTCAAGTTTATCAAGAAGTATGTTATGATCTAAGGAATCAAAGGCTTTGGATAGATCTAAAAATATTCCAGCTACATAGAATTTACCTTCCAAGTATTTATATACATCATTAACAAATTGTAAGATTTCTGACTCTGTAGAGTGGTTTGATCTAAATCCTGTTGACAATCTGTTAGTAGGCGGTTTTTTCTCAAGGTATTAAACAAGGCGGTGGAGAGTGCCTTTTCAAACAATTTGCTAATGCTGGGAAGAATCGAAATGGGTCTGTAATTATTAAAAAATCATGCTTAAATACCTGATTTGTGCAGCGGAATTACCTTTTCCTTTTTAAGCTCACTTGGAAAGATACCCGGTCATAAAGGAGAGGTTAATTATGTGTGTTAAAGGAGTAGAAATGAAAGAGGCGGTGTGTCTTAGGGATTTGGGTGAAATATCATCATATCCTGCGCATCAGACTTAATGCCTTTTTAGGAAGCTCTCTATTTCCGTTGGTTTTACAGGGGTAAGGTACATTGAAAAATCAGGAGGATTGCGTAAATATTGATCATGTGAATTGTTATTTAAGGTGGTGTTGTTTGATGAATTTCCAAAACTTAAGAAGTGGTCGTTAAACTTAGTTGCAGTATCATTACACAAGGGTTTTAGCTCTATTGAATAGTCCTTTGAAGCAGAGGAATTTTTTTACCAAGAATTTCATTAATTGACTTCCAGTGTGACTTAGGATTACCTTGAGACTGCTTTAGTTGATCCTTATAGTACTTATTTTTTGCAGCTCTTAGCACAGTTGTTAATTTATTTCTGTAAGTTCGATAAAATTCACGAAATGTTATTGGCCATTTATTTGCAAGTCTTTCTAACCTGTGTTTTTCTTTGATGCTGTTCTTTTAAAACTGGAGTGATGTAAGAATTTTTTGATCATTTTGTTTAACTCTAATCTGCTTCACTGGAAAATGTTTTTGGAACAGAGTATCAAACTGGTGGTAAAATAAATTGTAAGAATCATCAGGACAAGCACAATCAAGAATAGGTGTCCAATCCTAGGTGTGTGTGTATGTGTGTGTGTGTGTGTGTGTACGCTTGGGTGTTGGAGTAGGTGTATGTGTGTGTGTGTGTGTGTGTGTGTGTACATGTGCTTGTGTGTGGTGTGTGTGTGTGTGTGTGTGTGTGTGTGTGTGCGCGTGTCAGTCCCTGTTTGGGACATACGTAATGGTTGCCAGCACAGCACAGAACAGCACAGCACACTTCTCCCCACCCCTCTTCTCCCCTCCCCTCCCTTCCCCTCCTCTCCCCTCCTCTCACCTCCCCTCCCCTCTCCTCCTCTCCCCTCCCCTCTTCTCCCCTCTCCTCCCCTCCCCTCCCTCCCCCCCCCATCACCGCTACTCCCCTGTTATACATGTGATCTCCTTCTCACCTGTAAGTCACACTCAGTCACCATTACCATAATATATAGGTGAACCCAAGACTAGGCAGGTTTTTGAGCGATGAATGGAAAGGCGTAGAGCGTGTTACAAGGTCACCCGATAGAGATTTGTAGATACATACACACCAGTGATAGTGTGTGTGTGTGTGTTGTGTTGTTGTTGTGTGTGTGTGTGTGTGTGTGTGTGGGTGTGTGTGTTTGTGTTCGTGCTGCGTGCGTGTGTGTGTGTGTGTGTGTGTGGCGTTGAGTGCGTGCTTGCGTGTGTGTGTGTGGTGGTATGTGTGTGTGTGTGTGTGTGGGTGTGGTGTGTGTTTGTGTGTGGGTGTGTGTGTGGTGTGCGTGGGCGTGCGTGCGTGCGTGAGTGCGTGCGGTGTGTTGTGTGTTGTGTGTGCTGCTGCGTGTGTGTGTTGTTGTTTGTGCGTGCGTGCGTGGCGTGCGTGCGTGCGTGCGTGTGTGTTTGTGTGTGTGTGTGTGTGTGTGGTTGTGTGGTGTTGTGGTTGTGCGTGTGTTGTGTGTGTGGTTTGTGTGGTGTGGCGTGCGTGTTGTGTGTGGTGTGTGTGTTGTGTGTGTGTGTGTGTGTGTGTGTGTGTGTGCGTGGTGTGTGTGTGTGTGTGCGTGTGTGGGTGTGAGTGTGTGTGTGTGGGTGTGGCTTGTGTGTGTGTGGTGTGTGGTTTTGTGGCGTTTGTGTGTGTGTGCGTGTGTGTGTGGTGTGTGTGTGTGTGTGTGTGTGTGTGTGTTGTGTGTTGGTGTTGTGTGGTGTGTTGTGATTGTATGTGTGTGTGTGTGTGGTGTGTTGGTGTGTGTGTGTGTGTGTGTGTTTGTGGTGTTGTGTGCGTGTGTGTGTGCAGGTGGTGTGTGGTGGTGTGCGTGTGTGTGTTTGGTGTGTGGTGTGCGTGTTGTGTGGTGTGTATGTGTGTGTGTGTGTGTGTGTGTGTGTGTGTTTGTGTGTGGTGAGTGTATGTGTGTGTTGTTTGTGAGTGTTGTGTGTGTGTGTGTTGTGTGTGTTGTGTGTGTGTGTGTGTGTGTGTGTGGTGTTGGCACGAGGCCGGAGAGGAGGATCCAAGTAGAGGTGGGGAGGTCACATCGAGGTAGGTGCTAGCACCTCCAAGGTTCCAAGGTTCCAAGATCAGGTAAAAAAAGATCTTAATATGAAGACATACCTCAATCAATCACCTCTTCATCATATACACGTCATACTTACGCCAAGACTTGATCTCATGCGGGTGCAATTTAATTGTTCCCTTCCATACCACAGGCCAAAACGCGTCCAAGTTGACTGAAGGATCGCGCGCCTTAATTCTATCAACTGCCTGCGCAGCTGTCTCCATCTCGCTCCCCAATGCTTAGTTGCCGCTACTGCAGAGCCGCGATGTGTCAAATCGAGCACAATGGCAGTGCCCATAGGAGCGCCGAGCGGGAGGACCTTAACCCTGAAGCTTTACTGTCTTCGCGGCTGTTTCAGTCAATCACCAGTCATCTACAGCTTACGCCGGGTCTGGAGTCAGGCTGCACAACGATGAGCTGTCCTGCCAATGCGGTACCCTAAGTGTCCCATTTCATATCAAAATTTTTGCCACGGCAACTCAGTATTGACGCCCGTGCCGTGCCAACCGTGCCAAAACCCATGATAGTGGGCATGATTTACCACACTCTATTTACTACCGAGCCTGTAGCGACCAAGTCAATGGGCCGCCGATGGCTCACTGCAGTTTACCACGATAAAATTTCACCGAGCCTGCAGCGACCGCTAGGTTCCCGGAGCCTGCGGCGATCACCCAAGCCGCTGGTTTGCCTGCCGCGTGCGCACCTTAGCGGACAGGATCGTCAGGACATCCTCCACCATAAGTGGTCTGTCGGATGACGTTGATGGAACCTCCTCAGGCCATTGTGCATCTCTCGAGAGCCCGAGGTTAGGGGCCTTTACCCGCGTGCGCGGGAATCCTTACCGCTGGATCCGCTGGTCACCCCTCCGATGACGGCCTCTTCCTGCAGATTATCAACCGTCTGCGCCCTTCATGCTGGCCTCCATGGGGACTATTTGTCAGGCCTGCCGGATCGCCTGGCTCGTGTGACAAACTTCGTCCGGGGGAGGGCGGGTTGCCTTCCCTCCACGCCCGCCTGTGCAGCACAGTTTCGGACCCCACGCCCGCGTTAATCCCATCCTTGATGAGTAATTTATTCCGATCTTTGCGTAGCCTTCCCTCAGCGTCAGAGGCAGCAGGACTCGTAGCTGGCGGCTTGTTCGCCGTCGCGTTGTATTTTCAGCATAGCGGTCGTGGAAGACCCGCTAACTGTCCGCTACGACCGAGAACAACAATGCCAGGTCACCTGCTGGATTGCCTGGAGCGGGGGGCTTCGGCCGTTCCCCTCCACAAAGGTCAACCATGTGGGCCACGAGGCCTTCTCTCCTTCCA
>JACEEZ010004901.1:132500-154488 GCA_016584305.1 Chionoecetes opilio | reverse complement strand
ACAAATGCAAAGTAACAAAGGATAACAAAGAAGACACCTCCGCAGGAAGTGACAATGTAGTGGACGTCCAGGATCAAACATGGAGTCCATCCACGGTGACCAAGCTACTGGAGGACTTTGGACAAGTGATCCAAAAGTTATTTGAGAGTCCCGAGAGGACAGTTACGGATCTACTTGAGTGAGAGGCTATTTGAAAAAAATATATATAGATGTAGCCTACTTGAGCAAGGTCAGCAATCTCTGCTCAGGAGGCATGACATAGTTACATCAGCAGCTTGCTGGGCCTACGCACTGTTCCTTTTCTACTGTATTTCAATGTTCTATTATCCATTCATTATTATTATTATTATTCTACTCTATTATCAACTATTACTCATCACTCCTTATAGCCTTGTTTCCCCTTCTTTTATATACCAATACGCCAATCATTTCTTTAGACAATTGCAGAAAGGGAATGCCAGTTCTCACTTGAAAGTGAAGTCTGTAACTGAACTGAAGTCTATTTGAAAAAAATACATATAAGTTTAGCCTACTTCAGCAAAGTCCCGAGTTCGTGTTTAATGGTTCACCAAATCTAATTAATATTGAATATAAGTCACTAAATATCACCAGTAAGACGCCTTAATCGGCGAAGGACGAGCGAGTCCGTAGAAACCTGCCGCACGTGCGCACGTGCGGCGTCACCCGGACTCTCGATAGCAAGGAAATTTGTCTGCTGTCATCTAAACTCCATTTACCTTTGCCTTTTTACATTGAAACTGTAGGGATTGAATGGACTATCAGACAGCGAAGACCGCTTGTCAATCGGAAGCGGGTGTCCAAAGATATAAGCTCCTGAAAAGCGTGATGGTCGGTCGGGTCGGGTCGGCCAATTATCCCTGAAAAATCAGAGTGAGTGAGGACTCACGAGCGCTTCACGCTCGCTCGTAATTACACTCTCATCTCGGTAACATCTTTCCGCTGTTTCCTCGCAAAATGTGTCGTCAGTTCCGCGTCTACACTGGAGATCAATAAACAACACCAACTGTTAATCTGCGCGAATGGCGTTCAAGCGTAAATTTGTTGCATTAATGTTAATTAATCGTTTGCTTAACTATGGTGTTGGTGATGAGCTAAATTCTACACCCAGGAGCACTCCGCCTCCTCTGTGGTGTCTCGCAACGGAACATGCTGTATCCTCACGACCAAGTTTATACATAACGATCTAACTTGACCAATCTCTGCTCAGGAGGCATAACGTAATAATTACATTAGTACCTTGGTGGGCCAACGCACTGTTCCTTTTCTACTGCATTTAAATTTTCTATTATCCATTAATTATATATATTATTATTATTATTATTATATTATAACAACTATTACTCATCACTCCTTATAGCCTTGCTTCCCCTTCTTTTATATACCAATACGCCAATAATTGTTTATACAATTGCAGAAGGGGAATGCCAGTTCCCACTTGAAAGTGAAGTCTACAACTGCAACAAAAATGCAACCAAGAAGATGAAAAGTCTGCATGCTGCTCCTTTTTCATGCGACGTCTGGGCATATTTTCCATCGGAAGAAAATTTCAAAGGGCGGAAAAAAAACATTGAAAAAAGTGGCGAATATAAACGAAGAAGCTCTGGCAAGTCTGGCTAACGACGAACCCTGCGAAGGAGAAACGCCTGAGCAACCACTGCAGGCTCCTGAAGATCCGCAGGACGCCTCTTTTGAACCTGAAATATCCTGGAGGCACAGCAGGACACAGCGAAGCCCCTGACGCCTGAGGCGCTCACGTCAAACACGCAGGCACAAGAGGTAGACGAGGCGGAGCAGCAGGCTGCCGAGCCTCAGCAACCTGCTGTGCTAGCGTCCAGGACGGAGGCACAAGAGGCGGAGCAGGAGGCCGTGGAGCCTCAGCTGCCTGCTGTGCTAGCGTCCAGGACGGAGGCACAAGAGGCGCAGCAGGAGGCCGTGGAGCCTCAGCAGCCTGCTGTGCTAGCGTCCAGGACGGAGGCACAAGAGGCGCAGCAGGAGGTTGTGGAGCCTCAGCAGCCTGCTGTGCTAGCGTCCAGGACGGAGGCACAAGAGGCGCAGCAGGAGGCCGTGGAGCCTCAGCTGCCTGCTGTGCTAGCGTCCAGGACGGAGGCACAAGAGGCGCAGCAGGAGGTTGCCGAGCCTCAGCTGCCTGCTGTGCTAGCGTCCAGGACGGAGGCACAAGAGGCGCAGCAGGAGGTTGCCGAGCCTCAGCTGCCTGCTGTGCTAGCGTCCAGGACGGAGACACAAGAGGCGCAGCAGGAGGTTGCCGAGCCTCAGCTGCCTGCTGTGCTAGCGTCCAGGACGGAGGAACAAGAGGCGCAGCAGGAGGCTGTGGAGCCTCAGCAGCCTGCTGTGCTAGCGTCCAGGACGGAGGCACAAGAGGCGCAGCAGGAGGCTGTGGAGCCTCAGCAGCCTGCTGTGCTAGCGTCCAGGACGGAGGCACAAGAGGCGCAGCAGGAGGCTGTGGAGCCTCAGCAGCCTGCTGTGCTAGCGTCCAGGACGGAGGCACAAGAGGCGCAGCAGGAGGCTGTGGAGCCTCAGCAGCCTGCTGTGCTCCCGGGGAAGACGGAAGCACACGAGGTAGACGAGGCCTACCCGGTGCCCGACGAATGCATTGCCATAAAACCATTGTCTGTTTTTGTGTATTTAGAAGGAAAATAGAATAAATATAACTGCTAATTACTGCTTACAACTGCTGATCTTTGTCACTCAGGCATCAAAGTAGCTACTCATTGTATTCTTGTTTTGTGTGTATGAAATAAAACATATATTAACTTTCACATCAATACACGGCTGTTTTCTGATCCTTGTAATCCTTGTTTTATCCAATTCATTGATGTATGTTTACCATCAAGTATTGTCTTTCTTCTTTATAGTTTATCGGCGTCTAATCTCTTTATTTTGAATGTCTCATGATTTTTGTTCATCTATTCGATATGTTTTGATCATTTCTTGATCTCCCTTATCATTGTTATTATTTCCGTGTTTATTTACTTTTATATATGTAATCAGTCCATTGAAATATATTCTAAAATTCTTCTTTATTGTTAAGAGCGTTTTACTATTCTATTTGCTATCTCCTTTACATGACTATAAGGCATTAACCCCTTCACGCCCAGATCTTGCCTTTGCTATAAAAAATGGAATGATGTCCAGCCATAAAATTACAAAAAGTAACTTAGTATACCAAATTAGTTAGTCGACAAGGATGCTAAACAGGTCATATCTATAAAATATTACTTATATTCACTAAAAATTGTCTAATGGTAGCTAAATTATAATGGAAATTACGTTCTGGGTCTCAAGGGGTTAAGAACAGGCTACATACATACATACATACATACATACATACATACATACATACATACATACATACATATTATCTTGTCCATCATTCGTATTAAACATAAACACTACACACAAATGACGCGATCAGAACATGAACAAGGATAAAAACTGTACCATGTGTGTGTGTGTGTTTGGGTGTTGGAGTATGTGTGTATGTGTGTGTGTGTGTGTGTGTGTGTGTGTGTGTGTGCGTTTGGGTGTTGGAGTATGTGTATGTGTGTGTGTGTGTGTGTGTATGTGTGTGTGTGTGTGCGTTTGGGTGTTGGAGTAGGTGTATGTGTGTGTGTGTGTGTGTGTGTGTGTGTGTACATGTGCTTGTGTGTGTGTGTGTGTGTGTGTGTGTGGTGTACATGTGCTTGTGTGTGTGTGGTGTGTGTGTGTGTGTGTGTGTGTGTGTGTGTGTGTGTGTGTGTGTGTGTGTGTGTGCGTGTCAGTCCCTTGTTGGTACATACGTAATGGTTGCCAGCACAGCACAGAACAGCACAGCACACTTCTCCCCCCCCCTCTTCTCCCCTCCCCTCCCTTCCCCTCCTCTCCCTCCTCCTCTACCTCCCCTCCCCTCTCCTCCTCTCCCCTCCCCTCTTCTCCCCTCCTCCTCCCCCCCCCCCCCCCCCCCCCCCCCCCCATCACCGCTACTCCCCTGTTATACATGTGATCTCCTTCTCATCCTGTAGTCACACTCAGGTCACCATTACCATAATATATAGGTGAACACAAGACTAGGCAGGTTTTTGAGCGATGAATGAACGGGAGGAATCGAACCCATATTAGACATGTACCTATAGAATATCTTTACGTTTTTTCATCATTCAAAGCGATAGACTTGTATAAGAAATGTTGAAGTTTTTTGTATTCAAGGGGATGCGATTATGAATAGAAATGAGAAGTGAGAGAGAGAGAGAGAGAGAGAGAGAGAGAGAGAGAGAGAGAGAGAGAGAGAGAGAGAGAGAGAGAGAGAGAGAGAGAGAGAGAGAGAGAGAGAGAGAGAGAGAGAGAGAGAGAGAGAGAGAGAGAGAGAGAGAGAGAGAGAGAGTGTTGCCACTGCTGCCCAAATGAACACGACGCTGAGCCGCATCGTGGCCTGGGGCAACAAGTGGCAAGTAAAATTCGCTCCTCATAAAACACAGCTGCTCCATGTCTCCAGGTCGACCGTAGCCCTGCGCCTTATCTGCGATGGGAAGACGCTGGTGCCCCAGGACGAGGTGGAGGTGCTGGGGGTCACCTACGACGGCAGGCTGACCTTCAAAGCCCACATTGAGCTGCTCGCCAGAAAGTCTTCGGGGAAGCTGGCATCCCTGAGGAGGATGTCATGGCTCCTTGACAGCAAGTGGTTGGAAGTCCTCTACAGGGCGCAGGTCCGCTTTTCTATGGAGTACGCGTGCCTCGGGTGGGGCGGCGCGGCCAACAAGCACCTGGCTCTCCTTGACAAGGTACAGGGTCGCGCGGTGAGACTCATCAGGGACAGCGGTGCCGGGCAGGAACCACGACTTCACAGCCTCCAGCACCGCCGAGACGTAGCGGGCCTCACCGTGATGTACAAGGTGCATCAGCAGCGGGTGCCTCACCTGCACACACTCCGGCAGCCCCTACGGCGGGCCCAGGTTACCACAAGGGCCGTTGCTCTAGCCCCCGCAGAGCTACTACAGCCCCGCTGCCGTACTTGGCACCACCAGCGTCAGTTCGTCTGCGTCTACGTCGGCTGGTGGAATGCTCTCCTTGCCTCGCAGCCACGCCTTGGCGGTACAACTGTGCAAGAGTTCAAGGAACTTGTGAACGCGTGGCTGCCGAGGTGAAGGCAAGGAGATCACAATTAACACGAGTTAGGCTTTTAGATAGGGAACACTAATTATGTCTCCTTTAGCCTGTAAATGTTACAATTATTTATGTAATGTAAATAGTAACTTACTCTGTAATGATGTATGGTTATTAAACAAAATAAAAAAAAAAAAAGAGAGAGAGAGAGAGAGAGAGAGAGAGAGAGAGAGAGAGAGAGAGAGAGAGAGAGAGAGAGAGAGAGAGAGAGAGAGAGAGAGAGAGAGAGAGAGAGAGAGAGAGAGAGAGAGAGAGAGAGAGAGAGAGAGAGAGATTCTGCATTAGGAGAGAGAGAGGAGAGAGAGAGAGAGAGAGAGAGAGAGAGAGAGAGAGAGAGAGAGAGAGAGAGAGAGAGAGAGAGAGAGAGAGAGAGAGAGAGAGAGAGAGAGAGAGAGAGAGAGATTCTACATTACATTGAAGATTCTAAGAGGGAAAAGAGGAACCTAAATCGTAGCCCTAGAAACACCAACACAACACACTGTACAGAGCCGCCACGTTGCCTTATAACCCTGCCATAATAATAACGCTTGCCAAACCCTTCCAATACAACACACGGGAACTTCACTAGCACGTCTTTTTTTCATAAATTTTTCTGTTTTCTTTTTTTATATATTTTTCTTTTTTCTTTTTTTCTTTTTCATTCCCATTAACTTTTTCTTTTTTTATGTAGTTGGTTTTTTTTTTTTTTCTTTCATTCCTATTAACTTCTTTTTTTTATGTAGTTTTTTTTTTTTTTTTTCATTCCTATTAACTTTTTTCTTTTTTTATGTAGTTTTCTTTTTTCTTTTTCTTATTATTTTCTTTTATACTTTTTTCTTTTTTATTATTCTTACTTTTCTTTTTTTTTATTCATTCCTGTACTCGTAGTGTAGTGTTAGCACCTCGCTCATGAGAGTCCCAGGTTCGATCCCGGGCGAGCGAAGATGATGTTGTCTATTCTTAAACCGAGCCCTGTCCACCAGCAGTGATGGTACCGGGTGTAGCCGGGCTTGGACCCCCCCGGGAGTGGCTTCGCAACACTAGCTGCAAGCGAGATACTAGGATCGAGGAATTATCTTAACATAACAAAAAACATTCCCATTTTATTCATATATATATAATATTTTTTAATTCATTCACCATTAAATAACAGGCCAATTTCCACCTTTCTCAGTTTCTTCTCATCATCTATAGTGACGGTGATAACGGGGTTTGAGAATTTTATCAATGCTCTAACAGTCCTAGAGGGATAAATAAATAATTAATAAAACATATGGTAATATGCCAATTTCCACCTTTTTCCATCCTCACTCCTCTCTGATTCTCAAAATGCCCAAGTTTAACAAAAAACATTTTGCTCTCTATCCTTCCTCACTCTCTTCTCCTCTCTCCTCCTCTCTATCTCTCATCTCTCTCACTCTCTCTCTTCTCTCTCTCTCTCTCTCTCTCTCTCCTCTCTCTCTCTCTCTCTCTCTCTCTTCTCTCTCCCCTCTCTCTCTCTCTCTTTGTGTGCAACGTGTCGTCTCGCATCACATCTAAATTCATTCCAGGTCATGCAACAGCCTCACCCCCGCCCCCGCCCCGCCCCGCCCCGCACACGCCCCGCCCCGCCCCGCCCCGCCTCGGTCCTGAGGTCATTTAACCCCTTGAGGCCCAGAACGTTATTGCCATTGTAATTTGGGTACCTTTAGACGATTTTTAGTTAATATAAGCAATGTTTTATAGATATAACCTGTTTAGTATCCTTGTCGACTAACTAATTTGGTATATTAAGTTAATTTTCGTAATTTTGTGGCTCGACAACAGACAATTTTATATAGCAAAGGAAAGATCTGGGCGTGAAGGGGTTAATCTTCTTGCTATCGCTCAGAATCCATCTCGCCTCCACTGATCACCTCAAGAATGCCTACTACCTACAACGCCACCCATCGGAACTCTTGCGGGTAAAAAAAAATTACAAGCGCAAAAAATAAGCTCAAATGCAAAGAAATAAAAAGATAGGTAGACAAAGAAGAAAATTAAAAGAAAATTATGAAAAAAATATAGAAGTGCAAAATTCTGACGCAAGTGATATTGCGAATTCTGAGATGAACACCACAAAGAGAGAGAGAGAGAGAGAGAGAGAGAGAGAGAGAGAGAGAGAGAGAGAGAGAGAGAGAGAGAGAGAGAGAGAGAGAGAGAGAGAGAGAGAGAGAGAGAGAGAGAGAGAGAGAGAGAAAAAAGGGGGGTGCAGAAGGGGTGTAATTCGGGAGGGTAAAATACAACACCTGTTTGTGTGACGTACTACAATGTAAAATCATATAACATGTGGATGAGAGAAGAGGGGCAGGAGGGAGGAGGAGGAAGGGAAGGGGAGGAGGGAGGAAGAGGAGAGGAGGCTGTTTGAGTGAAGTCTACATGAGGAGAAGAGTGATGAGAAGTGTGGATGAGAGAGAGGAGGAGGCAGAGGGGAAGGAGGGAGAGCAAAGAAAGAGAGGGGAGGCAGGGGAAGAGGGGGAGGAGGGAAGAGGAGGGTGGGGCAATACTTTGAATAAACTCCTAACAGCTAAACGACAAGAGATTGATTGAAGAAGTAGTAGTAGTAGTAGTAGTATGAGGAGGAGGCTAGAGGGGAAGGAGGGTAAGCTACTAAGCATTCCAGAACAAAAGTATAGAGGAGGAGGCTACGTTGGGGAAGAGAGGGGGGCAGTGTTTGCGTATGTGTGACCTCACCACGTCACCGCTGCTGTGTTGGAAGCGAGGCGTTGTACATAAAAGCCCGCCGAGGCACACACAGCTACACAACACACGTACAGTCTCGCAGCAGCATCTGAACAATAATAACAATAATAACAACATGAGGTGAGTTTGCCGGGAGGCTGAACTATAGGTACGGGTGAAATAAGATCGTGCAGGGTTCGAATTAGGTACATGTTCGAAATTATTACTATGTAGATTGTTAGTAAATTCGAAAACGACCCAAATATGCATACTGGAATTTGAGTTGGAAATGTGTTAGAACTTGTATTTAACAATGAGTAAACTATGAAATATGGACTATGAACTAACCTAACCTCATAAACTGACCTAACAAGCTCAATCTAACCTAAACTATTATTACCATGTACTTATACGCAACTAAATGCCTAAATTTTACACATGATACCAATTCCATGCGAACATAAAAACATAAGAAAATAAGGAAGGTACAAGAGGCCGTGAGACATACACTTGATAGTTCCTGTAAATGTGTTCCATGTCCTTGTTTAAAATAAGGAATAGGTTCGTGGGAAACAAGTTCGATATTTTTCTAACATATTTCCGTGTACCTATTTCCTAAATACTAGTACGAACTTGTTGACACGTACATACCACCAAGGTAAACAGACAGATTTATCTTGCGTACCACCTTCCCCTTCCCGAGTCTGCCACCCTCCACGTCTCACACACACACACACACAACACACACACGCACACACAAACACACAAACACACACATACACACACTGTCGGGGAGGCGGTATCAGAGTGGTTAGCGTCTCCGACTGGCGTTCTCGGTGAGCCGAGTTCGATCCCCGACGAAACCCAAAACCTTTCTGTACCATCGAGTGGCCTAAGAACACCCACATGCCCTGCCCATTAACTCTACCTTCGATTGCGAGTACATCGGAGGACACAGGGGGGCATGAGCCTCTAATCACAGGCGTCACTATAAAAATCCTGCCTGCGCCACCACGGGCGAGGACCAACCATCACAGCAGCCCTCAAGTGAGCCTCCAGAGCCTACCATCCGAGCCCTGGGTCACCACTGCCTACAGGCGCTATAGGCACAAATGTATAAAAAAAAAAAAAAAAAAAAAAAACCTCAACACACACACACACACACACACACACACACACACACACATTTTTTTTTTATAATAATAATAGGCGCTGTTCTCGCTTCCCCTACATTCGCTGGTCCTCGATCACTACTTTTCTCTACAAATTTCTATCCTCCACTTCTTTTACACTCAAACCTCAGTCTCTTTATCCTCTATGCATTCCACTTAACCTCAGCCTGTCTCATCTCCTTCAATCCATCATTCCTCTACCCACACACCTAGCATCCCTTCTACTTAACCCCCAAACCAATTCATTCCTCTTCGTTGCACCCCAATACAATTCCTTAGTAACGTATAATATAATTCCTTAATAATAATAATACCTAATGGTCGCGCCTCAGGATCGCCGTGGCCGCCGTCCTGCTCCTGGTCGCTGTTGGGGCCACCGAGGCTTTGTGGTTCTTCAGTAACAACAACGCTGACGAGGCTAACGTGCATGCACAACAAGAGGAGGCGCAGCATGTGGTGAAAAGGTAAGTACGAGTCTATAGGATGTGTATAGGGAGTACGTGACCCTATCTTAATATTATAGCATGCAACACTGCCTATATTTTGGTTTAACCCCGTGAGACCCAGAACGTAATTTCCATTGTATTTTGGGTACCATTAGACGATTTTTAGTGACTATAAGCAATATTTTAATAGATATGGCCTGTTTAGTATCCTTGTCCACTAGTTAATCTGGTATATTCAGTCACTTTTCGTAATTTTATGGCAAACAACAGACTATTTTATATAGCAAAGGAAAGATCTGGGCGTGAAGGGGTTACTGTATCTGGGCGTGAAGGGGTTACTGTATCTGGGCGTGAAGGGGTTACTGTATCTGGGCGTGAAGGGGTTACTGTATCTGGGCGTGAAGGGGTTACTGTATCTGGGCGTGAAGGGGTTACTGTATCTGGGCGTGAAGGGGTTACTGTATCTGGGCGTGAAGGGGTTACTGTATCTGGGCGTGAAGGGGCTACTGTTTTCTATACGTGAAGGCCAAGGAGGCAAATGGATGTTGAAAGATTAAGCATACACAATAATTTAAATCACTTTATGCATTACTGTTAATGATTGCCTCACTTTACTATGATTTACACTCATGGGCAAAGTTTGAGTCAACATTTAAGGTAGACATAAGCATAAGGTGTCACAACACTACTCAACACTAATCTTTCTAGACCAATTATTTGATTCATTACTATCTACTATATCTTTTTCCCCTTTTCCTCTCTATACCATGTCAATATCGTTCATGTTTATGGTTATGCGAAGTTTTTTATGTTTTTCTATTTACCTATCATTCTGCTCTATACGTTCAACGATACTTCTCAACACTAACCTTCCTATACCTATTATTTCATTCATGACTATCTATATCTTTTTCCCCTTTTCCTCTATATAGCATGTCAATATCGTTCATGTTTATGGTTATGCGAAGTTTTGTGTGTTTCTCTATTTACTCTTCTGTGTCTCCCTTTCTAACCTCCTTCCTAACTGTGTCTTCCCCTGTTTTTCCTCCTCCCTCTCTTCCCTTCCTTCTCTGTGTCCCTTTCTAACCTCCTTCCTAACTGTGTCTTCCCCTGTTTTTCCTCCTCCCTCTCTTCCCTTCCTTCTCTGTGTCCCTTTCTAACCTCCTTCCTAACTGTGTCTTCCCTGTTTTTCCTCCTCCCTCTCTTCCTTTCTCTCTGTGTCCTTCTCTCTACTGTTCGTCCTTACCCCCTTCTTGTGCCCCTTTCTAAACTCCTTCCTATCTGTCTTCCCTTAAAAAAAACACGTCGCAATATTTAACGCCTGACCAACCCTTTCTCCACCTCAGGGAAGCGGTCAACGAGGCAGAGGAGGAGGACGACGACGACGACGAATCCGATGAAGAGGAGGAAGAGGATGAGCATGTGATCAATAAGAGGTGAACATTTAATATTATGACATGTACAGTGCTAGTAAACTTTACAGGTAACCTCAGTAATTGACTCTAGAAATACATGAAGAGGAAGGAAAGACTGACTGTAGTAGTAATCGTTTATGATTAAAGTAAATCATTAAATTTGACTGTAGAAATATAATGAAGGAGGAAGTGAAGAATGACGTAGTAGTAATGTTTATGATTTATAAGTAGACTCATTAATTTGACTGTAGAAATATAATGAAGGAGGAAGTGAAAGAATTGACTGTAGTAGTAATGTTTATGATTTATAAGTAGACTCATTAATTTTGACTGTAGAAATATAATGAAGGAGGAAGTGAAAGAATTGACTGTAGTAGTAATGTTTATGATTTATAAGTAGACTCATTAATTTTGACTGTAGAATATATAGAAGGGAGGCAAGTGAAGGAGTACTGAGCCGAATTGATTCTAGTAGATCATTGTATTCGTTGACTGCTAGTTATTAGTATGCGGCGCGTAGGGTAGTAGTGCAATTAGTACCTTATTTGTATGTATGGTACTCCCTTTGATTAACCTGTGGTGCAAGGTTAGATAGGATGAAAATCTTATCTTATCTCTTTTGTTATTAGGGAGGCGGATGAGGATGAGGAAGAAGATGATGACGAAGATGATGAGGAGGAAGAAGAGGCCGAAGGACATGGCAACGTGAAGAGGTGAGTTCAATGGCTAAGTCAAGAAATCAACAATAAAACAATACGGTAAAAAAATAAACCTATCTTGTGGTTGATCATTTGGCTTTTTTTTATTTTTTTCATTTTATTTCTCTTACTATTTTTTTTTTTATTCGCGGTAAGAAATCGGTTCTCAATGTAATATACTTTTCACAGGGATGCCGCTGATATGGACGAAGAGGAGGAGGACGATGAGGAGGACGACGATGAGGAGGAGGACGATGAAAACTAGTCAAGATTGATTAATGAAAGCGTTAGTCACACATGAGGAAAGAGATCCCTGAATACAACACCTGTGGACATTAATAAGACACCTGAAAGACTAGCACCATCACTGTCCATCATTCCTGTAACCCTCAATTTCCACTCCCTCAACCTCTGTATCGAGTGACTGAATATACAACTCTTCTGCTCCATCCAACAACTGTATCGTGACCATAAATACAACTTTTCTATAGCCTCACAACTACATATGCAATTCTTTTTATTTCCTTAAGTGAATAGAAATACAACTCTTCTGATACGCAATCTAGCAACTGCATATATAATTATATCAAAATATCAAAAATACAACTTCTCACTCCTTCAAGTTACCAAAAATACAACTTCTTTACTCCATCGAATGACCAAAAATACAAAAATACAACTTCTCACTCCTTCAAGTTACTAAAAATACAACTTCTTTACTCCATCGAATGACCAAAAATACAAAAATACAACTCCTCCTTCAAGTTACCAAAAATACAACTTCTCACTCCTTCAAGTCACCGAAAGTAGAACTTCTCACCCCTTCAAGTTTCCAGAAATACAACTTCTTCTCCTTCAAGTTACCAAAAATACAGTTTCTTTACTCCATCAAATGACTACAAATACAAGAAACAAACAAACCCATTTCTGCATCACTACCTGCCTTCTCTCTAAACCCTTTCCTCGTGGGTAGTAATGCGTTCACACATACATACATCCCTGTGTGAATGATAATCTGACGCAACATAATACACTTCTCTCTTTTTTCTCTCCCATGTCTTTCATTATCATGTATAAATAAAGTTATCAAAGCAGGTTATTTATTGTGTAACTTCAGTCCTATTGTATCCCATCTTCCTTGGTTAAAAAAGTTACTTACTAAAGTTGCTGGATCTGGCCCCAGAACATTAATTTTACTCGTTTTATCGAAATAGTAAGTTAAATTAAGAAAATTATTCAATAATAATTCTCTTTAATAATAAGAAAATAAGAACTCAAAATATCAACAATTTTTTGGGGGGGGAGGCGGTGGCCGACTGGTTAGCGTCTGAGAGTGGTGAGCTCGAGGTCGCAAGTTCGACTCCCACCGGGGGCAGCTCTTTCGGGAATCGTTAACGCGGTTACCGGATGGTTATAATCCGATAGTGGTGAGCTCAAAGTCCCGAGTTCGAGTCCCGCCAGGAGCAAATCTTTCTTTCATCGTCGAGTGGCCGAAGACACCCACCTGCTGCCCATGAACCTCACCTTGGAGTGCGAGTGCGGCGGAGCGGAGGGCTACGGAGGAGTAGGTGGGCGTTCCTAAGCGGCGACCATTTTGAATTTTCCCTACGATTAACTTTGGTATTAAGGGGTTTAGAAGTCCTCGGCAGCACAATTAAGTTAAAACCAAACCTTAAGTAAGATAAGCAATAGTGAGGGGATAACGCAGTGAGGTGAATTAAGCGAAAGTCAGGAGTTAATACCAAAGTTTAGTATTAATAGTAAGTGAGGATTCGGGCCCAGGTGACAGCATGAGCCTTAAATCATCACAGGTGTCACTCTATCAATCACATCATCTATCATCTACCATCACAGGTGTCACTCTAAAAAGCCAGCCTGCGCCACAACGAGCGAGGGTCAACCACCTCAGCCCTTCAGTAAGAACAACATGCAGGGTCAACCACCTCAGCCCTTCAGTAAGAACAACATGCAGGGTCAACCACCTCAGCCCTCCAGTAAGAACAACATGCAGGGTCAACCACCTCAGCCCTCCAGTAAGAACAACATGCAGGGTCAACCACCTCAGCCCTCCAGTAAGAACAACATGCAGGGTCAACCACCTCAGCCCTCCAGTAAGAACAACATGCAGGTAAACACACAGCCCCATACGACAACTGCAGGGTCAACCACCACAGCCCTCCAGTAAGAACAACATGCAGGGTCAACCACCACAGCCCTCCAGTAAGAACAACATGCAGGGTCAACCACCACAGCCCTTCAGTAAGAACAACATGCAGGGCCAACCACCTCAGCCCTCCAGTAAGAACAACATGCAGGGCCAACCACCTCAGCCCTCCAGTAAGAACAACATGCAGGGCCAACCACCTCAGCCCTCCAGGAAAATAAAAAGCCTACGGACGCTAGAGACTTTAGAAAACGTAAAAAAAGAAAAAAGCCACTGAGAAAGTCCTTGAGGGAGAGATAACGTTGTAATTTATGCAGAATATTGATGTTAACTCTTATGGAGACGGAGATAAGTAAAAGGTTTTGATGTCGCGTGTCAGCTTGACGTACTTATCCTCCGTGCCGAGGGTGTGTGGCAACGGCCGGCGGGTGTGTCATGGTGCTGATGATGGTGATGATGATGATGAAATGGAGATGCATGTGTGATCACCCCATTGGCTCCTAGAAGCATGTTGACGTATGTGTGTGCGTGTGTGTGTGATGTGTGTGTGTGTGTGTGTGTGTGTGTGTGTGTGTGTGTGTGTGTGTGTGTGTGTGTGTGTGTGTGTCACTGTGTGTCACTGTGTGTGTGTGTGTGTATGTGTGTGTCTGTGTGTGTGTGTGTGTATGTGTGTGTGTGTGTGTGTGTGTGTGTGTGCTGTGTGTGTGTGTGTGTGTGTGTGTGTGTGTGTGTGTGTGTAATACTAATAATGATAATAACGATAACAATGATAATAATTATAGTAATGATAACAATAATAAAAGTAATAATGATAATAACAAATGTAATAATGAATTTTTTTTTTTTTTAATATCGGTATACTAAGAAAGAAAAAAAACACAAGCTTGAAAATATATGTCTACATGAAGGCATTGCAGAAAGTAACAAATTGAGTCTTAAATGCACACATGACTACCAACGATGAATCAATAGTTAGGTAATACAGTAATACGGATACAACGACATCTTGAAGTAGGGTTAAATGTCACACGGTCTACACATTAATAGTATCTCTGTAGAGGAATGTGTAGAGTCGGTACAAGGCAACACCTCCCCCATGTAGTGACGGTACAAGGCAACACCTCCCCCATGTAGTGACGGTACAAGGCAACACCTCCCCCATGTAGTGACGGTACAAGGCAACACCTCCCCCATGTAGTGACGGTACAAGGCAACACCTCCCCCATGTAGTGACGGTACAAGGCAACACCTCCCCCATGTAGTGACGGTACAAGGCAACACCTCCCCCATGTAGTGACGGTACAAGGCAACACCTCCCCCATGTAGTGACGGTACAAGGCAACACCTCCCCCATGTAGTGACGGTACAAGGCAACACCTCCCCATGTAGTGACGGTACAAGGCAACACCTCCCCCATGTAGTGACGGTACAAGGCAACACCTCCCCCATGTAGTGACGGTACAAGGCAACACCTCCCCCATGTAGTGACGGTACAAGGCAACACCTCCCCCATGTAGTGACGGTACAAGGCAACACCTCCCCCATGTAGTGACGGTACAAGGCAACACCTCCCCATGTAGTGACGGTACAAGGCAACACCTCCCCCATGTAGTGACGGTACAAGGCAACACCTCCCCCATGTAGTGACGGTACAAGGCAACACCTCCCCATGTAGTGACGGTACAAGGCAACACCTCCCCCATGTAGTGACGGTACAAGGCAACACCTCCCCCATGTAGTGACGGTACAAGGCAACACCTCCCCCATGTAGTGACGGTACAAGGCAACACCTCCCCCATGTAGTGACGGTACAAGGCAACACCTCCCCCATGTAGTGACGGTACAAGGCAACACCTCCCCCATGTAGTGACGGTACAAGGCAACACCTCCCCCATGTAGTGACGGTACAAGGCAACACCTCCCCCATGTAGTGACGGTACAAGGCAACACACCTCCCCCATGTAGTGACGGTACAAGGCAACACCTCCCCCATGTAGTGACGGTACAAGGCAACACCTCCCCCATGTAGTGACGGTACAAGGCAACACCTCCCCCATGTAGTGACGGTACAAGGCAACACCTCCCCCATGTAGTGACGGTACAAGGCACACCTCCCCATTAGTGAGGTACAAGGCAACACTCT
Source organism: Chionoecetes opilio (assembly GCA_016584305.1). Lineage (NCBI taxonomy): Eukaryota > Metazoa > Arthropoda > Malacostraca > Decapoda > Majidae > Chionoecetes > Chionoecetes opilio. The sequence goes on along the minus strand of JACEEZ010004901.1, from coordinate 138,593 downwards.
CCCATGTAGTGACGGTACAAGGCAACACCTCCCCCATGTAGTGACGGTACAAGGCAACACCTCCCCATGTAGTGACGGTACAAGGCAACACCTCCCCCATGTAGTGAGGTACAAGGCAACACCTCCCCCATGTAGTGACGGTACAAGGCAACACCTCCCCCATGTAGTGACGGTACAAGGCAACACCTCCCCATGTAGTGAGGTACAAGGCAACACCTCCCCCATGTAGTGACGGTACAAGGCAACACCTCCCCCATGTAGTGACGGTACAAGGCAACACCTCCCCCATGTAGTGACGGTACAAGGCAACACCTCCCCCATGTAGTGACGGTACAAGGCAACACCTCCCCCATGTAGTGACGGTACAAGGCACACCTCCCCCATGTAGTGAGGTACAAGGCAACTCCCATGAGTGACGGTACAAGGCACACCTCCCCATGTAGTGACGGTAAAGGCACACCTCCCCATGTAGTGACGGTACAAGGCAACACCTCCCCATGTAGTGACGGTACAAGGCACACCTCCCCCATGTAGTGACGGTACAAGGCAACACCTCCCCATGTATACGGTCAGGCATCACCTACCCCTGTAGTGACAGGATCAAGCATCACTCCCACATGTAGTGACGGACAACAACACTCCCCATGTAGTGACGTACAATGCAAACACCTCCCCATGTGTGACGTACACTGAATCTAACCTCCCCCTGTATGACGCTACAGGGAACACCTCCCCATGTATACGTACAGGCAACACCTCCCCATGTAGTGACTACAATGCCAAACACCTCCCCCAGAGTGACGTGTACAAGGCATCACTCCCCTCATGTATGACGGTGGCACCTCCCCCATTGTGACGTACAAGGCAACACCTCCCCCCACTGTATGCTGACGACAAGGCAGCACTCTCTCTCCCATGTAGTGACGGTACAAGGCTCTACTCTACATCGATTCCATCCTGTGTAGTACAATGGCAACACCTCTCCTCTCCTCATGTGTACGTACAAGGCAACACCTCCCCCATTAGTGACGGTCTCAAGGCACACCTCCCCATGTAGTGACGGTACAGGCAACACCCCCCATGTATGACGGTACAGGCAACACCTCCCCATGTAGTGACGGTACAAGGCAACACCTCCCCCATGTAGTGACGGTACAAGGCAACACCTCCCCCATGTAGTGACGGTACAAGGCAACACCTCCCCCATGTTAGCTGTTATGCAGGTGAAGGATCATAACACACTTGACCTAACTAGTAACCTAAACCCTAATAACTCTAATAGCTTTACTTAACTTACTATAAACCTAAAACCTACCTATTCCTCATTTACTTTTTTCCTATATAACCTAAACCCTATATAATTAACCCTAATAACCCTAACAGCTTAACTTAACTTAACCTACACCTAAATCTTAACTATTCCTCATTGACTTTTTTCCCTAATAGCCTAAACCCTAACAACTCTAATAACTCTAATAACTTAACTTGACCTAAACCTAAATCCTAACTATTCCTCATTGACTTTGCTTTCTTGCTATGTTCTTTCCGCTACAGGGCGCACCACACCATCGCCACCTTGAAGCGACACTGTAAGCGGGCAGTGGTGTGGCGCGGCCTGTAATCCGAAAGAAAATATCAAGTAAAGCAGGAATAGTTAGGTCTAGGCTTAGATTTAGGTCAAGGTAAGTTATCAGGGTTGTTATAAAAGCTTGAGCCTTGAAGATTCTCGGTAACAACTGTTCGTATTTGCCAAGAGTCGCGGGGGTTTTCCGGCGGCTTGTAGGAAAACAAATCAAAGGGATTAAGATTTCGTGCATAATACACAAACATCGTCTTCATCATCTCTCTCTCTCTCTCTCTCTCTCTCTCTCTCTCTCGTCTCTCTCCTTCTCTCTCTCTCTCTCTCTCTCTCCTCTCTCTCTCTCTCCTCTCTCTCTCTCCTCCTCTCTCTCCTTCTCATTATCTAATTATATTATCATATAGATATATATATATATATATATATAATATATATTCTATATATATATATATATATATATATATTATATCTATATATATCTATATATATATATAATATATATAGTCTCTCATTCTCTCTCTCTCTCTCTCTCTCTCTCTCTCTCTCTCTCATCTTCTCTCTCTCTCATCTATCTCTCTATCTTTCATATATATATATATATATATATATATATATATATATATATATATATATATATATATATATTATACTATTATATATATATATATATATATATATATTATATATATATATATATTATATATATATATATATATATATTATTATTATATATATATATATTATATATATATATATATATAATATATAATATTATATATATATATATATATATATATATATATATATATACGTACTGTAGGTATTCAGTATTCAGTGACACAGGTGGGCGCGAGAGAGAGTAACCCTAATCATTACTGTCACTGTTTAGGGTGAATGGCTGCGTGAGGCGACGATGGTTAAGTCTACGACGCTCCATAAACCTGAGACCTACTTCCACTATCTCTAATTCACTAATACACTAATCTTCCTAATCTCTATTTATATGGTTCCTTTATGGCATCATCATAACTGAGTCACATAGAAAAGCGGGACAGCATTGAAGTATTGGATGGTAATAGTACATAGGTATATGCACACACTCATGCTGTCCTTGAAAATGTCAGCAAAAGCCCGTCAGATGGCAGCCTGCATCAGTGCCTGTGGGTGGGTGGGCTCCAATGGGTGAATCACACATCCATACCTACGTCACGGCAGGTGTATATAATTACCCCATGATGAAGGTGTCGCCACTCACACCTACGAGGAACTCACTCAAGTGTACATCTCCTCCTTCACAGCTGCAGCATGAGGTGAGTTCTAAACACTGTACTGAAACCTTTGCATGTCTTATAATGGGAGAGGAATGAGGAACGAGAAGGAAGACTAAGAGCTGGAGGAAGAGTAGCATAATACTATGAAGGATTATTATTATTAATATTATTATTAATATTATTATTAGTAGTAGTAGTCAGTTTTGCCACTCAGTTTTGAGTAGTTCCCGATTGCAGATTAATTAAATTTTCTTTATATTTAAGAATATAGTTTATTCTCTAAAAAGTATAGATGGAAATTACCAGCTCCCTATTTAATGCCAAATTTAGTGAACGTCGTACCATTTGTACTTAGTACACCCGAAAGTACCAAAACTGGTACGTTCGTACCAAAAACAGCAACACTGGTAGTAGTAGTAGTAGTCGAAACTGGTACTACAACATGGTAGTAGTAGTAGTATAGTAGTAGTTGTAGTAGTAGTATATATATAGTAGTAGTATATATGTAGTAGAAATAGTAGTAGTAGTAGTAGTTAAAACACTCTAAGGCACAGGAATGAAGTGTTATGAAATGTGGAAATACTGACAACATTTTCTGGTGTCCTCGCTATGAAACATGATAACTTTACGTATATCAGTGACACCATCAGGGCTCTTAGATATCTGGCTAAGGTATTAAGGCACTATCTAGCTCTCATCTATCTATCCAGCACTATCTATCCTGTACTGAAGACCCATTCCTACATCCACCTGCCTAACCGCCTGCCTTCCCGCCTCATGGATACCTTCCTTGCATCAAACCTGACATTTCACGCTCACGCAGTACTCATAATCACGTTTCCTCCGGCAGGTTCGTATTCGCCTTCCTCTTCCTCCTGGGTCTGGCCGGAGCCGCCTTCTCCCTGTACGTGAAACGCGACGCCGAACTGGACAATGACCTCGTGGCCAGGTAAGTAAATATTGCTTCCACCGCCCCATGTACTTGACGGTTCGGCTGGATCACCACAAAGCTAATTCTTCGCGCAACAGGCCGTCCAACAGGCGCTACAATGGCTATCTCACCCTATCTCTATCTCTATCTCTCTATCTCTATCTCTATCTCTCTATCTCTATCTCACCCAAATATGCTATCTCACCCTTATCAGATGGCGCCACAGAACTGTTAATTTCAGTGGGTAAAGTATCTTAATGGGGCGTTTGCTGGGTGTTCAAATAGTAGGGTGTTGCATATCGTATTTCTATGTCTGTGTGTAGCAAGAATACTACTATACTCGTGTCGTATCATTCTTGTATTATAATCTTCGCTTTAGGTTCCACCACATACAAATGCCGTCTATACACCTACTTCACTCAATACCTACCTCTCCTCTTCCTTCACCTGTCCCTCCACTTACCTCTCCACACCTGTTCCCATCCTCCTTCACCTTTATTAAAACACCACTTCCACTTCTCAATTTGTCCCTCCACCTAAAAACATCCCCACACGTACTTGACTCTACCTGTACTTCCTCCACTTTCTCCCATCTATGTCTCCACGCCTTCCACTTTCTCCCATCTATGTCTCCACGCCTTCCACTTTCTCCCATCTATGTCTCCATGCCTTCCACTTTCTCCCATCTATATCTCCATGCCTTCCACTTTCCCCATCTATGTCTCCACGCCTTCCACTTTCTCCCATCTATGTCTCCACGCCTTCCACTTTCTCCCATCTATGTCTCCACGCCTTCCACTTTCTTCGTCCTCCGCCTCCACTTCTCCCTCTCCACCTCCACCTCCACCTCCCACCTACCAGTCCCCCCTATCGAGTCCCCTGCCCAGCCGCGCCCTAACCTGCTTGCCTTCCCTCCTGCAGGAACGTGGAGGTCGTCCAAATGTACGCTGAGGATGGATATGGACAGACGATGATGGCGATGGTGAGGGATGACGATGATGATGATGATGGCGATGATGATAATGATGATAGTGAGGATGATAGCGACGATGACGATAGTGAGGATGATAGCGACGATGACGATAGTGAGGATGATAGCGACGATAGTGATAGTGATAGTGATGAATCTGATAGCGACAGTAGCAATGACGATGATAAATAAGGATGATTGCATGACGGGGGACGACAGTAATTGACCGTGATGAGGATGCGAGGGCGGAGAGGAACGACAACAGCGATAACAACAACAACCAACACGACAACCTGAGGCCAAGAATCCCATGTATTTAAGCGCCCCCTACACGATCAATATTATTGACACAATATAGTGACTCAATTTTATTGTGCACTATTTGTTTCCCCCTACATGGCTCCATATTATTGCTCAATATCGTCAGTGGTGTGACGGATTTCAGAGAGACAGCATGACGGACATTGATGTTTGATGATGGAGATTGTGCAATGTTACCCTCACACTACTCAATATATTCGTATTGTGCAATAAAATATCAAACTCTTTTTGATGTCTTTAATATATTGTGTCATTCTTCAATACTATCCCTACACTTTCAATAATATTGTAGAAAACGGAATATTGCACAATAATATTGATCGTGTAGGGGGCGCTTAAGGAAAACCTGCAGCGACCATTTAACCCTTTCACTGACAACGACGACAAGGGTGAACGACAGCGACGCCACGAGGAGCGACGACAAGGATAGAGAGATAAGCGTCATAAGTAGGAGTAATTAGAAAATAATCATTGAGTCAACACGAAAAAGGACAACCATGACGAAAAATCTGAAATTCGGTATGAAAAGTATGATAATTTTCTTGTTTTCTGAAATATTATAAGTTGTTGGCTTCCATTTTCTTGATGTTAGATATGAATGTAAATATAAAGTCAGCACGTTTGTGCGTACGCTTTGTTAGCCTTGCCTGACCTTGGTTCGAGTCCCGCTCACTGCAGAACGTCAACAAACAATGCCTGAGTCATCTGCACGAGCTGTCAGATACCATTGTAGTGATCTAACGCGACAGTATCAATAAATCACAAATATATCAGTCAAGTCTGTAGCATTTTCTGTGTGGCCCTGTCGCGTGTATTACCTGGAACACCTTTACACGTTCAGTAGTACAATGGAGGCGATCACAAACACAGCCTTTTCATATCTCACGTGCCATAATATGAGTATAACATGCCTCAAAGTGTGAACTTAAAGCCAAACGCAGGCACGTACTTGAAATACGATCCTTGTGGCGTTTTTTTTCAAAGTCAATTTTCACAACGTCAGAGGTATGATAAGATGGTG
>JACEEZ010004901.1:120000-127500 GCA_016584305.1 Chionoecetes opilio | reverse complement strand
GCCTTGCTTCCCCTTCTTTTATATACCAATACGCCAATAATTGTTTAGACAATTGCAGAAGGGGAATGCCAGTTCCCACTTGAAAGTGAAGTCTACAACTGCAACAAAAATGCAACCAAGAAGATGAAAGTCTGCATGCTGCTCCTTTTTCATGCGACGTCTGGGCATATTTTCCATCGGAAGAAAACTTCAAAGGGCGGAAAAAAAACATTGAAAAAAGTGGCGAATATAAACGAAGAAGCTCTGGCAAGTCTGGCTAACGACGAACCCTGCGAAGGAGAAACGCCTGAGCAACCACTGCAGGCTCCTGAAGATCCGCAGGACGCCTCTTTTGAACCTGAAATATCCTGGAGGCACAGCAGGACACAGCGAAGCCCCTGACACCTGAGGCGCTCACGTCAAACACGCAGGCACAAGAGGTAGACGAGGCGGAGCAGCAGGCTGCCGAGCCTCAGCAACCTGCTGTGCTAGCGTCCAGGACGGAGGCACAAGAGGCGCAGCAGGAGGCCGTGGAACCTCAGCAGCCTGCTGTGCTAGCGTCCAGGACGGAGGCACAAGAGGCGGAGCAGCAGGCTGCCGAGCCTCAGCAACCTGCTATGCTAGCGTCCAGGACGGAGGCACAAGAGGCGGAGCAGCAGGCTGCCGAGCCTCAGCAACCTGCTATGCTAGCGTCCAGGACGGAGGCACAAGAGGCGCAGCAGGAGGCTGTGGAGCCTCAGCTGCCTGCTGTGCTCCCGGGGAAGCCGGAAGCACACGAGGTAGACGAGGCCTACCCGGTGCCCGACGAATGCATTAGATATAATACTTTGGGTCACACATCGTGAACTTGAAACTCTTGGCTAAGAAGGTCGAAGAAGTCCTCCCGTGAAGAGTCCCAGGAACGAGAAAAAGCGGGAAATAGGAACTTGACCCCGTGACACGATTTTGGGCCGGTGTGGTAAGGCGCATTAAGCTCGCTGTCGTTGCCAGGGAGGCAAGCGATGCCTCAGAAGAGAAGGCAGCAAACCCGCCGTGCGACCCCGGCACGAGTAGACCCCGGGCCTATAGGAACCTGCGGGAGGCCACGGATCTCAGGCCAGAGTGGTGAAGAGCCGCAGGCCCGGCGTTGTAAGGAAGGTTAGTTGCACAGAAGTAAAAGGAGCTGCAGAAAGCAGCGTCGAGCCTGAGCAAGCCCAGCACGAGCAGGGCAGCGGGACCCAGGAGGAGCGAGAGTGCCTGGAAGGTAAGGCGACAGTACCGAAGGGCGGGCGTTGAGCGCCATAAGAACACACGTCACACGTGGACATTACGACTATCATGAACAGAGCCTTGACCATGAATATCGTGAACCACGTCAGGAATATCATCAACAGTACGAGCAGGCTGGTCAGCAGCACCAAGAGTACCGTCATCAGCGCTAAGACTATCGTTAACAGTAGGAAGGGCTTGTCAACAGCGGCAAAGGCAGGGGAAGGTGGGGTAATATGCCCGCTGGCCTAAACGCCCCCCCCCCTCTCTGTTTTGTGCCTGCTTCTTAATTTTCCCGCAATCACTGATTTGGTAGTCAGTGCAGTCCTCTGCACTCACAGGAACTAATGGCGTCAACAAGGAGCACATTTACTGGCTGCAGGACGACTTTTCTTGTTTTTGCATCATTTCATGTAAGTTTTCAGTGGCTTTAGGGTTACCTAGTTAAAGATTAATAACTGTAGAGTTTGCTCTATGGTTATGGAGGGTTTATTTTTTCAACTATTACCATCACTCCTTATACCCTTGTTCCCTTCTTTTATATACAATACCCCAAACATTTCTTAGAAAATTTGCAGAAAGGGAATCCCAGTTTCATTTGAAAGTGAGTTGAAACTGAATGAAGTCTATTTGAAAAAAATACATATAAGTTACCCTACTTCAGAAAGGTCCCGAGTTCGTGTTTAATGTTCCCCAAAAATCTAATTAATATTGAATATAAGTCACTAAAATTTTACCAGTAAGACGCCTTAATCGGCGAAGGACGACGATTCCGTAGAAACCTGCCGCACGTGCGCACGTGCGGCGTCCACCCGGACTCTGGGATAGCAAGGAAATTTGTCTGCTGTCATCTAAACTCCATTTACCTTTGCCTTTTTACGTTGAAACTATAGAGTTTGAATGGGGCTATCAGATAGCGAAGACCGCTTGTCAATTGGAAGCGGGTGTCCAAAGATATAAGCTCCTGAAAAGCGTGATGGTCGGTCGGGTCGGGTCGGTCAATTATCCCTGAAAAATCAGAGTGAGTGAGGACTCACGAGCGCTTCACGCTCGTTTCGTAATTACACTCTCATCTCGGTAACATCTTTCCGTTGTTTCCTCGCAAATGTGTCGTCAGTCCGCGTCTACATGGAGATCAATAAATAACACCAACTGTTAATCTGCGCGAATGGCGTTCAAGCTTTAAATTTTGTTGCATTAATGTTAATTAATCGTTTGCTGACTATGGTGTTGGTGATGAGCTAAATTCTACACCCAGGAGCACCGCCTCCTCTGTGGTGTCTCGCAACGGAAATGCTGTATCCTCACGACCAAGTTTATACATAACGATCTAACTTGACCAATCTCTGCTCAGGAGGCATAACGTAATAATTACATTAGTACCTTGGTGGGCCAACGCACTGTTCCTTTTCTACTGCATTTAAATTTTCTTTTATCCATTAATTATATATATTTTTATTATTATTATATTACAACAACTATTACTCATCACTCCTTATAGCCTTGCTTCCCCTTCTTTTATATACAATACGCCAATAATTGTTTAGACAATTGCAAAAAGGGGAATGCCAGTTCCCACTTGAAAGTGAAGTCTAAACTGAAACAAAAATGCAACCAAGAAGATGAAAGTCTGCATGCTGCTCCTTTTTCATGCGACGTCTGGGCATTTTTTCCATCGGAAGAAAACTTCAAAGGGCGGAAAAAAAACATTGAAAAAAGTGGCGAATATAAACGAAGAAGCTCTGGCAAGTCTGGCTAACGACGAACCCTGCGAAGGAGAAACCGCCTGAGCAACCACTGCAGGCTCCTGAAGATCCGCAGGACCTCTTTTGAACCTGAAATATCCTGGAGGCACAGCAGGACACAGCGAAGCCCCTGACACCTGGGCGCTCACGTCAAAACCGCAGGGACAAGAGGTAGACGAGGGGGAGCAGCAGGCTGCCCAGCCTCAGCAACCTGCTGTGCTAGCGTCCAGGGCGGAGGCACAAGAGGCGCGCAGGGAGGCCTGGAACCTCAGCGCCTGCTGTGCTAGCGTCCAGGACGGAGGCACAAGAGGCGGAGCAGGGAGGCTTGCCGAGCCTCAGCAACCTGCTATGCTACGTCCCCGGACGGAAAGGGAAAAGAGGCGGAGCAGCAGGCTTGCCCGAGCCTCAGCAACCTGCTAGCTAGGTCCGGACGGAGGACAAGAGGCCCCAGCAGGAGGCTGTGGAGCCTAAGCTGCCTGCTTGCTCCGGGGAAGCCCGGGAAACACAACGAGGTAGACGAGGGCCTACCGGTGCCCGACGAATCATTAGTATAATACTTTGGGTCACACATCGTGAACTTGAAAACTCTTGGCCTAAGAAGGTCGAAGAAGTTCCTCCCGGAAGGTCCAGGAACGAGAAAAAGCGGGAAATAGGAAACTTGGCCCGTGGACACCGATTTTGGGCCGGTGTGGTTTAAAGGGGCATTTAAATCGCGTCGTTGCAGGGAGGCAAGCGTGCTAGAAGAGAGGCAGAAACCCGCGTTTCGACCCGGCACGATAGACCCCGGGCATATAGGAACCTGCGGGAGGCCACGGCTCAGCCAGAGTGGTGAAGAGCCCCAGGCCGGCGTTGTAAGGAAGGTTAGTTGCACAGAAGTAAAAGGAGCTGCAGAAAGCAGCGTCGAGCCTGAGCAAGCCCAGCACGAGCAGGGCAGCGGGACCCAGGAGGAGCGAGAGTGCCTGGAAGGTAAGGCGACAGTACCGAAGGGCGGGCGTTGAGCGCCATAAGAACACACGTCACACGTGGACATTACGACTATCATGAACAGAGCCTTGACCATGAATATCGTGAACCACGTCAGGAATATCATCAACAGTACGAGCAGGCTGGTCAGCAGCACCAAGAGTACCGTCATCAGCGCTAAGACTATCGTTAACAGTAGGAAGGGGCTTGTCAACAGCGGCAAAGGCAGGGGAAGGTGGGGTAATATGCCCCGCTGGGCCTAAACGCCCCCCCCCCTCTCTGTTTTGTGCCTGCTTCTTAATTTTCCCGCCAATCACTGATTTGGTAGTCAGTGCAGTCCCTCTGCACTCACAGGAACTAATGGCGTCAACAAGGAGCACATTTACTGGCTGCAGGACGACTTTTCTTGTTTTTGCATCATTTCATGTAAGTTTTCAGTGGCTTTAGGGTTACCTAGTTAAAGATTAATAACTGTAGAGTTTGCTCTATGGTTATGGAGGGTTCTAGATTATATAACACTTGATTTGTGTCTGCCTACGTACATGTTGGGAGACCAGTGATATTTCAAACATGACGATGGCTCTTTGGGTAAAAGGCCCCTCCTCCTCTGGGGTAAGACGCCTAGGGGTGGCCGTTTTACCGAGGCCCCCGGGATACTACCAGGCCTGTTCGGTCGCCTGTGACGTCATCAAAAGAAGTATAAGAACCCGGGGGAAAAGTTTACTATCCCGAGTAATCTGCCACCAAATACGTTTAGCAGTATAAATGATATATTGTTATCTTCGAAAATGTTTGTTCAATAAGATTATCACATAAAACACAGTAAAACACACTAAATGAATGACATTATGAGACTGAATAAATATGTATGAACAGGAAATTCAATTAAAGTCGTCGCTATCTAAAATTTTGTGAGAAAACTTTTGACATGAAGTATATCGATAGAAGCAGAATTGCATTAGCTTTCCATTGATATATTTAGTTTTCTGATAAACTAGGAAGCACCATGTGAAATTTGCACTGCATACATGGAACCATACAGAGTTTTGATAATAATGTATTCTATCAGTAGGGTCTACATATGTAACTTTTCATACGACAAAGCCATTCAAAATAGCATAAGAACAACGAAATATTATTTCCTCTGTTTTCTTCCTTGCAGGGGCATAGACTATTATGTTCACATTTTAGTACAAATGGATCTTTGTAATAAGAGGAGGAAATACATCTAACGTTCTTAAAAATGGAAAAATAAAATTACCTTTATGTTTGTTGTGACTTTTAAGGCTGTACACTGTAGTGGGATAAAAGGCCTACCCATTGGGTGTTTTACCCCGTATATGGGGCAGGACGACCCTTATGGCTTTTTTTTCAAAGTCCATTTTCACAAAGACAGAAGTTTGATAAGATGGTGTAACACACATCATAGATTGGTCATAATATAAGCAGCTTTCAAGGAAATCTTTATCAAAATCCTACAGCAGAAAGTATGGCTACTAGCCTACTGGACATAATTCTTCCTTAGAGGGGGCATCTTACCCCACAATTGAATTTTCTGTCATTGGTGGAAAGAGAAAGAGCAGACTTGATGGCAGTGTACACCGCTATTTTAGGATTGGAAAATATTGACAAAATACGTGTATTGAAGGAACAAGGGAGCCACAAGAGGACATAGAAAGAAGCTGAAGACAAGATGCTTGAAGGACATTAAGAAGTACTACAGTTTTTCTAATCAGTGTATTGACATGAAAAATAACTTGGACAATAAGATATTCATGTAACTTCCTCTACATGTGACGCAAAACGCAAAGCAACACAAATTTGATGATTCTGTGCCATAAAGCACGACCATATTAGGTGCGAGGGTTGTGCCATGGCCGAGGAATGCAAGGCTTTATTAGTTTTGTTGTGAACAGAACGGATTTGCCCGCCGACGGTGGTGAGGAATATCCTGCTTCTTTAAATTACGTTGATAAGGAAGTCCTTCGTTCTTTTTAACAAGGATGCAAGCACTCACACACTTATCTATAATTTGTTTCTTCTTTGCATCATAAAGGACTGGCCAAGGACCTGCCGCCTCCATTGCAAAACAGTGAAAACACCCCTGGGGAGGTGAGGTACATATAGGGCATACCATAGGGCTATATAGGGGGAATGGTTAGCCTCACTGTCACTTTTCTGATAGTTAACTTTTGCGTCTCAGCAACACTGAGAACAGTCCACTCTCCCATATAAGAATTAAGTCATCTACCTCAACAGGGAGACAAGAAAAAAAAAATGTTAATCCGTATAAGACAGCACACTTTTCTTTTAAGTTTTATCAATGTGATCTTCTCTTTGCCCTTTGCATTGCCCAGCGCATCCTGGTGAGGGCAGTGAAGGATGGCTAATATATGCCTCACGACGCTGCAAAGGCAAATGTTGAGAAAACCTGAGACCAGGATATGGAAACCAAGGAAGAGAAGGAAGAGAAGGAGAGGGGAGGGGAAGGAAGGGGAGGGGAAGGAGAGGGAGGAGGGGGAGAGGAAGGAGAGGGAGGAGGGGGAGGGGAGGCAAGGTTTGGGGCACGATACAACGATTGCATCACCATCATCATCATCACCATCATCATCATCATCATCACCATCATCATCATCATCATCACAATCATCATCATCATCATCAACAGGAGAAGAAGATATCCACGTGCTATGTTAAAAAAAAAAGCCTGGAAACACGACGATGAGGAAACTGTACCAGCGCACCAGAAAGACACATTAACCCTTAGCCTACTATGTATATGACTAACAGTATTATAACGCCTCATTACCCACAAAGCCCAATATCAAGTGTCATTAACGTGGTGGTATCAATATTTTTCGTTATGAAACGCTATATATATAAACAGGATCAACAGACTATCAGACATTGTACTCTATTAATCTTGTATATAAAGGTCTTGAATTAGATGTACGAGTGTTTGTTTAGGTGTGTAGTTTGTTAAGTAAGGTTCATGTAAGTCTGTGTTTGGCTTTTAATGTTTAGTCTTTACAAAATATTCTTTGATTATTTGGCCTGTCAGGTATTTACGATCAACATCCATATTCTTGCAAAACAAAGCAATGCATCATTCTCCATCTTCTTTTTTTCATCTTTTTTTCCTCCTCCTCCTCCTCCTCCTCCTCCTCCTCCTTCTCCTCCTCCTCCTCCTCCTCCTTCTTCTTCTTCGCATACACTCGCATATATTTTTTTTCACGCATGAAAAATCAATCAATCAATCAAGAAAAAGAATAAAGTCACACCCAAAATTTTAACCACGATAAACAAAAAATAAAAAATAAACTCTGATGGTGATTGGTTGCTTCTTTTACATCCTTTGTTCCATCCTCCCCACCACCACCACCCCCACCACCACCACCAGTACCACCACCCCCACCACCACCACCAGCACCGTCGCCTTCGTTGCATTATTTAAGCCATGTTGCAGAGGTTCGGTCAGTCACTCTCCAACGTCAGTCCTCGTCAGTCATCTCCTCTCACCAGCAAGCACCATGAAGTAAGTGACACACACACATACACACACACA
>JACEEZ010004901.1:100000-115000 GCA_016584305.1 Chionoecetes opilio | reverse complement strand
GTATATATAAACTCTCTCTCTCTCTCTCTCTCTCTCTCTCTCTCTCTCTCTCTCTCTCTCTCTCTCTCTCTCTCTCTCTCTCTCTCTCTCTCTCTCTCTCTCTCTCTCTCTCTCTCTCCTCTCTCTCTCTCTCTCTCTCTCTTCTCTCTCTCTCTCTCTCTCTCTCTCTCTCTCTCTCTCTCTCTCTCTCTCTCTCTCTCTCTCTCTCTCTCTCCTCTCTCTCTCTTCTCTCATCTTTTTCTCTCTCTTCTTTTTCTCTTCTTTTTTTTCTTCTCCTGCAATGCCTCATAAACTTAATAATAATATATGTATATGTAACATAACATAGTCTTTTGTATATGCATATCTAAATGTAATTAACAATGTTTCTATCTAACTTCATTAATCATGGCAATCCTTCCCATGCAGCCTGCATGGGGGGTGCGCCCTTTGTCTATTTTGTACCCTTAATTATGTATGTATTATGTATAATGTGTACATTATTCACAATAAACGTTTTGATCTGATCTGCTCTCTCTCAATTATAGGAACTACCACATGTAGGTCTCACAGCCTCTTGTAGCTTCCTTATTTTCTTTCTTTTCTCTCTCTCTTTCTCACTCACACACACACAAAACACACACACACACACACACACACACACACATTGTAACACTCACCAGACGCAGAGAGCCCGCCACATCCACGCCGTTGACCAGCACCGCGCCGGACCCCTGCGTGCTGAGGCTGATGTTCCTGTTAGCGCCGCCCTCCAGCCGCAGGTGTCCCCCCTCGCAACGCACCCGCGGCCTGAAGACACACACACACACACACAGGAGTAGTAGTATAAGGAATGATACGAAGGAAGGACACACACACACAGGACAGGTAGTATAAGGAATAATACAAAGGAAGGACACACACACACACACACACACACACACACACACACACACACACACACACACACACACACACATACACACACACACACACACACACACACACAGAGTAATAAATGATACGAAGGAAGACACACACACACAGGACAGGTAGTTAAGAATAATACAAGGGAAGGACACACACAAACACACAACACACACACCTACCACAGCACACACCACACATACCTACACACACACCATACACCACACACCACTCACACAAACCACCACACACAACACAGGACAGGTAGTAACTAATATATGAAGGAAAAACGTACAAAACTACTTGGGTGTACTCTCTGTATCTTACCTTATCTCTAACTAGTAACTTACCTTACTGGCCAAACGGGCTGCCTAGATGGTGGCTACAAGCGAACCTATAATAAGGCATCGTAAGAAATATTGACGTGTAACTTCTAACTACAATATCTGCCTCAAAAATGAATAAGAAGAAGCTAAGCTAAGATGGCTTAGCAACCATCACAAAGTTTAATATTGCTGTTATTTTCCATAAAATAACCCATCTTCACGAGCATTAAACTTCAACTCTAACAAAAAAACATATCACCCTTAAAATTCATAAAAACGTCACCTAAATTCATAAAAAACATGTCACCCTTAAAATTCCATAAAAAAACATGTCACCCTTAAAATTGCATAAAAAAACGTCACCCTTAAAATTCCATAAAAAAAACATGTCACCCTTAGAATTCCATAAAAAAAACATGTCACCCTTAAAATTCCATAAAAAAAACATGTCACCCTTAAAATTCCACACAAAAAAAACATATCACCCTTAAAATTGATAAAAGATAAACTTAAAATCACTAAGTCATCAAAAATAATTAAGTCTACATTACCATGGAGGCATCCGGTTATTCCAAGGACAACTCTATTTATTCTCAGATAGATTTTGATGTGCTATTTGATACTCCGATTATTCTGCTCCTGATGACGAAGGAACACTGTAAGACTCGTATGATTGCAATGACAATGTTTTTATCTTCACGTGGGACCAAAAACTTAACCTAACCTAACCTAACCTAAACTAAGCTAACCTAACCTAGTTGCTCACTGTTGACATGGCTCTCGGTCTGCTCCTAGTGACGAAGGAACACTGTAAGGCTCGTATTGTTTTTCGGCAAGATCACTGATTTCTACTTAAAGGGGGCAAATAATACAGTCTAGGTTTGAACATCCATTGAAAAAACACCTATCGAAAAAATAATTATCAGAATATAACAATAACACATCCAAATCGAATCCAATCCAAATACCAAATCATTAAAACATAAGGTTAGGTTAGGTTTCATTTTTTTTTTTCATTTTTTTTTTTTTTTTTTTTTTTGGTTTGCGCAAAATAAAGCTAGCACCCTTAGAACAAGCACCTATTGTAGGCCAAGAAAAAGTAGTTGGTGTCTCTGAAAACGAACGTGAAACTCTCCTCCATTATTACCTCAAAATCTATCAGAAAATACATCTATTTGTCCTGGAATTAGCGGAATGCTGAGATCCGAAAATATAACCCAATGAGCCACAAAAGCCTAGGAATGTCCTATTTATTAACTACTCATTGAAATAGCACAACAAACATTAACTTTTGACTTTTGATTACAGTAACATGTACAGTACAGGGTTTAAAAATGGATGTAGGTAGTGTTAAGTAACAGGAATTATCTCGTGTAGGTCTCGCGGCCTCTTGTAGCTTCTTTATTTTCTTATGTTATGTTCTTATAACAGGCTTAAAATATCCTTAAAAATAAACTGAAAATCCGCTATCAAACTACCACAAAGCTTAGTAGCATGCTTTTTTTTCTAAATGATGTACCACAACAAGTACTATTAAGTCTCAACTCTTAATTTCAATAACATTTCAACCTTAAAAACAATAAAAAGTAAACTGAAAATCAATCCACGTCATCAAAAATATCAAAAATCTAAACATGACAAAACACGCCACACACCTCCACACAAACGATAATTATACACAAAAACTACAACTTATGATCCTTTTATCAATAACCATGTATTTATATCTATCTTTAGAACCTCGGGGAATCACGTACCTGTCACTGGGGCTCGAAGTGGTGAAGTGGGATAGCAAAATCACACACACCAGCCTCGTCGCCAACGTCGCCGCCGCCGCCATCACCGCAGCAACTGAAACCATAACACAGTTCCTCCTTGAAACACTAGTAGTACACAGAAAAATACAAAAACTAATAAACCTAACTATCATTGTAAAACCTTGAGGAATAGTAAATATGTTTATGGTTATCATTATTGGTAGTTGTGTGTTTTAAAATTATAATTGCAATGATAATGAAAACGAGCAGCCTAGTCAATGCAAATAATAAGTCGTGAATGGAAGATTTTACTGCCTATCTATCTATCTATCTATTTCTTCTATATTAATAAAAGCGAAAGTGTGTCTGTCTGTCTGTGTGTGTGTGTGTGTGGTATAGGTTCCGCCCCCCGTGGCGCAAACACCTCATATGGCACATTTTTGGAATCGGGTTGACCAGGGGAAGGTCATAAGCCCACTTATGAGATGATCCGATCACTTTTTTTTTTTTTTTTTTAGCAGCCTATTAGCGAGAATTGTGAAAACAAAAGTAGGTTGCGAGAATTGAGGAAGCCTTGATGTAGGGTGATGGGTAATGGGTGAGTGAATGGGTGGGGTGATGGGTAATGGGTGTGGGGTGATGGGTGAGTGAATGGGTGGGGGGTGATGGGTTGGGGGTGATGGGTGATGGGTGAGGGAATAGGTGGGGGGTGATGGGTAATCTATAATAATATAAGCAAAGGTGTCTCGCTGTCGTCTGTCTGTCTGTTGTGTGTGTGTGTGTGTGTGTGGTATTGTGTTGTGTTTGTGGGTGTTGGTGTGGTTCCTGTATCCGCCCCCCGTGGCGCAAACACTCATATGGCACATTTTTGGAACCGGTTGACCAGGGGAAGGTCATAAGCCCATTTATGAGATGATCCGATCACTCTTTTTTTTCTTTTTTTAGCAGCCTATTACCGAGAATTGTGAAAACAAAAGTGGGTTGCGAGAATTGAGGAAGCCTTGATGTAGGGTGATGGGTAATGGGTGAGTGAATGGGTGGGGTGATGGGTAATGGGTGTGGGGTGATGGGTGAGTGAATGGGTGGGGGGTGATGGGTTGGGGGTGATGGGTGATCGGTGAGGGAATAGGTGGGGGGTGATGGGTAATGGGTGAGTGAATGGGTGTGTGGTGATGGGTAATGGGTGAGTGAATGGGTGGGGGTGATGGGTAATGGGTGAGTGAATGGGTGGGGGGTGATGGGTATTGGGTGAGTGAATGGGTGTGTGGTGATGAGTAATGGGTGAGTGAATGGGTGGGGGGTGATGGGTAATGGGTGAGTGAATAGGTGGGGGGTGATGGGTAATGGGTGAGTGAATGGGTGGGGGGTGATGGGTAATGGGTGGTGAATGGGTGGGGGGTGATGGGTAATGGGTGAGTGAATGGGTGGGGGGTGATGGGTAATGGGTGAGTGAATGGGTGGGGGTGATGGGTAATGGGTGAGTGAATAGGTGGGGGTGATGGGTAATGGGTGAGTGAATGGGTGGGGGGTGATGGGTAATGGGTGAGTGAATGGGTGGGGGGTGATGGGTAATGGGTGAGTGAATGGGTGGGGGGTGATGGGTAATGGGTGAGTGAATGGGTGGGGGGTGATGGGTAATGGGTGAGTGAATAGGTGGGGGGTGATGGGTAATGGGTGAGTGAATGGGTGGGGGGTGATGGGTAATGGGTGAGTGAATGGGTGGGGGGAATATGTACATTTCTACATCCATGATTTCAGGAAAGTTAGAAGGGGCTATCTGGAGAGTCCATGTTTGGTGGGCCGAAGGCCCACCAAACACAGGTGGTGGGCCGAAGGCCCACCAATAGCCCTCCGCAGGAGCTAGCCAAAAAGTCCGCCCGGAGAGCGGCTTTGCGGCTAGTAATAATATAAGCGAAAGTGTGTCTGTTTGTGTGTGTGTGTGTGTGTGTGTGTGTGTATGGTATAGGTTCCGCCCCCCGTGGCGGAATCCCATCATATGGCACAGTTTTGGAATCAGTTCGACCAGGGGAAGGTTTTAAGCCCACTTATGAGATGATCCGATCAATTTTTTTTTTTATTTTTTTTTAGCAGCCTATTAGCGAGAATTGTGGAAAAAAAGTGGGTTGCGAGAATTGAGGAAACCTTGATGTAGGGTGATGGGTAATGGGTGAGTGAGATGGGTGGGGTGTGATGGGTAATGGGTGGTGGGGTGATGGGTAATGGTGTGGGGTGATGGGTGAGTGAATGGGTGGGGGGTGATGGGTGATGGGTGAGGGAATAGATGGGGGGTGATGGGTAATGGGTGAGTGAATGGGCGTGTGGTGATGGGTAATGGGTGAGTGAATGGGTGTGTGGTGATGGGTAATGGGTTAGTGAATGGGTGGGGGGTGATGGGTAATGGGTGAATGAATGGGTGGGGGGTGATGGGTAATGGGTGAGTGAATGGGTTGGGGGTGATGTGAATGGGTTGGCGTTAATACATACATTTCCACATCCATGATTTCAGGAAAGCTAGAAGGGGCTATCTGGAGAGTCTGTGCTTGGTGGGCCGAAGGCCCACCAAACACAGGTGGTGGGCCGATGGCCCACCAATAGCCCTCCGCAGGAGCTAGCCAAAAAGTCCGCCCGGAGGGCGGCTTTGCGGCTAGTAATAATAAGCGAAAGTGTGTGTGTCTGTCCGCGATAAGTGCCGCCCCCTGTGGCAGAATCCCCTCATATGGCACAGTTTTGGAACCGGGTTAACCAGGGGAAGGTTTTAAGCCCACTTATAGGATGATCCGATCACTTTTTTTTTTCTTTTTTTAGCAGCCTATTAGCGAGAATTGTGAGAAAAATAAGTGGGTTGCGAGAATTGAGGAAACCTTGATGATGGTGGGGTGATGGGTAATGGGTGTGGGGTGATGGGTGAGTGAATGGGTGGCGGGTGATGGGTTGGGGGTGATGAGTGATGGGTGAGGGAATAGGTGGGGGGTGATGAGTAATGGGTGAGTGAATGGGTGTGTGGTGATGGGTAATGGGTGAGTGAATGGGTGGGGGGTGATGGGTAATAGGTGAGTGAATGGGTGGGGGGTGATGGGTAATGGGTGAGTGAATGGGTTGGGGGTGATGTGAATGGGTTGGCGTTAATACATACATTTCTACATCTATGATTTCAGGAAAGTTAGAAGGGGCTATCTGGAGAGTCTGTGTTTGGTGGGCCGAAGGCCCACCAATAGCCCTCCGCAGGAGCTAGCCAAAAAGTCCGCCCGGAGGGTGGCTTTGCGGCTAGTGACTATATATGATAGATTGTAGAAAGTCACACAAAAGATTCACGTCCTTAATATTAATTCAGTTGAGTTTGCTACCTTTTTTTTGTTATAATTACTGTAGAAAGTCATACACAGATACACGTCCTTCATTATATTTTACTATCGTGTTCTAGCGTCTTTTCTCTATCCTTTGCTGTGTTACCTTCTCTCTCTCTCTCTCTCTCTCTCTCTCTCTCTCTCTCTCTCTCTCTCTCTCTCTCTCTCTCTCTCTCTCTCTCTCTCTCTCTCTCCATCGGTTCTTTCCTCTTCCCATAGTACGAAATGACCTCTGCGGGCTGTCTGTTTGTTAGTCTGTCTGGCCATAGACCACTGTATACCACTATGGCCTGGCACATCCGAACACTACTTTTATCATTTCACTCACTCAATTTTTTAGTTTCATAAGGGAGTACTGCCCCTTGTACACTCTACACCAGTGTTTCTTAACCTTTTTACCACCACGCCCCCTTTAGTAGTTGGCCCTTACACTCTCAGAAATAAGGGGTATATTAAGGGTAGAATTGTTACATCGCACCATCACTACCCTTTTTAAAGCCTATGTCCAGACTGGAGGGTAGATGCTGCCAATTATACCCTTCATCTACCCTTTATCTACCCTTTTTAGACGAGAGGGTTGGAAAAGGTATATTTGCGTCGATCCGAAAGGGTATATTTGTAAGAGTAGAAAAAGGGTAGCAGTATTTCATCACTACAAATACCCTTTTTCTACCCTTTTATTCTAAGAGTCTATACGCCTTACCCCCATGCCCTCTTTACTTCTTCAACCAAGGTATTTCAAAATAATCCTTAATCAAAAGAAAAACTTAAAATGCGTGATCTTACCGTCAATAACTATATAGTCGTCACTGCACTAATGTCGCCAGCCGTCATATATTACGAATTTTAACATCACTACAGATTTGTATGTGCCACTGAAGAGGCATGCACAGTAGTTTATATTATAAACCTGTCTTCAGTGGCGCATACAAATAAGTAGTGATGTTAAAATTCCTAATATATAGTACCTGGCGACATTAGTGCAGTGGCGACTATAGTGTTATTGACGGTAGCACTTTTATTGTGCACATAATTTTCATAAACACCCTGCATATACCCACCAGATTGGGTTAGATCACGTTTACTGAAATACTTCACAGTTCTTCATTTTTCTCTCTTGGCTCACGCCCCCCTTGGTAATTACCCACGCCCCCCTTGGTAATTACCCACGCCCCCCTATATAGGAAGGCGCGCCCCACAGGTTAAGAACCACTGCTCTATATATATACACTCGCATTCAGCATTCATCTATATACCGCTCAAACCCCATAGAGATCATTGGGCATAACTCCTGTACATAAAACTAAATTGAATTAAAGTATAAAACCTACATAACCACAACATAACTTTCTTGCATGTGTATCAAAATATCAAGTACTTACAAAGGATATCACAAAATCCTTCGATCTCACAGAAGAATCATAAAGTTCTCCGGGCACGACGCACGGCTAGCGCCCAACACTAATCAGGAAGGCACTGGCACTGAGCAGGACAGAGTGCCACCAGCCTGCCTCGGAGGGGGAGGGAGGGGCAGCGGCGAGGCGAAGGGAGGGTACATAGGCCCGTGATGGGAAGGGGGTGGAGTCCAGGGTAGAATTATATGACAACCCTTACGAAAGCACAATAATACGTCACGGCGCGTCTGGCTGGCTGGCTGTTGGAAAGGCCTTGAAAAAAAATATGTCTTGTCTTTTTACAATATTTGATACGGTCATTCATCACTGTATCTGAAGGTTTTACTTAAAATGTATCCTTTTTGAGTCAATGCAGGAGAGAGAGAGAGAGAGAGAGAGAGAGAGAGAGAGAGAGAGAGAGAGAGAGAGAGAGAGAGAGAGAGAGAGAGAGATAATAGAGGGAGGGAGGGCTTGTAGGCTGGACATTCGAGTCGAGCGCGTGAACGGTAAGGTGAGCCCGGCGCTGCCCCCTCCCCAGGTGTCATTTCCCCTGCAGTGACGCCGCCGCCTCGCACCGCCCCGCGCCGCTACGACCATCTACCAACCCTCAGACAATCCTACCTATTTTAAAACAATCATAAAACTCGTTTCTTCCTCATGTGCGAATACCAAAGCTCAAAAGTCTCGTACGCATTAAGAACATTGCTTAGAAAAGGCACATCAGACTGTATTTTACCACGAAGGATGTTATGAACTGAAACTCTTGTCTGTTTCATCCTTTTTCTACACCTCCTCTTGAACCCTCGCTTGCTACCTCATATTACTTGAAGTTCAGGAAAAAAACTACTGATATTTAATTCATATTATTTCATGCTCTTTCAATGACGGGTTATACAAAAAAAGAAGAATACAACACATAAGCCACGTAGCTTTATCATCACATTCAAAAGGAAATTCTACATGCAGCTGAATAAGGAATATATACAAACTAAGCATACAGATCAGTAACAACCTAGCGAAAGTGACATTTTAAGTTATAACAGACCACAGTTCAGGCTAAAGGAAGGCAGCCATCAACAACTAGACATATTTCTACAGTGATTAGCAGAGAGGCATTTCGACACACATATAAGAAGGACACAATATTGTACAGTCGACCAGAGAAAGACTTATGCAGTATAAACAATCTTAAGTTCTAGCAGACCACAGTTCAGGCTAGAGGAAGGCAGGGAACAACAAGACTATTTCTACAGTAATTAGCAGAGAGGCATTTCGACCATAAGAAAAAGGACACATGCACGTTTGATCAAGGAAGTGATGTGTCCAGTACCTGATGAAAAAAAAATTGAATAAATACTTAATGCATAGCTATATAAGTAGTGTGATAGGACGATAAACGAAAGTACGTATGTCAAACACAATTATTAATCTATAGCTTATAATTATGGATCATGGATTTTGGATATTATGATCAAGTGCACATAACATTAACCCCTTGAGGCCCAGAACGTAATTTCCATTGTTATTTAGGCACCATTAGACCATTTTTAGTGAATATAAGCAATATTTTATAGATATGACATGTTTAGTATGGTTGTCCACTAGTTAATTTGGTATATTAATTACTTTTGTTATTTTATGGCTCGACAAGAGACAATTTTTTATAGCAAAGGAAAGATCTGGGCGCTAAGGGGTTAAAAGGCGACAGGAAACTACAATACAGTTCTAAGCTACAACATGTTATGACAACTACTCATTACAAAACCTAACAAAATCATGTATTACCAAATATAATAACATAGGGGAGAGCGGGGCAGGTTGCATCGAGGGTAGGTTGCATCATTGCCTCTAACTCGCATGTTATCACACGTACATCGTCTTAATACTACTACTACTACTACTACTATAAACTACTACTACTACAACTACAACAATAATAATAATAAAAAAAGTTAATGCGAGTTAGAGGCAATGATGCAACCTACCCTCGATGCAACCTGCCCCGCTCTCCCCTAACTGTGATTCGTACAAAAGGCTACGTGATTTAGATAACATAAAATCTGTCTTATATAACTAACATTACAACATATTAGGAAACATACCAGTGCTCTTTGTATCATCTTATCCCTACAAGTTAATGCTACGAAGTCATACGATACCTAAAACATCTATAGCATAAAGCATAAAGCATAGCATAAAGCATACTGATATTACTATCTATCAATGCTAATACATTCTAGATACCTTATTCAAAAATGTTTGATATTATGCTCTGAAGCTACGCCATATTCACTCCATAATATATTCATAATATAGTCGCCATAATAGCTTATTCGTTCGAGTCCGCCTAGTTCGTGCTGACGTGGCGGCGCTTTGTATGTCAATAACCTTGTAGTTGGTACTTGCAAAGTGTCTAGATAGGATGAAAATCTTATCTTATCTTATTATCTTATTCACAAACATCCAAACGCTAAACAAAACACTAAACTGATAAACAAAGTGAAAAAGAATACACTAATACATGACAAAATAATACATATATATATATATACACTCTCAGAAATAAGGGGTATATTAAGGGTAGAATTGTTACATCGCACCATTACTACCCTTTTTAAACCCTATGTCCAGGCTGGAGGGTAGATGCTGCCGATTATACCCTTCATCTACCCTTTATCTACCCTTTTTAGACGAGAGGGTTGGAAAAGGGTATACTTGCGTCGATCCGAAAGGTAGATTTGTAAGGGTAGAAAAAGGGTAGCAGTATTTCATCACTACAAATACCCTTTTCTACCCTTTTCCTAGCCTTTTTTTCGAAGAGTGTACGTAATAAAGTACATATAAGAAGGTATACATTAATCTCTCTCTCTCTCTCTCTCTCTCTCTCTCTCTCTCTCTCTCTCTCTCTCTCTCTCTCTCTCTCTCTCTCTCTCTCTCTCTCTCTCTCTCTCTCTCTCTCTCTCTCACATTGCACTCTATCACTCCTCTCTCTATCTCGTTTATTAGTTGTGTGGACGTAAGACATGTGCAGTCCTATCAATTAATTACTTATTGATGTCATGAGGGAGAGCGGGGCAGGTTGCATCGAGGGTAGGTTGCATCATTGCCTCTAACTCGCATTAGCTTTTTTTATTATTATTATTGTTGTAGTTGTAGTAATAGTTGTTTATAGTAGTAGTAGTAGTAGTAGTAGTAGTAGTAGTAGTAGTAGTAGTAGTAGTAGTAGTAGTAGTAGTAGTAGTAGTAGTATTAAGACGATGTACGTGTGATAACATGCGAGTTAGAGGCAATGATGCAACCTACCCTCGATGCAACCTGCCCCGCCCTCCCCTACATAACTACACACACACATAAAAAACATGTGTGTGTAGTTACGTCCATGTTTATGTTTCTAGCCCTTGTTTACTTGTTTTTCTGATGTTAAACTGTAATAGATGTAAATAAAGTAAAAACCAACCAAAAAAAACACACACACAGGGAAGTGCAGGTCGATGAAAAACAACAAAGTGACTCACAGGAGGTTAGGGAAACTAAATCATTCGCTGATACTCGGGGAATTGTACAAAAGGGCGAATAAGATCATTGTGCCGCATTGGTAATTCTCTCTCTCTCTCTCTCTCTCTCTCTCTCTCTCTCTCTCTCTCTCTCTCTCTCTCTCTCTCTCTCTCTCTCTCTCTCTCTCTCTCTCTCTCTCTCACACTCATCTCGTAAATAACTCATCTATAACATCTTCCTTTGTGTTCATCTTCTCTTCCTCCTCCTCATCATCATCATCACCTCCACATCCACCTTCATCATCATCATCATCATCATCATCCTCATCATCTTCATCGTAGTCATCGTCTCCCTCGTCATCGTAGTGGTGGTGGTGGTAGTCGTCGCCGTCGTCTTGTGGGTAATCTTCTATCATGTCCATCTGGTTTATTTTAGCGGAGTACCTGGCTTTCACGTCCTCCTTGTGGGCTGAGTTGTGCTGTAATGGCGCCCGGGGGAGGGAAGAACAGTCAGTTAGTAAGTGATAGGAAGAGGGTTAAGGAGAGGAAAGGAAGAGAAGGAAGATAGACAGAAAAAAGAATATCTATATAGAAAAAAGAAAGGATAGAAAAGTAAAAAAAAAAGGAAGAAAAAAAGTCAAGAATAGAAAAAGGAAGAAAAAAAGAAAAGAAAAGATGGTAGAGAGAAAGAAAAAAGACAGAAAAAAAGAAAAAAAGAAAGAAAAGAATAACAGATTGAAAAGAGAAAAAGAAGAAAGAAGGAAAAAAGAAAGCCAAAAAGGGAAAAAAGAAAGAAAAAAGCAAAGAAAAAAAAGACAGAAGGAAATGGATAGAGTTTATCTTTTGAGTTCCTTGAGTGCTATCTAACTCCCTTTGTTGCTAAGGTTTTAATTTATTATTATTGATCATTCCATCATTTTGTTATTGATAGTTTAAAAAAGTGTAAATGTCATCTGGAGTCAATATGTGAAGCTTTGTCTTCTCTAATCGTATATTGCAGATAGCCGGAGCATCTCACTACCGTAGATAACACTATAGTCGCCAGTCACTTGCCACTGCACTAATGTCGCCAGGCCCAATATATTACGAATTTTAGCATCACTATACAGCCTTTTATGTGCCACTGAAGACGCATGCACAGTAGTTTATATTATATACATCACACTACATGTCTTCAGTGGCACATACAAGGCTGTAGTGATGCTAAAATTCGTAATATATTGTGCCTGGCGACATTAGTGCAGTGGCAAGTGACTGGCGACTATAGTGCTATCTACGGTAGTGTCTATAATAGTTTATTGTCCTAAGTTCATAGTCACATTAGCTACGTCAAAAACTTAACTATGCAATTTTTCAGTCGTAAATTATCCATCGTAGCTACATTGTCAAAAACCTTATATGCAATCCAGAAGGCCTAACACAGCTTGCAACTTTGTGATGGAAGAATAAGAACATAAGGAAGCTACAAGAAGCCATGAGACCTACACGTGGTAGTTCCTGTTACTTAACACTACCTATATCCACCTTCCATCCCCATCCATAAAATTGTCCAGCCTCCTCTTAAAACTCCCTATTGACTTCGCACTAACTACCCGATGACTGAGTCGATTCCAATCATCTACCACCCTATAGGAAGAAACTACCAGAACGAACTAGTGAACATATCAATCATATGATTTCGTAAGGGTAACATACTTAAAAGAGGCGTCTGATAACTAATGTGTTAACCAATTCCTCAGTAACTTAACCCCTTGAGGCCCAGAACGTAATTTCCATTGTAATTTGGGTACCATTAGGCGATTTTTAGTGAATATAAGCAATGTTTTATAGATAGGACCTGTTTAGTATCCTTATCGACTAACTAATTTAATTATTAAGCTACTTTTCGTAATTTTATGGCTAACAACAGACAATTGTATATAGCAAAGGAAAGATCTGGACGTGAAGGAGTTAGTCCCACAGTCGTAATACTAAAGTCTCCCTTATAATTACTTCGTTCTCTATGAATAAAATCGAAGGTAAGACTAGTATTTCTTGTACCTACAATTTATTTTCATTCGTAGACTTCTCCATTACTACCTCGTCGCATCTAGACTTACCTCCATATCATCCAGGTAATCTACATCCACGTCAGCCTCTCGCTTCTCACCCTCGGTCTTCACGGAGGCCTCGCACACCGCCACCACCGCCGCCACCACCACGCACAACCTAAACAAAAATCAAGGTAAGATCTATAAGCTGTATTTTCTCAATTCAAAAAGTAATTATAATCTGTATTTCCATTATTAAAAAGTTAAAGTGCTGTATTCTCATGTTTCAAAAAAAAATTATAATCTGTATTTTCTCATGTTATTGCAAAAAAGAAATTATAAGTGCTGTATTTTCTCATGTTATTGCAAAAAAGAAATTATAAGTGCTGTATTTTCTCATGTTATTGCAAAAAAGAAATTATAAGTGCTGTATTTTCTCATGTTATTGCAAAAAAGAAATTATAAGTGCTGTATTTTCTCATGTTATTGCAAAAAAGAAATTATAAGTGCTGTATTTTCTCATGTTATTGCAAAAAAGTAATTAGAAGTGCTTCATTTCCTCATATAGGCAAAAATAATGAGTGCAAATAGCATAATCTTACGTGGTGTAAAACAAAAGGAAGTTAATTTACCTGAGTAGCAGCATCGTCGTCACTTTTCACCAGCCAAGTATGTGTATGAATCCAAAACTTGTTAATATCTTCAAGACGCGTCGAGGCCCAGCGTTTCTGACGGGGGAGGAATGAGGGCGTGATTCACCCTCGCAGGCAAAGGCACTGCAGAGATGTCGACGCGAAGAGGTGGGAGACAGACGTTTTTGCCAAGGTCTGTGTACGAGTGTGATGCTTTGTCGAATGTCTTCTTTGTACTGAACAACACTGCACACACACACACACACACACACACACCTGATGTCAAACAAAAGGAAGGGGATGGGAGGGTGGAGGGAGGGAGGGAGGGAGGCACAGGTGAACTAGACAGGTAGACAAGGATCTTTACACGTACCCAGTAACTGTATACATGCACGTGTACGTGTAGCTACATA
Source organism: Chionoecetes opilio (assembly GCA_016584305.1). Classification (NCBI taxonomy): domain Eukaryota; kingdom Metazoa; phylum Arthropoda; class Malacostraca; order Decapoda; family Majidae; genus Chionoecetes; species Chionoecetes opilio. The sequence goes on along the minus strand of JACEEZ010004901.1, from coordinate 100,704 downwards.
AGAGCCGTGCAACACCCTGTACCTACCTACGTAACACCCATGCTGTGTTCCCTATAGGCTGTACAGTACGTCTCCCTGTGATGTATGTCAAGCGGAACTTTTCTTGTATTGTAGAGAAGTGCGATGAAAACAACGAGTTATGAGACATAGGTATAATAGCGAAGTAACAGACTTTTGTGTCTGTGTGTGTGTGTGTGTTGTATGTGTGTGTGTGTTGTGTGTGTGTGTATGTGTGTATGTTCAAGAAAACATTATAATATTCGGGATCTTTAAATTCACACCATAGCGTAAATATATTTTCGTCCAGTGCGTATAAATGCATGCAACACACACACACACACACACACACACACACACCGAACTAAATTGGCCTACCCCTTTGTTTTTATTTTATTCTCTTACTGTCTTCTTTATAGGGACTGGCAACTAAGCGGGCTTTGTGTTACCCATTTTTGTTGTGCCCTTGGCCAGTTCCCTGTGATGTAAAACACACACACACACACACACACACACACACACACACACACTCTCTGCCCTTCCTACAACTACATTACAATTTGTTTCGTCTCTGATCCGACACTTTTTCAATATAAAAAACCAACAAACAAAGGCAAAAAAACCTCAAAGAAAAATTTCAAATGCGCTAATTAGAGCTTCTTCTTTATGTTCTCCAGTACAAGAACATAAGAACATAAGAAAATAAG
>JACEEZ010004901.1:82500-92500 GCA_016584305.1 Chionoecetes opilio | reverse complement strand
CCAACTACAAGGTTATTGACTATACAAAGCGCCGCCACGTCAGCACGAACTAGGCGGACTCGAACCGCTGACCGAATGCACAGGGATGCTGCACATTGCGAGCTCACATCTCTACCAACCTTGCCACCCCCCCTATGGTGAGCGAACAATACCTCCCTCAGAATGGGGGGGGGGGACAAAACTACCACTCTACTAATTGAGAAGGTGGTTGGTGGATAATTTCTACAAATGACTTGATAAAATGGAGACTATAGTACATGACCTGACTCCATGTGTGTCATGTGTATATCTGCCTCTCATATCCGCTCATGCCTTGACCTGACCTATTATGTCTCCTCCAGGGAAGCCAACGAAGACGACGACGATGAAGAATAAAGAGCAGTGGCGTAGTTAAGGGGGGGCACGGGGGAATACGTGCCCCCCCCCCATGAGAATTCGGTGCCCCCCCTCTGGCCATGGCTGCCGTATTCTGTATAATGCTCTAATACCCACCACTGATCTGATTTTATAATATGCCTTTATACCCTTCTATGTGACATCAGAATGCTTAGAGATCCGGTCACCTAATGCCCCCCCATACTCAGTGCCCCCCCAGGTGCCCCCCATTTATAGAGATACCTGTAAAGAAAAATAGCTACGCCACTGATAGAGAAGCCTTCGAAGCCCTGACTGACCTATTTCTTCTTTCATTATCGCTTCTTGTGTTTAGTCAAGTGTTTTTCTTCAACGCTTGCCTTCCTGAGCAGATTCCCAAATATTTATTCTCTCTGTGAGATTAATAAATTATTCTCAAGTGCAATATTTCATTTTTCTCTTAACCTTATGCTTGAGAGAGAGAGAGAGAGAGAGGAGAAGAGAGAGAGAGAGAGAGAGAGAGAGAGAGAGAGAGAGAGAGAGAGAGAGAGAGAGAGAGATTGAGAGAGGGAGAGAGAGAGAGAGGGAGAGAGAGAGAGAGAGAGAGAGAGAGAGAGAGAGATGAGAGAGAGAGAGAGAAGAGAAAAGAGAGAGAGAGAGAGAGAGAGAGAGAGAGAGAGAGAGAGAGAGAGAGAGAGAGAGAGAGGAGAGAGAGGAGAGAGGAGAGAGAGAGAGAGAGAGAGAGAGAGAGAGAAGAGAGAGAAGGAGAGACGAGAGGAGAGAGAGAGAAGGAGAGAGAGAGAGAGAGAGAGAGAGAGAGAAAAAAAAAAATTCAAAAAAGTTAACAACGTATAAAAGCACTTCGCAATTTTTCCAGAAACATTTATTTTAATTCACATACAAAAGTTCATGAGGTAAAATAAAAATACAGTGATTGGAAGGCTCCAGTACAGACCATAAGGACAGAATCAACACACAATCACCATTTAAGGCAGCGAGTGCAGGAACGTCACTTTTCTTACATCTTTTTAACCTCATCTTCAGTTCACCTTGACATTTCCTCTGCGTTCTTACATCTCTTCAGCCTCGTCTTCAGTTCACCTTGACATTTCCTCTGCGTTCTTACATCTCTTCAGCCTCGTCTTCAGTTCACCTTGACATTTCCTCTGCGTTCTTACATCTTGTGGAAATTATCCACCAACCACCCTCTCAATAATTGGTAGAATGGTGGTTTTGTTTCCCCCCCCCTTGTGAGAGAGGTATTATCCGCTCATCAAAGGGGTGCGTAGGAATGTATCTATATTACTAAAATGGTAAGGGGTAATAATTAAGGTAATTTGAGTAATTGATAAGTGCTGGGATAGAATAATTGAACATTCCCAGTAATATTAAGCATTTGCACCTTATAATTAGCACCTTGGTTGGGGCAGCCGGTGATTGGCCGCCGCCCCTTAGAACCAGACCACCTAGAATTATACACGTGGCTATAGGTATTGGTAGCGGGGGACTCGCTGCCCACCGGGAGAATCAGTACACTCCTAAGCCTCCCTGAGAGAACACCATCTCATCTCTTATTAAATATATACGTGAATTTGTATATATGAGAGAATTGTATATAGACTCTTTGTACATAGTGTTAAAAACAATAGGACGTCTCTTATCGACATAGCAAATATCAGTGCCGCGTCTATTAAGCCTGAATAGCTTCCTTGACACCTCAATGATTATAATCGCCGCGCTGTGATGGTTTGATGAACCACTTGACGCCAACCACAATAACGCCTCCACCTCCGCACTTCACCTGCGGCCTCGATCACGGCTACCACTTCGGATCACAGGACAGGCAGTATTAATCAAAAGCCTACAGCGATTTCAACCCACTATCCACCGATAAGTATCCTAGTTAGTTGACTAGTTGGGGTATTGTGTCGGGATGAGATAGACGATGGGTTTTAATTAGGTAAGACTCCAAATTAATATATGTGCTTGTAGCATAAATTTCTACACATCTCTTCACCCTCGTCTTCAGTTCATCTTGACATTTCCTCTGCGTTCTAACATCTCTTCACCTTCGTCTTCAGTTCACCTTGACATTTCCTCTTCGTAATGGACACACACAGCATAAAACAGACTTTACAGCACACACCACGTGGTCCATCACGGGTCGTCGCTGTGTCTTCCCTCCTATGTGTGTGATGATGCAGATCAAGTCAATCATCAGGTAGATCACGAACAGGTTGAGGACTCCGAGGAAAATGTTGAGTAGTAACCACGTGTCCACCTGAGACCAATCAAAGGTGGCGCTGCACGTGTCCTTGGCCATTTTGTGCAGAGGTATCAGCTCCTGCAGGAGGAAGGGAAGGAGTCAATGTGTGTGTGTGTATGTGTGTGTGTGTGTGTGTGTGTGTGTGTGTGTGTGTGTGTGTGTGTGTGTGTGTGTGTGTGGTCTGTGTGTGTGTGTGTGTGTGTGTGTGTGTGTGTGTCTGTGTCTGTGTCTGTGTCTGTGTGTCTGTGTGTGTGTGTGTGTGTGTGTGTGTGTGTGTGTGTGTCTGTCTCTGTGTGTGTGTGTCATTCTTTCTCACCACAAGCAGATCATGTGTATGTAGCACCATTTTTGTAACATCCAAACAAAGAAAGAAGCAAACACACACACACACACACACACACACACACACACACACACAACACACACACACACACACACACACACACACACCACACACACACACACACTTTCAGGTAAAAACACTAAATTATGCTATATAATGTATCAATGTTTGTTGCATTTGGATATGTTAGGGTTATACACTTCTCCATGGGTTGCCTGCATTAAGAATATATGTAATGAGTGTGGTATGTCAGGGATGTGGTTATCACAAAATGTGCCCAACACTACATGGTTTAAGAAAGCAGTTGAAGTGAGATTAAAGGATCAGTGGATTACTACTGGCATCATAATTTATCAACAAATCGTTATGCAGTAACTACAATATATTTAAGCAGATTTATGGTATGGAGGTGTACCTCGTCAAACTACCGAAAAGTATTCGCATCCAGGTAACTAGATTCAGAACAAGCAACAATAGACTACCAATAAATGTTGGTAGATACACAGGTGTAAACAGAGAAGATCGTCTTTGTAGCAAGTGTATTGCTAATTTTGTAGGAGATGAATTTCATGTCCTATTCGAATGTACTAACGAGGAAATTGTAAGGCTGCGGGATATGTATATCCAGAAATACTACACAATTAGGCCAACGCATTTTAAGTATGTTGCGTTAATGCAAAGTACCAGTGTGAATGTTTTGAAGAACTTGTCATTATTCATCAGATCAATTTTGAGCATGTTTAGATAAACTAACAAGTATATCTGATTATTAGTTATCTTTATTTATATTTTTCTATGTGTCACTTAGTTTTGGAAATTGACAATTGGATTCCTCCTAACTTTTAGTTTACGTAGTACTTATCTGTATGTGCATGTATGCACACTTATCTTATTGGTATCGTTTGAAATGTCCTGCCAAATGTATTGTATCTTATAGGAGCTGTGCTCCATACTTTATTTATAAAGTCTGAGCAATAATAAATTCTATTCTATTCTATTCTATTCTATTCACACACACACACACACACACACACACACACACACACACACACACACACACACACACACACAGCAACGAGGAATATTACTCACATTTTCATTTGCGTGTGTGTTGTTGCACTCAATGTTGATGTACGATTTGAAGATTTTCCAGTTAGCCATACAATTGTGTTGAAGGAAATCCTACGAAGGATATTAAGAATTAACATCATTATTATTACCATTACTCTTATCATCACCATCCTGCTCATCCTTCTACTCTCCCTTGCTCACCTTGAAGCGGTACATGGGACAGTCGCACTGGAACGGGTTGCCTTGTAAATTGACGATAAAATGCTCCCTGGACACAAGGTCTTTAAAGGCGTCGAGGTCAATCTGCAAAGAAGCGACATTGATCACCTGTCTGCCTTACAAGGGATACCTCAGATCCGTGGCGCCCAAACAGGTGCTATACAGGTGCTTACAGGGGGCAAACAGGGAAGCAAACCCTACATACAGGGAAGCAAACATAGGGCATGGGGCATAGGGCAGGGGGCAAACATACAAGGGGCAAAGAGGGGCTTATAAATGGGCCCCCTCCTTTACTCAAAATGACCGCTGACCCACATCTTTGTGTTACGTTTTTTCACCTGCCCATCACAATGGTTGTCGTGGATTGGTGAGCCCATATTACCTGGCGATAACTCTTTGATGCGCTGCAGAGAGCCATCAAACTCAATACTGAAGAATTTAACACAAGACAGGTGTTCCCGCCATCAATAATGATGTATGTTACTAAAATAATAATAATAATAATAATAATAATAATAATAATAATTTTATCCTCGCCCGGAGGCATACAGGCAAAACAAAGCAACAAGAACAAGTCAAGGAGTTAACTTAAGTACTAGAGCAAAAACAAAAACAAGAACATAGTATAGGCACATTAGGGGACATAGTATCAAAGTACATAGAATAAACATACATGGACACCTATGCTACCCCACATTATGCACAAACAGCAGACCCAGCCACCGCTGTTGTATAGGTCCACATACATAGGCCGAGCTTAGCCTGACAGAGGTGATGATGGAGTTCGTAGAGAGCTCCACCCTACTCCTTAAGCTGAACACGGAGTGTCGACGGATCACATCCAGATTGTTCACCCCGTTCCTTGCCAAAGCCAGGGACGAGCTGCACCACCTGGGCAGCCCCAGAAGCCTCTTAAGGATGTCATTGTGACAGACCTTAAGGCGGTTCAGAGTGGCCACTGAACCGCAACCACAGCGAGTTGCAGTATATAGAGTAGCAGTGACTCCTGAATAACTCAATCTTCACCTCTCTGCTACAGTAGGAAAATTTCCTCTGTAGAGTATTTCCCACGATAAGAAGCTTGGTAATGATGAAAAGCACCTAGGAAATGAGAGCACCGTCCTCTATTGGCAAAATTGCGAGCTAGTTTAGCGACTGGTTTGCCATCTGGCGGCAAAATTCATACCTTTTTTTTTTTTTTTTATACATTTGTGCCTATAGCGCCTGTAGGCAGTGGTGACTGCCATCCCAGGGCTCGGATGGTAGGCTCTGGAGGTTCACTTGAGGGCTGTGATGGTTGGTCCTCGCCCGTGGTGGCGCAGGCAGGATTTTTATAGTGACGCCTGTAATTAGAAGAGGCTCATGCCGCCCCCCTGTGTCCTCCGATGCACTCGCAGTCGAAGGTAGAGTTGATGGGCAGGGCATGTGGGTGTTCTTAGGCCACTCGACGGTGCAGAAAGGTTTTGGTTTTCTTCGGGGATCGAACTCGGGTCACCGAGAACGCCAGTCGGAGACACTAACCACTCCGCTACCGCCTCCCCATATTAGGGGATTCTAATCTCCTAATAAGCTAATTCGAACCTCTCCTCTATCGGCAAGCTTTCGAAGTAAATTGACAACTGCAATGCCCCCTGCCGGTAGATTTCTGAACTAAAAGCGTTATAAGAGCTGTCATGTATTGGCAGAATATTCTTCATGTCTGCGCCATCTCACTTGAAAATATTACATAAGGGAAAAGTGTTCCCATCGATGCCTCCCTATCACTTCCTTAAGACCTTCACGTGTGACTATTGTGACACACTATTGCAATAATCATTAATCATTCAGAGACTAATTCAACCAAGGATAATACAAGACGAGTATATTATCCTTGAATTCAACCTACTTTCTTTATCCTGTTTCTGGGCAGGTCGATGGCGATGAGGCGTGGGAAGGATCCTTCAGGGAGGCGCGGGAGGTCTGTCATCTGGTTGTCATCGAGGGCGAGGAGTTCGAGGAGCTGGTCGTGTGGTGAACAGAGGTGGTTGAATCAGCATTGTTATCGGGCGGAGCTCAACAATAAGAGAAGCTTGGTCTAAAGTGAATACTGAGTTATGATATGTATAGGTGCAGTAGTAGTAGTAGTAGTAATAGAAGTAGTAGTAGTAGTAGTAGTAGTAGTAGTAGTAGTAGTAGTAGTAGTAGTAGTAGTAGTAGTAGTAGTTGTTGTTGTATTAGTAGTAGTAGATGCAGTAGTAGTTGTAGTAATGATAATGTTGATTGCAATACTTATAGTGCTCGCAATAGCAGCAATGTCACAGATAACAATGATAATAGGGTATTGTATCAATGGCATATGTACAAAGTTCTATAGACAATACAACCATCAACAACATTCCCATTCATGGTGCCATTGAAAGAGGAACATACGTTTGTACCGCTTACCTTGTTCTCAACAGACGGATACTTTTGACTCGGGCAGGGAAGATGGGTAGCAAATCGTCCGTCAGTCCAATTCCGTCACAAATCACACTCACGGTGTAATTCTTTTCTTTAAAGTACCATCTACAAAAACATCTCTCGTCGGGGCACCTGGTGATTCCCTGCAACCAGAGGTACTTTGAAACATCTTGCCTCACAAACTCACATTAGACAAGACTCAATTTTTCCAAAAGTTTCGTGGAATTTGGACACACACTCGTATCTTCATTAAGCTTATGAATGCCTCATTCCATCCCCTACTTACGAATTCATTAAGCTTTTTAATCCCTTCCTCCATCCTGTATTTCCAAGCCACCTTCCTGCTGCTTGTCGTTTGTACCGTATGGGTTGTGTTGTCGTCCCAAGCATCACTGCAGGTGGCCTGGCTCATGTCAACATCCACCCCTAGCTTCTTCAACATACGTCCCTCCTTCACGCATTGCCAGTCTTTACCTGCAGAAGAATAGAGGTGTTCAGCAGTAGTGAAAATGATAAGGATAATAATAATAGTGTATAATCATAATAACAATGAAACCCAGTTATTTTTAAGGTGGCAAATCAGTATAGCTCTCAAAACATGTTCCATTACCTGTCAGGGTGAGGTGCAGGTGGCTACAGTGGGTGAACAGGTCCTCGTGCAGCCGGTACCTGCTCTCCAGACGCAGGGTTCGAACCTTGCACTCCCCGTGGCTGGCCGTAACTCCCTCCACCGAATGGTTGTTCTTCTTGGAAATCACCAGCTCGGCGTCTTGTACTCCGGCTATGTCGTAGTAAATAACTCCGTCCTTGGAAATGGTCGGCAGTGTTGAATTTTTAGGTTTAGTTCTCTTATCGAAATCCTTTAATAAATCCTTCATCGACCTTCTGGGAACCGGACCTGTAGCTTGGGGTGTACCGGACAGGGGATTTATGGCCTTGGAAATAGTCGGCAGTGTTGAATTTTTAGGTTTAGTTCCCTTATTGAAATCCTTTAATAAATCCTCCATCGACCTTCTGGGAACCGGACCTGTAGCTTGGGGTGTACCGGACCGGGGATTTATGGCCGGACCTGTAGCTTGGAGTGTACCGGACAGGGGCTTTATGGCCGGACCTGTAGCTTGGGTGTACCGGACAGGGGATTTATGGCCGGACCTGTAGCTTGGGGTGTACTGGACAGGGGATTTATGGCGGATCTGTAGCTTGGGGTGTACCGGACAGGGGATTTATGGCCAGACCTGTAGCTTGGGGTGTACGGACAGGGGCTTTTTTGTGAGGTCAGGTGCTTCCCCGTTTTGAGTGTCTTCCTCTGCGTCTACGGCAACGTTTCCAAACAGGAGACAACACACGCAGGACACGCAAAGCAAACCCCATATGGACGCACGAATCAAAGCCATGGTGGGAACTTTTGAGGAGCGTGACTTAAGAAGGAAAACATGGGTATACGACTCACTTTAAGGTCATAGTTTGGTTTTCACTGTCTACGCCACTGACCAGGATGGAAACTGTGGATGATACGTATAGGGAAGAACAGTCACGCCCTTTATGTGTTCCAGTGCTGTCTTTTCAGTGTTCTCCCTTACAAAACAACACATAAACACAAAGAAGATGTGAATGAATACAGTAACACATTTGCTGCGACACAATGCTATTATAAGGGGATCACGGGAAGAAAATGGATGGATAGAGGACATTTCCCCCCTCTCTCTCTCTCTCTCTCTCTCTCTCTCTCTCTCTCTCTGGAGTGAACTTGTATTCTTTCTACACCCAAACCCACCCACCCACCTACCCACACACACATACATACACCCACACTACCCACACACACACACATACATACACCCACACACACACACCTACTCACACACCCATACACCCACCCATCCACCCACACACACACACACTACATACACACACACACACGAGGAATGATTGCGTGTGTCGGTGGGTCACTAAACAATTGTACACTGTGGAGGCGCCTCATGGGTATAGCGGTCTGTCGTCCTCCCTATCACACGAGATAACAGTTTCCTGCCTCACGTCTCTCCACCACTTTGTACACTCTCACATTATCTGTATTATTATCATTGTTATTATAGTATTATCGTTTGGGATCCGTGCACTATAGTAAACTGAACTCAAGAGGTATAGTTTTTAGTTTATCAGGACGTAAAATCACAGGTTTCTCAGATGTCTTGTCAAAACGTTCACATTAATTTCTTTGTTATTGTAGTATTATCGTTTGGGATCCGTGCACTATAGTAAACTCAACGTCAAGAGGTATAGTTTTTAGTTTATCAGGACGTAAAATCACAGGTTTCTCAGATGTCTTGTCAACACGCTCACATTATTATCATTGTTTTATCTTATTATTAAGTATATCGTTGGGATTCGTGCACTATAGTAAACTGAACTCAAGAGGTATTGTTTTTAGTTTATCAGGACGTAAAATCACAGGTTTCTCAGATGTCTTGTCAACACGCTCACATTATTATCATTGTTATTATCATTATTATTATAGTATTATCGTTTGGGATTCGTGCACTATAGTAAACTGAACTCAAGAGGTATTATTTTTAGTTTATCAGGACGTAAAATCACGTTTCTCAGATGTCTTGTCAAAACGTTCACATTAATTTCTTTGTTATTGTAGTATTATCGTTAGGGATTCGTGCACTATAGTAAACTTAACTCGAGTGGTATAGTTTTTAGTTTATTAGCACGTAAATGTATGGTTTCTAAAGCACCTCCACCACTTTGTAACACTCACATTATCTGTATTATTGTCATTGTTATTATAGTATTATCGTTTGGGATTCGTGCACTATAGTAAACTCAACGTCAATAGGTATAGTTTTTAGTTTATCAGGACGTAAAATCACAGGTTTCTCAGATGTCTTGTCAACTAGCTCACATTATTATCATTGTTATTATCATTATTGTCACTATAGTACTATTATCGTTTAGGATCCGCGCACTATAGTAAACTCAATGTCAAGAAGTATTGTTTTTAGTTCATTAGCACGAAAAATATATGGTTTCTGAAGAGTCTTGTCTAACTTATAGCTTGCTTCTCGATGGTGGCTTGCCATACTAAGCCTCCGGTCAGCGGCTAACACTTTAACACGCTAACTTGGGGAAAGAAACTATCCTTTTTCTCTCTCCCGTATCAACAATTCGGCGCCAGGCTTGAGTAAGAGCTAAAAACAGATCCCTCATGTTGCCTGTAGTCGTGGCATTACGATGAAAAGGCGTTAGTTAAAGGGGTATTATGTATGTGTGTATGTAGACACTCCCGACGGTGCTCTGTT
>JACEEZ010004901.1:0-80000 GCA_016584305.1 Chionoecetes opilio | reverse complement strand
GTGTGTGTGTGTGTGTGTGTATTTGCCCTGCAGTGTAAATACATTATTCTTTTACGTTACGATTTATAAAAAGACCAACACACGATTATCACATAGTTCAAGGTTCCAGAGAGAGAGAGAGAGAGAGAGAGAGAGAGAGAGAGAGAGAGAGAGATCACACGCATCTCCTCACTCCTCGTCCTCCTTATAAATTAATCTTCTCCTTCCTCCTTCCTCCTCCTCCTCCTCCTCCTCCTCCTCCTCCTCCTCCTCCTCCTCCTCCTCCTTAATTAACCACCGTCCACCTCTAACCTCCCTATACAAACTCGTCAGGCGTCCCTTGATACATCCCTTGATAAACACACAATTAGCTACCCACAAACAACAACCCACTTACGTAAACACAGCGGGTAGGGCCTTGTAATGGATATTCTTACCACACGCACACACATAAACACGCACAGAAAAATACACGCACGCACACACACACACACACACACACACACACACACACACACACACACACACACACAGAAACATACACGTAAGAACACACACACATGATGGTTTTTCCCGTCAGTCAATTTTTTTGTGACTTTCTCTTCTCTCTCCCTCACGATTCAAGACGTTTGCCTGGAGATCGTAACTATTTTAATGTTTATAATGAAAGTACTACTACTACTACTATTACTACTACTACTACTACTACTACTATTACTACTACTACTACTACTAATGATAATACTACTACTACTACTACTACTAATACTTCTACTACTACCATGGTAACATTAGTAATAGGGATAATATAATAGTCGGGGCTTTTACTCATGAATCCGGGATGTGTTAGGTAGCCTACTAAGTGTTTTCGTCAATCACGTATTTATTCTGTTTTGAAGAGTCACGTGCAAGGCTATTTTCATTTCCTTTTCCCAGGCTAGGATACACTTTTTGTCTAATAATAATAATAATGGTAATGATAATGATAATAATAATAATAATAATCACAATAATAACAATAATAATAATAATAATAATAATGATCACAACAACAACAACAATAATAATAATAATAATAATAATAATAATAATAATAATAATAATAATAATAATAATAATACCAACAACAATAATAATCATAATAATAACAATAACAACAACACATACTATTACTTCTTTTCTTTCTACCCTCTAGGAATGTTTGCCTATATTCTTATACAACCACCTCCAATGTTTACCCTGACCTTCGTGGCCCTTACCTATGTTAGCTAACCTCCAACACAAAGGCCCCCTCAATGCGTGCTATTGTTGATGTATTAGTATGTTCTCCCTATGTTCCTGCCACACGTGTAGTACATATAAGTGCACCACATACTGTAACGTTCCACCCCACTTTACTATACACACAATGGTAGGCTAACATGTCACTTAGCATTGTATGTACTTAATATTTGCTCTCTGAATTTCAAGACAGTCTATCGATACCCACGTCTCGCCTTTGACGTTTATGCTGCAATACACTTTAAGTAATACGCGTCGTTCGGTAGCCAAGGTTGATTTATATTTTAAGGAGTATTTTCTTGTTGATTCTGGTTCGCTATTCCATGCATCGCTGCGTCTTGGTAACAGTGGTGGTATTAGTAGTAGTAGTAGTAGTAGGGGTAATAGTAGTAGTAGTAGTGAGAGTAGTGTAGTAGTAGTAGTCGTAGTAGTGGTGGTGGTGGTGGTGGTGGTGGTAATATTAGTAATAATAGTATAGTAGTAGTAGTAGACTAGTAGTAGTAGAAGTAGTAGTAGTAGTAGTAGTAGTAGCACAGCAGGAGAGGGAGGAGGAGAAGGAGGAGAAAACAGAATAGCAGTAGTACAAGTAGAGGTAGTAGTATTAATAGAGTAGAAGTAGTAGTAGTAGTAGTAGTAGTAGTAGTAGTAGTAGTAGTAGTAGTAGTAGTAGAGTAGTAGTAGTAGAAGTAGTAATAGTAGTAGTAGTAGTAGAAGTAGTAATAGTAGTAGTAGAAGTAGCAGTAGTAGCAGCAGCAGTAGTAGTAGTAGTAGTAGTAGTAGTAGTAGTAGTAGTAGTAGTAGAAGTAGCAGTAGTAGCAGCAAGAACAACAACAACAGAGCAGGGAGAGGAAGCAGAAGAGTCGAAGGCCGTGAGAACATTACATTTAATAATAAACGGGGATTTAAAGTCAGGCATAAACACAAGAAGACCGGAAATACACGTCTATAGTAATAGTAGTAGTAGTAGTAGAAGTAGAATAGCACAGTAGTAGAATATATATCAAGTATGTAGTATAGTAATAGTAGAGTAGAAGTAGCAGTAGAGCAGCAGAACAACACAGAGCAGGGAGAGGAGAGAAGAGTCGAAGGCCGTGAGGAATTCATTAAATAAGGGGATAAAGTCAGGATAAACAGAAGAGAATAAGTCTATGTGTAGGAAGAGGAAGAAAGGAGAGAATCACGTAACAAGTATGGGAATATAAAAAACAAGTATGAAGAACAAAAAAAGAGTAGAAACCCGAGTTAGAAGAAAGAGAGAGAGAGAGAGAGAGGAGAGAGAGAGAGAAGAGAGAGGAGAGAGAGGAGAGGAGAAGATGGAAGAGAAGAGAAAGAGAGAAGACGAGAGGAGAGAGAGAGAGAGAGGAGGAGGAGGAGAGAGAGAGGAGAGAGAGAGAGAGAGAGAAGAGAGAGAGAGAAGAAAGAGAGAGAGAGGAGAGAGAGAGAGAGAGAGAGAGAGAGAGAGAGAGAGAGAGAGAGAGAGAGAAGAGAGAGAAGAGAGAGGAGAGAGAGGAGAGAGAGAGAGGAGAAGAGAGAGAAGGAGAGAGAGAGAAGAGAGAGAGAGAGAGAGAGTGACGCGTGACTTGCGTTAGTAAGGTAAATCCCCTTGTGAACCTCTCTCAAATCTTCCCGAAGGTGAGTGAAGAGAGAAAAGAGAAGACAAACAAACTGAATTTACATGGGAGAAAACACACACACACACGCACACACACATCGAAGGAAGAGGAGGTAGCGGCAAGAAGTGTGCATCAATTCAAAAAAACAGATAAATATGTCGTATATGGGAATAGAAAATCTCCAATACTGAAAAATAAGCCAATACTGAAACCCGCGGAGGTGACTTGCTTGGACTGCGGTGATTGAACAATCAATCTGTGCAAACACGTGGTGTGTGTTGCCTGGTGTTAGGGGGCGCGGCGCGGCACACCGTGACCCACACAGGGATGACTGATTCCCACATTGGCTCGTTAAGGCAATACTCGGCATGGGGTGATCGCTCACTTGCTGGGGCCAGACGCCGTCACCTCCACGTGATATCGATGCCTTGAGGGGCAGGCCAGCCATTGGCCATTGACTGGTCAGCAGTGTGTGTGTGGTCTGCGCTGACGGGGCTGCGGCATTCTCGCGGCGGGTGGTCGTGGCCAGGTGGGTGAGCTACACCTACATCTTGGTGCTCGTGTTGTCACTCACGAGCGGCGAGCCTGTGTTCCGGTGTGATCCCACGGCAGCGCTAACTTGTGTCTTAACTCTCACAGAATAACACAAGTCATTGCAATAACTATACTTTAAATAGCTAACGGCAATTGTCCTTGATCGGCGTGTGCAGTATTTGTGTGTTTGTATGTGTGTGTATTCATCTAGTTGTATTTATCTAGTTGTATTTTACAGGGCCAGAGCGACGCTCGTATGGCCCCGTCTTCTAATCAACATTTTTATCATTCATCCTTAGTGCTTAGTTTTGGCCGAAGCCAGCACCCCGGAGAGCAGGTCACAAACCCCGGCTAACACCCGGTACCCATTCACTGCTGGGTGGACAGGGGCTCGGGTTTTAAGGAAACAGCCCATATGCTTCCGCTCCGCCCGGGGATCGAACCCGGGACTTCTCGGTTGTGAACCGAGCGTACTACCTCTACACTACAGAGTACCCTCAGTGTGTGTGTGTGTATGTGTGCCCCCCCCCCTTTTGCAAAGAAAAAAATATGATATAATATATATATATATATATATATATATATCCGACTCAAAGGTGACGACTCGAGGTGTCTTGATACTTCTTCTAGCCTTTTTTCCTTAAACTTCTGCAACATTCGCGGTCTTAGATCTAACTTTCTATCTGTTGAACATCAACTCTCCTCCTCTAAACCTCATCTTCTTTTCCTCACCGAAACCCAGTTGTCTGTGAGCACTGACAGCAGACCTTTTTCTGTCTCCTCTTACTGTCTCTATTCTCATTTTCAATCCAAAGCTGGCTGTTACGTATATGTGCGCAATGACATCACTTGCTCTCGTGCCCACGGCCTTGAATCTTACGAATTTTCTACCATCTGGCTTCGACTTCAATGTCACTCTCTTACTAAATTTATCTGTGCTGTATATCTCTCACCTAACTCCTCTGACTATGCAAAATTCTTCGACTATTTAACATCAAAAGTGGAGCACATCTCATCTCATTTTCCTTTAGCAGAAATTTCCATTCTTGGGGACTTCAATGTTCACCACCAGCTTTGGCTATCATCTTCTTTCACTGACCATCCTGGTGAACAAGCCTACAACTTTTCTATTTTCCAAGACCTAGAGCAGCTGGTGCAGCACCCTACCCGTATTCCTGACCGCCTTGGAGACACGCCCAACATTCTTGATCTTTTCCTAACTACTAACCCTTCTGCTTACTCTGTGAAACTATTCTCTCCGTTGGGTTCCTCCGATCACAATCTTATTTCTGTAACCTGTCCTATCGCTCCGGTGCCGCCTCGGGACCCACCTAAGCGGAGGTGCTTCTGGCACTTCAGCTCAGCTAAGTGGGAAGACCTAAGGTAGTACTACTCTGATTTTCCATGGAATGATTACTGCTTTCATGTCAAAGACCCATCTCTTTGTGCAGAGTGCATAACTGAGGTCATAGTTTCTGGCATGGAGGCGTACATTCCACACACTTTCTCTAATCCTAAAGCCCGTCAACCTTGGTTTAACTCTGCTTGTTCTCATGCTGTCCAAGATAGAGAGGCTGCTCACAAACGGTACCGTAAACTTCCATCTCCTGAAACTCATGCCCTTTATATTTCTGTCCGTAATCATGCTAAATCTGTACTTCAACTTATCAAAAACTCCTTCATTCATAGAAAATGTCAAAATCTTTCTGAATCAAATTCCTCTCGTGACTTCTGGCATCTAGCTAATAACATCTCTAACAATTTTTCTTCTTCATCTTTCCCTCCTATGCTTCACCCAGATGGCTCCACAGCTGTCTCATCTATTTCTAAAGCTGAACTCTTCGCTCATACCTTTGCTGAAAATTCCACTCTGGTTGATGAAGAGCTTGTTCCTCCTTCTCCTCCATCCTCTGACTATATTATGCCTGTAATTAAGATCCTTCGTAATGATGTTTGTTTTCTTTGTCCTTTCTGGCCTAGATCCTCGGAAGGCTTACGGTCCTGACGGAGTCTCTCCTATTGTTCTCAAAAACTGTGCTTCTGTGCTTGCACCCTGCCTGGTCAAACTTTTCTGTCTTTGTCTATCTACTTCCACCTTTCCTTCTTGCTGGAAGTTTGCTCACATCCAACCTGTTCCTAAGAAGGGTGACCGTTCTAATCCTTCAAACTACCGTCCTATAGCTTTGACTTCCGGCCTTTCTAAAGCTTTTGAATCTATACTTAATAAGAAGATTCTTAAGCATCTATCTGCTCACAATCTTCTATCTGATCGTCAGTACGGTTTCCATAAAGGGCGATCTACTGGTGATCTTCTAGCTTTCCTAACTGAATCTTGGTCATCCTCCTTTAGGGGTTTTGGTGAAACTTTTGCTGTTGCCCTTGACATATCAAAAGCTTTTGATAGAGTCTGGCACAAATCTATGATTTCCAAACTACCCTCATTCGGTTTCTATCCTTCTCTCTGTACCTTCATCTTAAGTTTCCTTTCAAACCGTTCTATTGCAGCTACTGTAGACGGACATTGTTCTTCTCCAAGTCTATCAATAGTGGTGTTCCCCAGGGTTCTGTCATATCACCCACTCTCTTTCTATTATTCATTAATGATCTTCTAAGTCTAACTCAAAGCCCTATCCACTCCTATGCTGATGATTCTACCCTGCATTTTTCAACGTCGTTTATTAGACGTCCAACACAGCAGGAACTAAGTGATTCACGGAGAGATGCCACCGAGCGCCTAACTTCTGATCTTTCTATAATTTCTGATTGGGGCAAAGCAAACCTTGTTTTGTTCAATGCCTCAAAAACTCAATTTCTTCACCTATCTACTCGACAAAACCTACCAGACAACTAT
Organism: Chionoecetes opilio; assembly: GCA_016584305.1. NCBI lineage: Eukaryota > Metazoa > Arthropoda > Malacostraca > Decapoda > Majidae > Chionoecetes > Chionoecetes opilio. Next base: position 73,742 of record JACEEZ010004901.1, on the reverse strand, counting down.
CCCCTCTTCTTCAATGACACTGAACTATCTCCTTCTTCTGCAATGAACATTCTTGGACTATCCTTTACTAAAAATCTGAACTGGAAATCTCACATCTCATCTCTTGCTAAAACAGCTTCTAAGAAGTTAGGTGTGCTGTGGCGTCTGCGTCCCTTTTTTTCTCCCTCCTAGTTGCTTGCTCTCTACAGGGGCCTTATCCGCCCATGTATGGAGTATGTCTCACATGTTTGGAAAGGATCCACTCATACAGCTCTCCTAAACAGGGTTGAGTCAAAAGCTTTTCGTCTCATCAACTACCCTCCTCTGACTGACTGTCTTCAATCTTTAAATATCAACCATTATAACTTCCAGAGATGAGTGTGTGTGGCGGGATGGCCGCTGAACGGTGGCTGGGGCGCCACGGTAAGGTCGCCACGGGCGTCGTTGGCGCGCGGATGGCGGCGGCGGCAATGACGGTGTTGTTGGTGACAGTCTTCACGCCTGCCCGCGCCCGGGCCTCCGATCCCTCACGTGAGCACTCACGCACGCATGTCCAACAGTGTTACTCGTTGAGTTTTTGCAGAAAATGAAATTGGCTGAGCGCCCTGCCCTTCTCCCCCAGAGTGGGCGGTGTTCGGGCTGGCGGCAGGAGGGGGCGACGGGGACACTGACACGCGCCTTACCGTGTCCCTGAAGGAGAGTCTGGGCCCCGCGACCCCCGCGCCCCTCGCCGCCTTCACGCTGTGCATGTGGTACTACGCCAACGCCTTCCTGGAGGCCAGCACGCTGCTCAGCTACGCCACATCACACACAATGGACGACGCCATTCGCCTTCGTACGCCCACTATAGTATTATTGCAAAGATGTAATTTAAAAAAATAATAATAATAATAAACAAATAAACTAATAAATAAAAAAAAAATAAAAAAAAAAAAAAATAATTAATATATATATATATATATATATATATATATATATATATATATATATATATATATATATATATATATATATATATATATATATATATATATATATATATATATATATATATATATATATATATATATATATATATATATATATATATATATATATATATATATATATATATATATATATATATATATATATATATATATATATATATATACAAATAGAAAAATATATCAATAAATTGAAATAAATAACGACATAATTATTAGAACTGCACCTTCAAGTTGCCTGAGTAAAGAATATTTCATTTTCACTTTTCCAGGACCCAATCCGGACGAGTTCACGGTGACGTACCTGCAGGCCATTCACAGGCTTGCAGAGTTCCCGCGGCTGGTGGTGCCGGAGAGGTGGCAGTCCCTATGCCTTGTAGTGGAGCCTGACGGATGGACACTGTGGCTAGAGGACAACGTGACAAAGCACGAGGCCGCCGTGGCACCGCTGGCTGTGGACGGCATCCTTGTGTTGGGTCAGGAGCAGGACACACTGGACGGGGGATACACCAAGGACCAGTCCTTCCAGGGCAAACTGACGGGCCTCACTCTATGGCCTGTGGCCCTGTCGGCAGGCCAGCTCCAGGACTGGATCTCCTGCACCATGCCTGAGGCCGTTCCGCTCCTCGCCTGGGAGGACATCACGTGGACGGCGCACAACCTGACGGGGGAAGTCACCGTCCACCATGACGGTCCCTGTGGCGAGGGCGGCGCCGCAGCCAGAAAGTTTTTGGTCTTCACCTCAAAATTGTCAGCGAAAGAAGCTGATCAGTTCCTCGATGTCATTGGGTTTGATATAGCGATCCCCCGAGACGATAAAGAGATTCAAACAATATCAGAACTTGTGGAAGAAAACCAAAACCATTGTCCCCTGAAGGTGAAAAATGGTTTCGGCGCATGGATGGGTCTCTTATACAACAGCAAATCTGACAAAGGAACAGACCTGGCCGGACGAGTCGTGGACTGGCTACATTTCAATAAAAAGGTCAGAAATATCAGTCCTAACAGAAACGTCGTTCAGAGTTCAGGAAATGACTGGTTTTTACTGAAAGGTGGATTAGAACTGTGCTTCGTGGGCACGCCTCGAGGACGAGCAGTGTTTCGCCTGCGAGGACTGCCCCAGAAACTCACCGAGGACGTCTCGCCGCTCACCTTCTCCTTCGTGCTGGCACGCCACCGAGGCCACGGCGTCTACTTCCACGGCTTCAGGAAGCTGCACATCACGAAGGACGCCAACGCCTCCCGCTGGTGTATGATCGGCGAGGCGTTGAGCGCGAGGCCGTGCGTGCTCTTGGACAGACTGCCGGTGGGGCGGCACGAGTGGAGGGCGGAGGAGCAGGAGAAGGGGATGAGGCTTTCCCTCAGCACCTGTGCCGACCACCAGTACACCTGCTCGGACGCCACCTGCATCCAGCTGGACAAGGTGTGTGACTCTGAGTTTGACTGTTCGGACCAATCAGACGAGATGGGCTGCACCACAGCACTGCTGCCGCCCGGCTACCTGCACGAGAACCCGCCGTCCGTACCGCTGCCCGTGCTCGCCCGCCTCGAAGTCAAGCGGATCATTAACTTTAACCTGCTCAGCATGACCTTCCAGGTAGACCTGAAACTCAAGCTTTACTGGACGGACTCCTGGATCACCTTCTCCAACCTGGGGGACCATTTCAAGAAAGTGACGACGGATGAAGATAAGCAGGTCAGTGCCTTAATAATGGTTTGTCTGAATGCAAGATATGAAATGGCTCCCGCATACACTGGCTTAACATGTCTGACCTCACACTTATGGCTGATCAGTGTCGGTCCTCATTACAAAGTAAAGATGAGTGACATACATACATGTAAATAATACAATGTTGCACTGCAAGGTGTGGCGGCCAGAGGTGGTCGTGCAGAACAGTCCCACGCCGCCCTACACGATGGCTGAGCTGTTCGTCCAGAGGCAGGGCCGCGGCCGACCCACGGAGAGAGGTAAGTGAACGATTGTATTCATTTCTTTCCTGATCATTGCCATCTTGACTCATCTTTGTTGTCTTGGCTTCATCACCCATTATTTGTTGCCATCGCGTCAGCCTCCCTCAATCACAAGTTCCCACACATACATGCAGCATCTGAGAGGCCGCAGCGAGGCCGGCGGATGCGCTGGGTCACGTGAGTCAACTGTTTCAGGCTACACGTTCCCAGGGGCCGAGAATTATCTGGTGGAGATACAGACCGTCAAGGCCACTGTGAACTGCGATTTCAAGCTGCGTTGGTACCCGTGGGACGACCAGCTCTGCTTCCTAACGCTCGTGGTCTGTGCTTGTTTGGTTTACTTGTTGTTTTACAGTGTATTAGTATTATTTACAACGACTAAGTTGTGTCTATAACAGATAACTTGCAAACGGATTGTGCTTAATGTTGTGCTATAAAGGGACGATACATCAAAAATGTCATAAATCCATAATCGGTTAGTCATCGCTCTCTGATTAATAACCTGAACTTATTATGTTGTATGAGGTTGTATAGGTATACAACCTCCTTGGTTGTCACCCACCACAGGCTATTGGGGTAATGCGACGGAGATGAGCACCGAAGCCACGCGCAACATAGCGTATGCCCCCATATTTATCTTTAGTGAGCCTACCTCATTGTTTCTGGTGACCTTGGTCAATATAACACCACACACTTTCCCCACCACAACACCACATACCTTCCCCACCACAACACCACACGCCTCCCCACCACAACACCACACGCCTCCCCACCACAACACCACACACCTTCCCCACCACAACACCACACGCCCTCCACCACAACACCACACGCCCTCCACCACAACACCACACGCCTTCCCCACCACAACACCACATACCTTCCCCACCACAACACCACACGCCCTCCACCACAACACCACACGCCTTCCCCACCACAACACCACACGCCCTCCACCACAACACCACATACCTTCCCCACCACAACACCACACGCCCTCCACCACAACACCACACGCCTTCCCCACCACAACACCACACGCCTTTCCCACCACAACACCACACGCCCTCCACCACAACACCACATACCTTCCCCACCACAACACCACACGCCCTCCACCACAACACCACACGCCCTCCACCACAACACCACATACCTTCCCCACCACAACACCACACGCCCTCCACCACAACACCACACGCCTTCCCCACCACAACACCACATACCTTCCCACACACAACACCACACGCCCTCCACCACAACACCACACGCCTCCCCACCACAACCACACGCCCTCCACACAACACCATACCTTCCCCACCACAACACCACACGCCCTCCACCACAACACCACACGCCTTCCCCACCACAACCACACGCCTCCACCACAACACCACACGCCTTCCCACCACAACACCACACGCCCTCCACCACAACACCACACGCCCCCACCACAACACCACATACCTTCCCCACCACAACACCACACGCCCTCCACCACAACACCACAGCCTTCCCCACCACAACACCACACGCCCCCACCACAACACCACACGCCTTCCCCACCACAACACCACACGCCTTCCCCACCACAACACCACACGCCCTCCACCACAACACCACATACCTTCCCCACCACAACACCACACGCCCTCCACCACAACACCACACGCCTTCCCCACCACAACACCACACGCCCTCCACCACAACACCACACACCTTCCCCACCACAACACCACACGCCCTCCACCACAACACCACACGCCTTCCCCACCACAACACCACAACGCCCTCCACCACAACACCACACGCCTTCCCCACCACAACACCACACGCCCTCCACCACAACACCACACGCCTTCCCCACCACCACACCACATATCTTCCCCACCACAACGCCACACACCCTCCGCCCAACCCAACACAGGCCTACAACAACACGTGAGGCTACCTGACTTTCACTTTAGTAAGTCTGACTCTTTAATTACGTAAGAGCAGCTTCGCGGCAATAACATTAAACTAGATACTGGGTAATGGAATCAAGACAGTGGTAATTCAAGTGGAATGCGTAAAACAGGTGATATTTGCGGTAAGGAAGATGAGGCACACCTGACAAACCCTCGCCCCGCAGGTGGCCAACGTGCGCGTGACCGGCCTCCAGCTGAACGAGTCCTCGAGCGTCACGGACTGCCCGACGCTGCTGGAGGAGTACAAGGTGGAGTCCTGCACGCTGGGCAAGGAGGTCTCGCCCACCAACACCATCACCGTGTTCTTGAAGCTGTCGCGGCGCTACGAGTACCACCTGTTTACCACCTTCCTGCCCACTTCCCTCCTCCTCATCCTCGGGTAAGTCCTCGAGTACCACCTGTTTACCACCTTCCTGCCCACCTCCCTCCTCCTCATCCTCGGGTAAGTTCTCGAGTACCACCTGTTTACCACCTTCCTGCCCACCTCCCTCCTCCTCATCCTCGGGTAAGTCCTCGAGTACCACCTGTTTACCACCTTCCTGCCCACCTCCCTCCTCCTCATCCTCGGGTAAGTCCTCGAGTACCACCTGTTTACCACCTTCCTGCCCACCTCTCTCCTCCTCATCCTCGGGTAAGTCCTCGAGTACCACCTGTTTACCACCTTCCTGCCCACCTTTCTCCTCCTCATCCTCGGGTAAGTCCTCGAGTACCACCTGTTTACCACCTTCCTGCCCACCTCCCTCCTCCTCATCCTCGGGTAAGTCCTCGAGTACCACCTGTTTACCACCTTCCTGCCCACCTCCCTCCTCCTCATCCTCGGGTTAGTCCTCGAGTACCACCTATTTACCACCTTCCTGCCCACCTCCCTCCTCCTCCTCCTCGGGTAAGTCCTCGAGTACCACCTGTTTACCACCTTCCTGCCCACCTCCCTCCTCCTCATCCTCGGGTAAGTCCTCGAGTACCACCTGTTTACCACCTTCCTCCTCCTCATCCTCGGGTAAGTCCTCGAGTACCACCTGTTTACCACCTTCCTGCCCACCTCCTTCCTCCTCATCCTCGGGTAAGTCCTCGAGTACCACCTGTTTACCACCTTCCTGCCCACCTCCCTCCTCCTCATCCTCGGGTAAGTCCTCGAGTACCACCTGTTTACCACCTTCCTGCCCACCTCCCTCCTCCTCATCCTCGGGTAAGTCCTCGAGTACCACCTGTTTACCACCTTCCTGCCCACCTCCCTCCTCCTCATCCTCGGGTGAGCTGATGGCGGGCAACTGAACGCTCCTCATTACATGTACAAAGGACTTGCTAATGACTAGGTAACTAAAAAAAAGACGCTCCCTGAAAATAACTCGCGATAGAATACTCATTAGTTCCATAAGGGAAGGTAAAGTTTGTTCAACGGGTGTCTCGTCTCTATAGGTATATATATATGTACTCTATATGTACTCCCATTAACTCCGAAAGAGGTGAGAAAAAGCAGGAAAAGGTTGAGCATTCCAGAACGTTCTCGTATTTATCGAACAAGGACATGAACCTTGCTTGGATCCTTGAGCACGGCAGTGACAAATTATAATTCCCTTTGACAGGACAAACAAAACTGGACTTAGAGATAACACACTCTTAATCGACCACGAATCATGTGCAGTTACTCGTGCATAGATACTTTAAAGAAAGGACGCTTCATGCCTTAAACCTTAGACTTGACCATAAGTCTTACCGATATGCCACAGGACACTCCAAAATATACAACAAATTAACCTCCTCCGCCATTCTTTTTAAACCCTGCGCTTACTGATCATTTCAAGACTCGCTAATATTAACATTGATCCATCCATCACCCAACACTGAACAGAGGGAACACCCAAACACACCCACGCGGGAACACACTTGAAAAATAAAAGGTGACAGTTACAGTTACGAATATAAATTGATATATGACTTAGATGTTGACATGTAAGAAAAGAAGAAAAGATGGATATATGAAGGGACACAAGGAAAAATTGAGGTTTGGAAGATGTTTGTGCTCACAGTGCTCACAAGACACCTGGGTTTCAGTGAGGAATAGAAGATGAGGTTTAGTGGAGGAGAGGTGATATTGCACAGATTGGAAGATAGATCTAAGACCGCGAATGTGGCAGAAATTTAGATAGTTTATTAGTAGTAAATCTGGCTAAAATTTTCGTACTTTTTGCCTTGTGTGTAGGCAAATCATATACGCTTCTAAGTAAGAAAAAAACTTTTGGGGGGGCTAATAAGTTTTTGGGGGGGCTAAGTCATCCCATAGCCCTCCCCCCCCTCCCCCAGCCCCCGTGGCTACGGGCCTGAAGAAGTGTCCAGCAAATCAAAGGAAAAACAGACTAATCTAGACACGGGCACGGGACCACACAAGCATAGCCCTGTGTGTTACAACTAAGTAAACACATCGAGGTAAAATGACCAGCTCTTGCGTGAACCTCCACCTCAATATGTAATCCTTAATTAAAAACGCGTCATTCACATATCCGTATACCTTAAAAAACGCGTCTTTCAGGACATCAAACAAAAATCACGATATAAATGGCATTAAACGTGTATCTTGTAGCGGCAATAGTTCTCAGACTGCTCACGGGACGGTAAAGCATACATGATAAAGTATAAAGGTAAAACTGCAGTCTAGTACAATACTCCCTGTCGACCAATTTTCTGCTGACATAACTGGGGGAAGGCTAAGGCCCCCCCCCTCCCCCCAAACCCCTCCGCTAGTTAACTAGCCTAGACTGGACATTGAATACGTAACCTAACTTCGCTGGGGGGGTTCGCCCCTCCCCCCAGACCCCCCTTGTGTTGTTATTTTTCATTTCCGACGGGTGATGTAGGTATAGGTTAGATAGAAATGCTGCTAATGATCACCTCTATCGTACAAGGTGAGGATCGTTATAACTACGTGCCTTGTAATGTTTTAAACTGCAGTAGAACAAGCATAAATCATACAAACAAACGGATAAGCGGCAAAATAAGGCAAACAAGTATATACATATTACTCACTGGTCGGGGACATCTGCGCGCCAACACATGTCAACAAACACTGAGTGACGTGAATGACGACGTCTGGCGGGAAACTTAAGAGTTATTATGTCTCTATTTCTTTGCTCATCTATTTTCTCTTTCTTTTCCAATCCATCATGAGCCGCAGCCAATTACTACCATTGAAAATACTATTGATATCGAATTAAATACACTAAGTTGTAATCCTTCAAATGGTATTGAGATTATTTGCTGATTAAAGAAAATTCAGGCTTTTTAAGGATGACTATATTATTTCAGGTAAGTTCATACAATGGTAGCTACAGCTTGAACGTATATATATATTCTTCTAAAATTATATCAACGATTTTCAAAGGTACATAAGCGCGTCAAATTAATTAATATTTCCAACTTAGGTATAAGATAAGCTTACATGCAATAGATACGTACGTTGTAAGGGGAAAATTAATATCTTTTGGAACTGGACAGTCATATTAATATTCAAAGGATAGTTTTCTTAATATTGATAAGTATCATATTTGTAGGTAGAAGAAGTACGAACTTGAGATCCATGGAGGCATTTCTGAGGAACAGGTTTTTTGAGTGATTGACGAGTATCAAATTTTGTAAAGTAAAAGAATCAATTTGAGATACATGAAAGCATTTGATGATTACACAGTGTAGAGAAGAATGCTGAGAGGATGAGAGCATGTAAGGAAGGTATGAAGAAGGAAAAGTTCTTACGGCGAGTAATCTGGATAGAACAAGTAACGGATTCAAGCTGTAAAAGCGTAGATCTAAAATGGAAATAGGGAAAAAATGGTTCACAAATTGGGTGGTAAATTATTGGAATGGACTCAATCGTCAGGTGATCAGTGCGGAGTCAATAGGGATCTTAAAAAGGAGTCTGGATAAATTCAAGGATGGGGAAGAGAGGTGGATATAGGTAGTGTTAAGTAACATGAACCACCTCATGTAGGTCTCGCGGCCTCGTGTAGCTTCCTTATGTTCTTCCTTCCTTATCGTTCTTATGTTCTTATGCTTGTGTGTGGCGTAGGTACGGGACGCTGCTGCTGCCGGTGGAGTCCTTCAACGAGCGCGGCATCATGAGTCTCACCCTCCTGCTGGTGTTCATCTCGCTGTATACGGAGACCAGTAACTCCCTGCCCAGCACCGCCTACCTCAAGCACATCGACGTGTGGTTCGTGTTCAACCTCACCTACCTGTCTGTCATCATCAGCGTCCACCTGGCGGCCTTCCACACGCCCACCTCCGTCTCGCAGCCCACCTACGTGCAGCCCTGGAAGCCTGGAAGTAGCGTCGCCATGCCTGGAATGTTCAAGATGAAGAAACAAAGGGAACCCGTATCGTCAGACAAGATTCTCCGCGTGAGCAGGATGGTTCTCGCGGTTGTGGTTGTCATCTTCACTCTCGTGTATTCGGTTTTGTTGGTGGTGTGACAGGATTTTTTTTTTTTTTTTTTTTTGACGGGCCAAGGGCACAACAAAAAGAGGCAACACAAAACCCTCTTAGTTGTCAGTCCCTACAAAGAAGACAGTAAGAAAATAAAAAAAAGGGGAGTGGGCCAATTTAGTTCGGGAAGTGTCTTGTCACTCCTCTCTTAAAAAGATTGAAGTCGTAGGAAGATAGAAAAATAGAAGCAAAATGAGAGTTCCAGAGTTTACCAGTGAAAGGGATGAAAGAGTAAAGATTCTGATTAACTTTTGCATTAGGAAGATGGACAAAATAGGGATGAGAATGAGTAGAAAGTCTTGTGCAGCGAGGCCGCGGGAGGGGGGGAGGCATGCAGTTAGCAAGTTCAGAAGAGCAGTGAGCATGAAAATAACGGTAGAAGATAGCAAGAGAAGCAACATTGCGGCGGTGATTTAAAGATTGAAGACAGTCAGTCAGAGGAGAGGAGTTGATGAGACGAAAAGCTTTTGACTCAACCCTGTTTAGGAGAGCTGTATGAGTGGATCCTCCCCAAACATGTGAGACATACTCCATACATGGGCGGATAAGGCCCCTATAGAGAGCAAGCAACTGGGAGGGAGAAAAAAAAGGACGCAGACGCCACAGGACACCTAACTTCTTAGAAGCTGTTTTAGCAAGAGATGAGATGTGAGATTTCCAGTTCAGGATGACAGGAATATATGTATAACTTTGTCAACAAATAATATGGAGCAATGACATGCGAGTATTTCACACTCAAGGCAGTATAAGAATGTGGTAAGTTGACAGATTTGCCCGTAGGTGATAATATAATATATATATATATATATATATATATATATATATATATATTATAATATATATATATATATATATATATATATATATATATATATATATATATATATACATATACATACACATACACATACACATACACATACACATATATATATATATACATATACATATACATATACATATACATATATATATATATATATATATATATATATATATATATATATATATATACATATAAAATATATATATATATATATATATATATATATATATATATATGTATATGTATATGTATATGTGTATGTGTATGTGTATGTGTATGTGTATGTGTATGTATATAATAACAGGAAAGTAACGGTGTCTCTAGTAGGGGAAAGTGGGGTAATATGCCCCACCGGGGCTAAACGCCCCCTCTCTGTTTTGTGCTTGCTTCTTAATTTTCCCACCAATCAGCTGATTTGGTAGTCAGTGCAGTCCCTCTGCACTCACAGGAACTAATGGCATCAACAAGGAGCACATTTACTGGCTGCAGGACGACTTTTCTTGTTTTTGCATCATTTCACGTAAGTTTTCAGTGGCTTTGGGGTTACCTAGCTAAAGATTAATAACTGTAGAGCTTGTTTTATGGTTATGGAGGGTTGCTATAGGATGTCTAGATTATATACCCTGTATTATTTACCCTGATGTGGGTTGACTGATGTCCCATTGATTATTTATATACCCTGTAGTGGGGTAAAAGGCCTACCCACTGGGCGTTTTACCCCGTATAGGGGCAGGACGTCCCTTATGGCTTTTTTTTCAAAGTCCGTTTTCACAAAGTCAGAGGTATGATAAGACGGTGTTGTACACATCATAATTATATTGGTCATAATATAAACTTTCAAGGAATTTTTTTTTATCAAAATCCTACTGCAGAAAGTATGGCTACTAGACACAATTAATCCTTAGAGGGGCATCTTACCCCACCTTCCCCTACATTTTTAGCTCAGGTTGTGTCGTTAAGATAATTGCACCCTCGCGAGTTGAGAAAATGCTTCACCTCAGCTTGTCCAATATCGTTTATCTAATCGACGGACCTTTCTGTTATCCTTAAAGAGTATAAGCGAGGCACGCCACTTTGTGTATACAGATGGTTAATAATATAATGGTTGCGCCATTGAGGCGCAAGGCTCAGACGCCCAAATCTCCATAACGGAAAAAAATATTAAATTAATAAAAACCTCACTGACTATAAATTATAACCTGCAAGACTATCGATCACACTTCACCAAAATGAAACTGTAATAGCAAAACAGCAACAAAAAATTCCATGAAACGAACAAGAAAGCTGTAAAAAGACCATTCATTCCTGGTTGTATAAGCGGGTAAGTGTATTCCTTGGCCGGCATTGAAGCAACAATTTATCGGCGATGCAGAAGACACACATTACTTCATTGATCCCTTGGCGTCTACGGGGCGATCGAGCACGGCGAGGCTCCCGCGGGCAGCCCTCCACTCGCAGCCCAGCGCCCGGGCGCCTCACAGGACCTCGACAGCTTCGCGGAGACAGGCAAGTGTAGGTAGTGATCATCAGGTGAAGAATGATGCAGCTGCACCTCGTAACACTTCACGACACTTCACAAGACTCCACATCACTTTACTACACATCACATCACTTCACAACACTATAAATTACTATACAACACTTCACAACACTTCACTTCAGTTCACAAAACTTCACATCTCTTTATAACACTTCACAACATTTTGTAACACTTCACATAACTTCACAATACTTCACAACGCTTCACAACACTTTGTAACACTTCACATCACTTCACAACACTTTGCAACGCTTCACATAACTTCACAACACTTCACAACGCTTCACAACATTTCACAACACTTCACATCACTTTACATGCACTTCACGACACTTCGCAACACTTCACAACACTTCACATCACTTCACAACACTTCACATCACTTCACAACACTTCACATCACTTTACATGCTCTTCACAACACTTCACAACACTTCGCAACACTTCACAACATTTCACAACGCTTCACAACACTTCACATCACTTACCAACACTTCACATCACTTTACATGCTCTTCACAACAATTTGCAACACTTCACAACACTTTACAACACTTTACAACACTTTACAACACTTCACAACACTTCACAACACTTTACAACACTTTACAACACTTCACAACACTTCACAACACTTCACATCACTTCACAACAATCAGCACTTTACAACACTTCATATAACTTCGCAACACTTCACAACACTTCACAACACTTCACAACACTTCACATCACTTCACAAGACTCAGCACTTTACAACACTTCATATCACTTCGCAACACTTCACAACACTTCACATCACTTCACAACACTCAACACTTCACAACACTTCACAACACTTCGCAACACTTCACAACACTTCACATCACTTCACAACACTCAACACTTTACAACACTTCATATAACTTCACAACACTTCACAACACTTTACAACACTTCACAACACTTCACAACACATCAAATCACCTCACTACACTTCACAACACTTCACATCACTTCACATAACTTAACTACACTTCGTAATACTTCACAACACTTCAAAACGCTTCTCATCACTTCACAACACTTCACATCACTAAACTACACTTCGTAACACTTTACAACACTTCACAGCACTGCACAACGCTTCACAACACTTCACATCACTTCACAACACTTCACAACACTTCACATCACTTCACATCACTTTACAACACTTCACAACGCTTCACAACACTTCACATCACTTCACAACACTTCACAACACCTCACAACACTTTACAACACTTCACATCACTTCACAACACTTCACAACACCTCACAACACTTTACAACACTTCACAACCCTTCACAACCCTTCACAACGCTTCACAACGCTTCACATCACTTCACAACACTTCACAACACTTCACAACACTTCACATCACTTTACATCACTTCACAATACTTCACAACACTTCACATCATTTCACAATACTTCACAACCCTTCACAACACTTCACAACACTTCACAACACTTCACAACACTTCACAACGCTTCAAAACGCTTCACAACACTTCACAACATTTCACAACGCTTCACAACGCTTCACAACACTTCACAACGCTTCACAACGCTTCACAACACTTCACATCACTTCACAACACTTCACAACACTTCACAACGCTTCACAACACTTCACAACGCTTCACAACGCTTCACAACACTTCACAACACTTCACAACACTTCGCTGTACTACACTTCATCATCCACTGGTTATTTGCTTATCATATTTGACGTATCTAAACTGTTTATTTATTCATGCATTTATCTATGTCACAGTTTTGTGCAGTGATGAAATGGCAAGTTGTTCTCGAAGTGGTCATTGTTGTTGTTGCTGTTGGTTGTTGTTGGCTGCTGCTGTTGTAATTGTTGTTTTTACTGTTACTCCTGTTGTTGTTGTTATGATTTGTAATGCTTAGATTTTTATAATTATTATCACAACCACTGTAGTACTATTGTTAGCATCATTATCATTGTTATCATTATCATTATCATAATTTCTGCTGACGTTCTTAATGATCCGAAATTAATATGAAAAGAGTCACAAACAATATCATGAAACACAATAATATGGGGTTAGTTTCAGTAAAATATTAAGTTTTTTTTTTTATTTCACGTTTTTTCTATAATTCAATCTTACAAAACCATTGAGCCACTGTTATAATGAATGATGGCGCCTGGCATGTAGTAAGCTCTTCATGACGCAAAGGTGTTATTACATACATTATCGTTCAGGTGGTAAATAAAGGGGTGGAATGACCTGTGTGTGTGCCAAGATGTGATGGGCGGTTCAGAGGCAGAGCCATCGCCTGGTGACGCAATCGTTGGGTAATCGACCGACACACACACACACACACACACACACACACACACACACAGACACAGACACAGACACAGACACAGACACAGACACACCACACACACCACACACACACACACACACACACACACACACACACCACACACACAGACACAGACACAGACACAGACACAGACACAGACACAGACACAGACACAGACACACACACACACACAACACACACACACACACACACACATACACATACACATACACACACACACACACACACACACACACACACACACACACACACAGACACACACAGACACACACAGACACACACAGACACACACACACACACACACACACACACACACACACACACACAACTGATAAATAACTTCACGTCCTTGTTGTTCAATTATGCAGAGTGATGGACGGCAGGAAGGTATTGATTATAAAGGAAGAACATTAGTGATGAGAAACAGCCTTGGACGCATCATTAAGAAAAGCGAGGAGGTGGAAAATGACTGTCCTTTAACCCCTTGAGACCCAGAACGTAATTTCCATTGTAATTTGGGTACCATTAGACGATTTTTAGTGAACATAAGCAATATTTTATAGATATGACCTGTTTAGTATCCTTTTCCACTAACTAATTGGGTATATTAAGTGACTTTTCGAAATTTTATGCCTAACAACAGACGATTTTTTATAGCCAAGGAAAGATCTGGGCGAGAAGGGCTATAAACGATTGGCTTTCATTGCATCATTGGCGTCTTTCATATTCTTATATTTTTATTTTCCTTGTTCATAACTATTTTCTATTTCCCAAACCATTCATCAGACAGAAAAGACTCACTTGACAAATCTATTTACAACTTGAAAAATCTGCAACTTTTATTCCCAACGATTTTCACGTTTATGTGACGGAAATTATTTTCGGATTCTGGATGTCAAAAATTGCCCTGGATTGTTGACGGACATGTTTTTTTTACCATTTTGCTACGTAACTATAGTATATATTGGTTTTAGGGGATAAATACATGGATGGAAAGTTGTTAAGCTTTATGTGTTCTATCCGATGGCGTAATCGATCCTCAACAACTTCTATGCTTTATGAGGAAATATGTGTTTTCTGAGAAATATAAATTTAAAGGGTTTTTTATATTATTTGAACCCCAAATGAGTTGCACAATATCTATAAAGCAAGTTAATTCCCTAATCAATGTTTTGTATTCTATACCATTACTGTGTACGTATCGTGGTTTTTGAGTTATTTCAAGAAACTATTTTTTTGCCAAAACTCCCACGGATTTTAAGGAAAAATTTCGGCATCCCAGATTTTCATGCAAATCTATTTACCTAATTTTTCTAGCATGCTGAACACGGGCGTCATTTGTGCGACGGCGGTGGCTACGGCGGTGACGCTGCTGACTTTGACGGTCCTCCCGCCCGCTGACGCCGCCGACCGACCAGGTGAGCCTTCATTCGCCTCCCTCTTTTGGCAGACATTCGTTCAGTTCATCCCCGACGCGTCCCTGGCCTGGGGCTGCGTGCGTGCGTGCGTGCGTGACGGTGATAACGCGACCCTCAACCTTATCTTGCATAGCTGGAGGTGTGGCTGATGTTGTTTTCTTTTGATTTCGTTGGGAAGCTTGGGTGCCATTAAATGTGTACACCCAGTACCTGTTATTAGTTATCCTGGATGGTTGACCATTATATTGTGATTTTTTTTTTTTTAGATCTGATCTCTCATTGGCTAGATGGATTGTCAAAACAAACCTTAAATTTTCCCGAGAAAGTCTTTATGAAAACCCTTAGGATGACATTACTGCTCCACCTGCATCGGCCTACCGGGGATGCCGTCACCACGGCACTCTCGTGACTCCACCCGCGTGGGCGCTGCCGTGGGAGATTCTTGCATACAGCTTCATGACTTTGCTCAGTACCGCTAAGGGCAGCGCTTGTCTCCCTCAGAGTGGGCGGTGTTCAGGCTGGCGGGAGGAGGGGGCGACGGAGACGCAGACACTCGCCTCATTGTGTCTCTGAAGGACAGTTTGGGCCCCTTAGCACTCACGCCCCTCGCCTCCTTCACGCTGTGTGTCTGGTACAAGGTCACCACCTTCCTGGAAGCCACCACGGTGCTCAGCTACGCCATTTCAAACCAGATGGACGACGCTATGAGATTAAGTAAACACAGCGATTCGTATTGTGGGTTCAGTGGTTGAAAATCCTGTATTATTATTCATACATTTGTAAAAAGCTGCTTTACTCTAAGTATATTTGGTGGGGTAACATTGTAATACAAACGAATCTCATGTCGTTATTGCAGGACCAATCCCGGGAGAGTTTGGCATAGTGTACATGGATCAGTTTCTGGAAGCTCCCAAGTTTCCTTTCATCATCGCACCCGAGACATGGCTTTCCACCTGCCTGGCGGTGGAGCCCGACGGATGGGCGCTGTGGATGGACAAGAATGTGTCACGAGGCTCCTTGGCCATGCAGCCACTGCCTCTCAACGGGTCCCTGGTGCTGGGTCAGGAGCAGGACGTCTTGGACGGAGGCTACACTAAAGAACAGTCATTCCATGGCCATGTCACGGGCCTCACCCTGTGGCCCTTGGCCCTCTCGGCCGCTAACATCCTGGACTGGACTTCTTGCATCTTGCCCGACGCCGAGCCGCTCCTGGCCTGGAACGACATCACGTGGACGGCACACAACCAGACGGGCAGCGTCAGCCTCCACCACGAGGGTCCCTGCGGCGAGGAGGGCGTTACTTCCAGGAGGATTATGATGTTCTGTTGGAGAATGTTGCGGAAAGACGCCAAAAACTTCCTCGACGTTATCGGTTTTGATCTTGTAATTCCTCGAGACGACAAAGAGATAGAGTTCATATCAACACTTATAAATGAAAACCTGCCTCTCTGTCCTTTGACAGTCAGAGAAGGTTTCGGCGCCTTCCTTGGCCTCACCCGCGACAACGTGACCGCCGCCACCGCCGCCATGGTGAGCCAGAGGGTAGACAGCACCTGCTATAGCAGCAAGGGGCCGCCTAACCTGCAAAAGAAGGAAAACTTCGTGCAAAACTCTGAGAGTAAATGGGACTTAGTATCTGACGAGCAAAAAATGTGCTTCGTGGGCACGCCTCGAGGACGATCAGTGTTTCGCCTGCAAGGACTGCCCCAGAAACTCACCGAGGACGTCTCGCCGTTCACCTTCTCCTTCGTGCTGGCACGCCACCGAGGCCACGGCGTCTACTTCCACGGCTTCAGGAAGCTTCACATCACGAAGGACGCCAACGCCTCCCGCTGGTGTGTGATCGGCGAGGCGTTGAGCGTGAGGCCGTGCGTGCTCTTGGACAGACTGCCGGTGGGGCGGCACGAGTGGAGGGCGGAGGAGCAGAAGAAGGGGATGAGGCTTTCCCTCAGCACCTGTGCCGACCACCAGTACACCTGCTCGGACGCCACCTGCATCCAGCTGGACAAGGTGTGTGATTTTAAGTTTGACTGTTCGGACCAATCAGACGAGATGGGCTGCACCACAGCACTGCTGCCGCCCGGCTACCTGCACGAGAACCCGCCGTCCATGCCGCTGCCCGTGCTCGCCCGCCTCGAAGTCAAGCGGATCATTAACTTTGACCTGCTCAGCATGACCTTCCAGGTGTACTTTGAAGTCATGCTGCGCTGGACAGAAACTCGCGTCACCTTCACTCACCTTCAGCAAGACCAGGAGAAGAAGGTGGTGGCGGCGGAGGACGAGGTAGGCACACCTGGCAGGCTTTGGAGGCTCTGAGACACTCCTCGCAAGTATGTGGTTTGGCGTCAATGATACAGACTTCCTCGATCGTAAAAGTGAAGAGCTATTAGCGTCAATCTGTCTTATTTTGTATGGATGTGAATTGCTAAGAAGAAAGTACCTTTGGTTTTCAACTGTTCACTCTTGGTCTTGTAGTTTGCATGGGACGATAAGCAGGTATTCAGTTGATGAGGATTCAAGATGTAAATTGGGAAAATGTCTTCATCTGTGACCAAAATAATACGAAAAATAACATAACTGCCTCTAAACCTATTACTAAGCCTGGCACCTGACTCCCGCGGCGGGCGCTGCGATGCTCTGTTAATCTCCGCCTCCCTGCACGGTGGTTGCAGGGCCCTGTATCTACACTACTTCCCTGCTTCCCCAGATCGAGGTGTGGAAGACCAAGCTGATGGTGGAGGACGCCGTGACCAACATCCAGGCTTCTTCAGAGTTGGTGGTGGAGAAGCGAGGCGAGGGGCGCCCCACGGACAGAGGTGTGGCCAAGGGCATGCATTCACCTTTCTCGCCGCTATACATGTAGATAACAAATACAAAGATCGATATTAAGCATTCATACCCTGCTTTTTTATGTTTGCTGATCATTGTTTCTCGATTGTTTACGATGTTCATGATTTTTTAAGTGTCACGTAAAACATTTCTGAGGTTGAGCCTGTTTAACATATGTCGCAGATAATTAGCAGGTGATTACTCTGCACTAAGCTGTTTTATGTCGCAGTGGTGGTCCAGGGCGGGGGGACGGGGGGGGGGAGAGGTTCCTGATGGCATGGGTGGGAAGATAAGCCAGTTTGGTGCTTGCAGGTTACGAGTATCCCGGCGCCGAGAACCCAGTGTCAGAGAAGGTGGATCTGCGCTCGACGGTCTACTGCAAGTTTGATCTGTGGTGGTATCCGTGGGACGTGCAGGACTGCCTCGTCAGGCTCAAGGTGGGTCACGGCGCTGTATGACCCTGCTGGGGGCTTCGTGAAGAGTCCTGCAACAGCGTCGTGTTCCGGTTAGGGGCTGACGCTCTGCTGCCGCTGTGAAAACAAAACACACAAAAAATGATGAATTTAGACTCAGTGAAAGACCACAGCAATTTGCACGAAGGAATACGAAAGCGATAAGGATTTTGTCTGAGCAACTCATCAAACCGAAACATATTTACCATATCGGCTTGTTAGCCACAAACATGCAGGGTTTACGTCCTTCGCTTCCTCTCAGTGTAAGATACAGAAATACACAAAAAGGATCACATTTTCATAGGGTTCATAAGAGCTTGGGTTAATGGCATGCATGAAGCAGGGGGATGCGCACCTGACAACCTCTCGCCCCGCAGGTGACCAACGTGCGCGTGACCGGCCTCCTGCTGAACGAGTCCTCGAGAATCACGGACTGCCCGACGCTGCTGGAGGAGTACAAGGTGGAGTCCTGCACGCTGGGCAAGGAGGTCTTGCCCACCAACACCATCACCGTGTTCCTGAAGCTGTCGCGGCGCTACGAGTACCACCTGTTTACCACCTTCCTGCCCACCTCTCTCCTCCTCATCCTCGGGTAAGTCCTCGAGTACCACCTGTTTACCACCTTCCTGCCCACCTCCCTCCTCCTCATACTCGGGTAAGTCCTCGAGTACCACCTGTTTACCACCTTCCTGCCCACCTCCCTCCTCCTCATCCTCGGGTAAGTACTCGAGTACCACCTGCTTAACACTTTCCTGCCCACCTCTCTCCTCCTCATACTCGGGTAAGTCTTCGGGTACCACCTGTTTACCACCTTCCTGCCCACCTCCCTCCTCCTCATACTCGGGTAAGTCCTCGAGTACTACCTGTTTACCACCTTCCTGCCCACCTCCCTCCTCCTCATCCTCGGGAAAGTCCTCGAGTACCACCTGTTTACCACCTTCCTGCCCACCTCTCTCCTCCTCATCCTCGGGTAAGTCCTCGAGTACCACCTGTTTACCACCTTCCTGCCCACCTCCCTCCTCCTCATCCTCGGGTAAGTACTCGAGTACCACCTGCTTAACACTTTCCTGCCCACCTCTCTCCTCCTCATCCTCGGGAAAGTCCTCGAGTACCACCTGTTTACCACCTTCCTCCTCCTCATTCTCGGGAAAGTCCTCGAGTACCACCTGTTTACCACCTCGCTGTTCCTCATCCTCGGGTAAGTTATGAACCAAACCCTCGAAAGGATCCAATGAGTCAGACTTGCAAGGGAACCACGCCAGTATATCCCTGTCCGCGCGGCATTGAGCGTCCCTTCCCGAACAAAAGAATCTGATAATATCGTGGAATATGAAATAACTCACGAAATAAGGTGTATTTTCCCCTATCATTTACCATTGATTAACACCTCAAGTTTCATAAGATGCATTATTCGTAGTCACCTTATATTAATATCTAGTGACGTTGATAGGAAATAAGATTGCTTCATAAGAACATAAGAACATAAGAAAATAAAGAAGCTACAAGAGGCCGCGAGACCTACACGTGGTAGTTCCTGTTACTTAACACTACCTACAGTACCATCTTTCATCCCCATCCATGAATTTATCCAGCCTCCTTTTAAAGCTCCCTATTGACTCCGCACTGACCACCTGACGACTGAGTCCATTTCAATCATTTACCAACCTATTTGTGAACCAGTTTCTCCCTATTTCTTTTTTAAATCTACGTTTTTCATGCTTGAAACCGTTACTTCTTGTTCTACCCTGATTACTAGCCGTAAGAACTTTTCCTATATCTCGTGTATTCGTACATCTACATCTTTTCCTACATCTGGTTCGCAGCGTGTATACAGATAACTAACACGTGGCTGTCTTAATGGTGATGACAGGTACGGCACGATGTTCCTGCCACTGGAGTCCTCCAATGAGCGAGGCACGATGAGTCTGACCACGCTCCTGGTGTTCATCTCCCTCTACACGGAATCCAGCAACTCCCTCCCCACCACCGCCTACCTCAAGTACATCGACGTGTGGTTCGTGTTCAGCATCACCTACCTGTCTGTCATCATCATCGTGCACCTGGCCACCTTCTCCCACTGCCCACCTTCTCCCACCGGATCTAAGGTAGTCGCCTGGCCTCCCAAGACAGACTCCGTAAATACCTTCAGTCAATCTATCACTGCACGCAAGATTCTCAGGGCGGGAAAACTGGTTCTCTCCGCTGCTCTCTTTCTCTTCTCCTTCTTTTACTTCCTTCGTCTGTCTATTCGCTAAGGCATAGACCACGGTATACAGTGGTCTATGGCTAAAGGTAATGTGGATCTTGGATGGCAGACTATAAGGAAGGGGGTGAATCAATCTGTCACTTCACGCAAGACTCTCAGCGATGAATACTATGCACCTTTGTTTTCCAATATATATTCTCATTCGTTTATCTCTCGCACTCCTTTACTCCCTTCGTCTGTTCGCTCGTTAGGTAATCTATATGATTACTCCATACGCTATACTTGTCCTTATATTCTATAGGTATATCGATGTTGAAATACCATAATACTATAACTATACGTGTATAGCGGAGCGCGGGGCAGGTTGCATCGAGGGTAGGTTGCATCATTGCCTCTAACTCGCATTAACTTTTTTTATTATTATTATTATTGTTGTAGTTGTAGTAGTAGCAGTTTATTGTAGTAGTAGTAGTAGTAGTAGTAGTATTAAGACGATGTACGTGTGATAACATGCGAGTTAGAGGCAATGATGCAACCTACCCTCCATGCAACCTGCCCCGCTCTCCCCTACAGCATTAGACGATGCTAGAGGCCCGTACCGAGAGTCATGATGAAGGTTGAGCGACGACCTTCGTCGACTGAGGAAGGTTGCCATAAAAGGGATATATTTCGGAACGAAGAGCAGCGACGACGGTCGAAGGTCGGCACGAAGACACGGGTACCCCCGTGTCTTCGTGCCGACCTTCGTCGCTGCTCTTTGTTCCGAAATATATCCCTTTTATGGTAACTTTCCTCAGTCGGCGAAGGTCGTCGCTCAACCTTCATCATGACTCTCGGTACGGGCCTATGTGTTGGCTGTGGTTGCTGTGTCTTTGATTTCACGCATTAGTCATTCTCCGTGAACGCGTATATATAGATTTACGGATGTTGACGAGATGTATGAAGAAGTAATTATAATGGATGTAATACCTGAGAATGTTTTTTTATTGTGCAGTCCCATAGAAATGTAATGTATGTATTTATTTATTTATTTATTTATTTATTTATTTATTTTTTTTTTTTTTTTTTTTTTACATCACAGGGAACTGGCCAAGGGCACAACAAAAATGGGTAACACATAGCCCGCTTAGTTGCCAGTCCCTATAAAGAAGACAGTAAGAGAATACAATAAAAACAAAGGGGTAGGCCAATTTTGGTTAGACCATATGTATGTATGTATATGTATATGTATGTATGTATATGTATATGTATGTATGTATGTATATGTATGTAATGTATGTGGTACTATAGTCTCCTTGAACAATGTGGTCACTTACTAACTCCAACTTATACGAAAAAGGGCGTTTTAAATGAAAGAATCTGAAGAAATGGATAAGAAACGGTCACTTTTGCACAGCTACTATTACTATAAAAAAACATATTGAAAAAATGATTAATGACATCACAACTCATTCGTTTATTCACTCTTTCAATATAACAAACTCACTCACTCACACACTCACTCACTCACTCACCTACTCACTTACTCACCCACTCACTCACTTAACCACCAACTCACTCACTCACTCATCCACTCACTCATTCACCCACTCATTCACTCACTCACTCACTCACACACTCACACACGCACCTACCCACTCACGTACTCACCCACTCAGACACCCACACACTCACTCACACACTCACCCACACACACTCATACACTCTCTCACTCACTCACTCTCTCACTCACTCAGACACCCACCCACTCACCCACACACCCACTCACTTACCCACACACTCACTCAATTATTAACCCACTCACATACCCACACACTCACTCACTCACTCACTCATCCACCCACTCACTCACACACTCACTCACCACACACATACTCAATCACACACCCACCCACTCACTCACTCACACACTCACTCACCACACACACTCCCTCACCCACCCACCCACTCACTCACACACTCACTCACCACACACACTCACTCACCCAACCACCCACCACTCACACACTACTCACCACACACACACTCACTCACACACCCACCCACTCACTAACTCACACACTCACTCACCACACACACTCACTCACCCACCCACCCACTCACTCACACACTCACTCACCCACCCACCCACTCACTCACACACTCACTCACCCCACCCACCCACTCACTCACACACTCACTCACCACAACACATTCACGCACTCACACACTCACTCACCACACCCACCCACTCACTCACACACTCACTCACCCACCCACCCACTCACTCACACAACTCACTCACCCACCCACCCACTCACTCACACACTCACTCACCCCACCCACCCACTCACTCACACACTCACTCACCCACCCACCCACTCACTCACACACTCACTCACCACACACATTCACGCACTCACACACTCACTCACCCACCCACCCACTCACTCACACACTCACTCACCCACCCACCCACTCCACTCTCACACACTCACTCACCACACACACTCACGCACCCACCCACCCACTCACTCGCACACTCACTCACACACCCACCCACTCACTCACACACTCACTCACACACCCACCCACTCACTCACACACTCACTCACCCACCCACCCACTCACTCACACACTCACTCACTCACACACTCACACACCCACCCACTCACTCACTCACTTTACAAGAAAATTACACATCAAAACATTCATCTTAACTTACAAAACAAATACAATGCAAGGGTTAAGCAAGTGGGGACGATGAGAAGATAGAGGATTGCAGACTGACCGCTTGTCTTTGCCTGGGTGCGGGGCTACCTGGAAGCGGCAGGCTGTGGCAAGATCCTCCCTCCTCCCTGGGAAGCAAGGTTAAAGGATGTAGAGGTCAAGGTTAATGCATCTTGGACGAGAAGGTCATCCGTAGGGCATTTACGAGCTTCTGTATTCGTTTTTATTACCTTCTAAATCTTCTTCTTCTTTTATTATTATTATTATTATTATTATTATTATTATTATTATTATTATTATTATTATTATTATTATTATTATTATTATTATTATTATTATTATTATTATTATTATTATTATTATTATTATTATTATTATTATTATTATTATTACTATTATTATTATTATTATTATTATTATTATTATTATTATTATTATTATTATTATTATTATTATTATTATTATTATTATTATTATTATTACTATTATTACCATTATTATTAATACCATTATTATTATTACTATCGTTATTATTATTATCATTTGCGCTTTTCCTCCTCTTCTTTTTTTCCTTCTTCTTCTTCGTAGATTTTGTATTCATTTTGTAAGTTATTTATGAGTTGTTCTTGTAGATCATTGTATTTTTTTCATTTGTTGCTATTTTTTGTGTGTTTATTCAATAGATAGATTGTATGTTTATCAGTGTTTTGGTGTGTGTGTGTGTGTGTGTGTGTGTGTCATTCATTCACCCATGGTCTTGTCCACGCGAGTCGGACTCGCGATCGCCAGTTTCACCCTCCCGGAGCGAGCTTGGAGCTCATTATTACCGATCTTTGGGTAATGCTGGGACCTCACACACCACCAGGGGCGTAGTTAGGCCTGGGCATTGGGGGCTGTAGCCCCGAATGTTTTATGAATAGCCCCGGATCTCAAATATCTTTTTATATTTTTTAAATTTATTATTATATATTTTTTCTCACAAAAATAAGATAAGCTCTGACTGGGGAAACATAAAATTATAGTAAAAAACAAGATATTTGGTTAGATGTTACTTAGCGTATGCTGATGACAACCTTTTTATGAACAGGACATAAGAGAGGTGGAGAGAACAGAGGAGATGAGGAGTGCATGACAGAGGAGACACCAAAAGACCTTTTGGAGAGGTGAAGAAGAGAATATCAGATGGACAAGACACACAGTTAACAGAAGTGCATTTTTTTCCAAGTGCATTTTTTTGTGTGTCCTTGGCCAGTCCTTTGTGATGTAAAAATATAAATAAAGTAGTTATAAGACCGAGGTTGGTCAGATTTCAGTACTGAACAAAGCATTGGGAATATACAATCTATATGACATTTTCATCACGCCAAAGCTCTCTTTTTCTTAGGGTTTTACTCCTACTGATGAAAATAAAAATAGTAACGAAGTTGATCCCCAACTCAGATTATCTTCATTTTATTTTAATTTCAAGTTTCGAAAGTTATCCTAAGCAAATTACCGGAGCCTTTTGGTAGAGTACAGTGTCTCACATCTTATATTCATTATACTCATAAATAAATTGAAAATTATCCTGTAAAAATTTAAAGATCTCTTGGCTGGGCTAAGCCCCCAATGTTTCAAGATCCTAAATACGCCCCTGTCTGTATATATATATATATATATATATATATATATATATATATATATATATATATATATATATATATATATATATATATATATATATATATATATATATATATATATATATATATATTATATATATATTATTCCCGTCTACTCTTCAAGGTTACATAACGTCAAAGGGCCAAAGTGAGTGTTGGGTGATGGGTGTTGGTGGAGGCGTCCGGAATTTTGGCTGTTCAGATATGGCAACCCTAATATTGTTTGAACTTTTCTTTTATTGTTTGAACTTCTCCTGCCTCTCACTACACACCTGCCTTCACCTCCTCCTTCCTACAATATAAATATTACCACTGCAAGGCAATACTTTATCAACACACTAGGAAATAGTTGGTTGTATCCCTCCACAGCCCACCATAGCCAGCACTTGGTAGTCACTGCACACGACAGGTATAAACTACGTGCTGCATGGCTAATTTAGGGTTTCCCGGCACACCTTGGCTTGTATTACAGTATTCATTCAGTCACCACGCACGGGATGCAGTTGCCACACACTCTATCATGTATTCCCCCGCCGTGGCCGGACAGTTTGCCTACGGACAGTTTGCCTACGGACAGTTTGCTTACGGACAATTTGCCTACGGACAATTTGCCTACCGGACAGTTTGCCTACGTACAGTTTGCCTACCGGACATTTTGCCTACCGGACAATTTGCCTACGGACACTTTGCCTACGGACACTTTGCCTCAGTGTTTCCACAGGAAAAATTTTCTTTACCTTGGTTAGGTTAGGTTAGGTTAGGTTAGGTTAGGTTAGGTTAGGTTAGGTAAGGTTAGGTTAGGTTAGGTTAGTTAGTTAGCAAAGTGTCCGTAGGCAAAGTGTCCGTAGGCAAATTGTCCGGTAGGCAAAATGTCCGGTAGGCAAACTGTCCGTAGGCAAACTGTCCGGTAGGCAAATTGTCCGTAGGCAAACTGTCCGTAGGCAAACTGTCCGTAGGCAAACTGTCCGTAGGCAAACTGTCCGTAGGCAAACTGTCCGTAGGCAAACTGTCCGTAGGCAAACTGTCCGTAGGCAAACTGTCCCCTACACTTAATACATAACTGCTCAATACAAGAATTCATTAATATTTTCCGAGTAATAAGAAATCATAATCCAATCATGTTGCACTTCCCTCACCGTTTCACTCTTTCTCTATAACTCTTCACTTTTTTATGCTTTGCCATAGTGCCATATGACCTCTGATGTCTGGCACATTTCCACCTTTTTGGCATTAAATTAATCAATCAATCCAATATCACTCCCACGCAATATCAGCTCCAGCGGCGGCTCGTGGCACAGGGCTGCAGAGCTGCAGCACCACCAGACACTCACTGCCAGGTGTATGATTCCCTTAGAAACAACAGAATTAATACACTACTAACAAATATATCACAATAAAAAGTCATTATATGTTATTTTATTATTTTCAATACGTTACTAAGTAAATTTTCATTACGTAAAACCAAACCAAAATTTAAGTTACTTTCATATTTGTTGTACGATTCATGTCTGCGCCGCTGCCGCGCCACTTGCGAACACAGTGAGCTGCGGTCAAGGCAGCTAAGTCTCGTCCTTCTCATGTTTACAGTGCGTGTGGACGGTGTGGTGATAGTGTTTTCTTTAATTACCCTATGACTATGGGAAATCGAGTGAAGTATTTGCAAAACATCAACTTATCCCAGCTGACTTTAAATGAAAAGACTGAAATCAAGCGGTACCGACTTTATTTTCAAGTAATACTGTAATTCTACCATCACCTCAGCCATCCCTTCTACTACCACCCCCACCATCCCTTCTACCACCACCACCACTACTACCATGCCCTGAAATGGGCCTTAAACCTCCACTATACAACTCATACCTGAGTTTGGTAAAATTAATGTATCCTACTGTTGTGTGAAGCTTGCAGTCCCTCCATTTTATTTTATCACGAGCCGCCACTGATCAGTTCCACAAAATCTCTAAATTCTGGTTGTCACATTATCACTCTTCATTATATTCACCTCATTTTCAGCCCCTGCCATACGCTTACCATTCATCCGTCTCTATAACACGTCTTTCACCCACGCAAACGTCATCCAGTGTATGACAGAGGAGACACCAAAAGACCTTTTGGAGAGGTGAAGGAGAGAATATCAGATGGACAAGACACACAGTTAACAGAAGTGCATTTTATTCCAAGTGCATTTTTGTGTGTCCTTGGCCAGACCTTTGTGATGTAAAAATATATAAAAAGCATTTATAAGACCGAGGTTGGTCAGATTTCAGTACTGAACAAAGCATTGGGAATATACAATCTATATGACATTTTCATTACGCCAAAGCTCTCTTTTTCTTAGGGTTTTACTCCTACTGATGAAAATAAAAATAATAACGAAGTTGAACCCCAACTCAGATTATCTTAATTTTATTTTAATTTCATGTTTCGAAAGTTATCCTAAGCAAATTACCGGAGCCTTTTGGTAGAGTACAGTGTCTTACATCTTATTTTCATTATACTCATAAATAAATTGAAAATTATCCTGTAAAAATTTAAAGATCTCTTGGCTGGGCTAAGCCCCCAATGGTTCAAGATCCTAAATACGCCCCTGCACACCACACATCCCCATCCCCTTGCTCAAGGGGGACAGTACCGCTCGAATTTCTCAGTGGAAAAATCCCCGGGAATGAGCGGGGTCGGGGATCGAATGCCGGACCACAGAATGGTGCCGGGCGCTCTAACCAACTGAGCCGTTCGGACGTGTGTGTGTCCCTTCCTAACTGGTGTCCCTTCCTAACATATATTTCAACCTTGTATTCATATGAGGTGCGTTATAATGATGTAACAGTGACAGACTTTTATAGGCAGACCCTTTACATTTTTCCTCCTCCTTTTCCGCTCGTGTACCTCGGTGAGAGCTTTTCCTTTTGCTTTAGTGATGCTGCACTTTCCCGCTCGCCTCTGCGTTGCCATCCGGATTAACTATACACACAGACACACATACACACATACGCATATTTCACACTATAACCCCCGGTAAATAGGTGACAATTCAATAGATTCTGATTTTTTAAGTTGGAGGAGGTTGGTTGGCCAGTCCTTTGTGATGTAGAAAAGAAAAAAATATATAGTATCAAAGAGTGTATGTGTTATAACGAGTCAAACTAATAGGGTGTTTTGTATTGTATAACTGCATAGTGTTGGTATAAGTAGGCTACGCGATTATGAATACGCAATACAAGTTGATATGTTGTTATCAGAATCCTATTATCACCAGGCGTCGCTGAATATACATTTATGGGTGTAATCTATTGAATTCGACTCATCAACCAATTATTTACCGCTTGGTGTTGACTGACTGTATCAAAACATATCCCTTGTATTCCTCTATGTCCCCCTCCTTTACCCCCAACACACCTCCTCCTCCCTCTCCTTTACCCCCAATAGGCCTCCTCCTCCTTCTCCTTTACCCCCAATAGGCCTCCTCCTCCTTCTCCTTTACCCCCAATAGGCCTCCTCCTCCCTCTCCTTTACCCCCAATAGGCCTCCTCCTCCCTCTCCTTTACCCCCAATAGGCCTCCTCCTCCTCCTCCTCTACACCCAATAGGCCTCCTCCTCCTCCTTTAACCCCCAATAGACCTCCTCCTCCTCCTCCTCTACCCCCAATAGACCTCCTCCTTCTCCTTTACCTCCAATAGGCCTCCTCCTCCTCCTCCTCTACCCCCAATAGGCCTCCTCCTCCTCCTCTACC
The DNA here is from genome assembly GCA_016584305.1 of Chionoecetes opilio. Lineage (NCBI taxonomy): Eukaryota > Metazoa > Arthropoda > Malacostraca > Decapoda > Majidae > Chionoecetes > Chionoecetes opilio. Next base: position 44,612 of record JACEEZ010004901.1, on the reverse strand, counting down.
CCCAATAGGCCTCCTCCTCCTCCTTTAACCCCCAATAGGCCTCCTCCTCCTCCTCCTCCTCTACCCCCAATAGACCTCCTCCTCCTTTAACCCCCAATAGGCCTCCTCCTCCTCCTTTAACCCCCAATAGGCCTCCTCCTCCTCCTCCTCTACCCCCAATAGGCCTCCTCCTCCTCCTTTACCCCCAATAGGCCTCCTCCTCCTCCTTTACCCCCAATAGGCCTCCTCCTCCTCCTCCTCCTTTACCCCCAACACACCTCCTCCTCCTCCTCTCCCTCCAACACCTTTTCTCCCTCAAACCTACCGCGATTTAGCCCACAACCAGCGGATATCCGGTGAGAGAGAGAGAGAGAGATAGAGAGGGAGGGAGATACTGGCATTAGGTGCGTCGTAAAGCTAAATAATATACACACACAGTCACACAGGTTTCTGCTCACTCCTGTTGTCTAGCGCGGTGGTTTGTGCCTTGAAGTGAAATATTAAGATTCTTCGCACTTCCTGTTGTTTTTTTACCACACCTACAGAATACATTACTTGGTCTTGGTTTTTAGCGTGCTTGTGATTCGCTCGCCCGTCGTTGAGTCCGCGGGCAAGGTCAGTGTGGAGTTGTTGTTGTGGTTGTGGCTTGTCCAGATTTATCCTTCGTTTGTTTATTAAATTGAGTTGAATGTTGGTTAAGAGTGAGTGAGTGGTGGTGATGGTATTGGTGGTGGTGGTGTGGTGGTGTTGGTGGCGTGGTGGTGTGGTGGTGTTGGTGGTGTGGTGGTGGTGGTGGAGGTGGTGCTATGAGATGGAATGAGTCGTTGTGAGTCTATTCTGTTTACATTTTGAGGGATTGTTATGCTCTCTCTCTCTCTCTCTCTCTCTCTCTCTCTCTCTCTCTCTCTCCTCTCTCTCTCTCTCTCTCTCTCTCAAAGGATGTCAGGTAAGATAAAAGAAAAAAAACCGCCCCGAACTAACATACATTCAATCATGACGTGTCCTAACTACTCCTTATCACAACCGGTTTACTATTTACACACACACACTACACGCACACACACACACACTAATGATCCTCACAACACCACTCCTCTAATGACACGAAGGACATAACATCACCTACGTTCCCGCCATTGCGACACACCTTACTTAATGCATGACGTGTCCCAGCATCTTTCAAACAACCTGTTGATTTTTTACTCGCCACACACACAGACGCAAAAACACACTCTTCCTACTACCGAATCGCACTCACACAGACACACACACGTAATTAACCCACAGGCAGCATATATACACTCAACCAGACTTAATATAACACGTAAATAAATGTATGGTAAGAGTATGAAGTCAAGTTGGATGTGGTATCTGGTAATAAGCCGGCGTGAGACGTTGCCAATAAATGTAGGAACAGCCAGCGTCAGACACACTCGTACAGTCTCTCTCTTCCTCTCAAGCCGTTCTCCGCGGTAAGTTCTCGGTTCCTGGTGCGTTGTGCGTTACTCTATTACTCTATACGTGTGTGGGAAACATCTAAGAAGACCCAGACAACCTACCTAACGAAGCCATATCGCATAAGGATCTCGTTGCCTTGCCTGACGACCGTGTGTTTGTTTATCCTCGCGTGAGAGACACATCTGCCGTACAGGTATTGATCGCTTCCCGCCCACCTTCCCGCCTCCAAGGACACCCAACATACGTGACTTTCCATTGTTTTGGTTTTTGATGTATGTAAATAATAGTAATAGTGACGGCATGAGGAAGTTAGACGCAAGTGGTGACTATTTGCAGCTAAGGACACTCAAACATACGTGATTTTCCATTTTTTTAATTTTATGTATGTAAATAGCAGAATATGTGACGGCATAATGAAGTTAAACTCAAGCGGTGATTATTTCAAGCCTAGAATCGATCGTGCGTGTGTGTATGTTTATTTTGCGTATGTGTATGGTGTGTGTGTGTGTGTCACTGTGTGTGTGTGTGTGTGTGTGTGTCACTGTGTGTGTGTGTGTGTGTTCTGTGATTCATTTCCAGTCCGAGGGAAAAAAGGAGGGATTAGAAGTGTTGTAAGGTTAGAAAAGATGAAAGTGAAAGTCTCAACGAATATGTGGACCAAGACTTGATGAGGTGGTGATAATGGCCGTAATTGTGATGATGTGAAGGCGACGCTGACAGGGTGATGATGATGATGAGAGAACGAGAGAGAGAGAGAACGAGAGAGAGAGAGAACGAGAGAACGGAGAAAGAGAGAGAGAGAGAGAGAGAGAGAGAGAGAGAGAGAGAGAGAGAGAGAGAGAGAGAGAGAGAGAGAGAGAGGAGAGAGAGAAGAGAGAGAGAGAGATGCGGAAAGTGAATCTCTCTATTCTTCCTTTGGGGGGAAAGTGACCCCACACACACACACACACACACACACACACACACACACACACACACACACACACACACACACACACACACACACACCACCATCCACCCCTTGTTTCCTGTTATGAAATCAAACAGGATCCCACGTCCCATAATTTTATGATCATTCTGACAATTCTTACCTTCGTTCATATTATTATCATTATCATTATTGTTATCATTATTATTGTTAGCATTATAATTATTATTGCTACTACTACTTATTACTATCATTATCATTGCTACTACCTCTACTACTACTACTACTACTACTTATTACTATCATTATCATTGCTACTACCTCCACTACTACTACTACTACTACTACTTATTACTATCATTATCATTGCTACTACCTCTACTACTACTACTACTTATTACTATCATTATCATTGCTACTACCTCTACTACTACTACTACTACTACTACTTATTTACGAACTGTATCAATTATGCATTGCTGAACTACTCTACTACTACTACTACTTATTACTACATTATCAGTTGCTACTACCTTCTACTACTACTACTACCTACTAAACTTATTACTAATCATTGATCATTGCTTACTAAACATCCCCTACTACTAATTAACTACTACTGGGAACTTACTAATCTTATTAGCTATCATTACATTGCTCTACCTCTACTACTACTACTACTACTATTACTACTACTTATTACTATCATTATCATTGCTACTACCTCCACTAATCACTACTATACTAGCTACTACTACTAAAGGAACGTGGACTTTATTACTATCATTATCATTGCTAATACGGGGGGCCTCCTACTACTACTCACTATGTACGACTACTTATTGAGGCTATCATTATCATTGCTCACGGTACCCTCTACTACTACTACTACGACTATTACTACTACTTATATCTATCATTATGGCATTGCTACTACCATCTACTACTACTACTAACGGTGACTATTACTAACTAACTGTGTACTATTCATTAATCATTGCTACCTACCTCGACTGACTACTCTACTACTATACTTATTACTAGTCATTATCATTGCTACTTACGTTCTACTACCTACTATACTTATACTATCATTTAATCATTGCGACTACCTAACTTTAGCCTCATAGACTACTACTACTATGACTACAGCTTTATTACTATCATTATCATTAGCTACTGGGACCCAAAAGGTCCACTACTACTATTACTACTACTACTACTACTACTTATTACTATCATTAGCATTGCTACTACCTCTACTACTACTACTTATTACTATCATTATCATTGCTACTACCTCTACTACTACTACTACTACTACTACTACTATTAATTAATACTACTATTACTACTTCGTTTGGGGACAGTGTCGCACATACGCAGGGTCATACAGAGTATTTTTTAAACCCTGTTCCCCAAAGCACTCAGGTCATAAGAGTATGTTGTAACCCTGTCCACACGCAGGGTCATAAGAGTATGTTGTAACCCTGTCCACACGCAGGGTCATAGAGTGCTTTGTAACCCTGTCCACACGCAGGGTCATAGAGTGCTTTGTAACCCTGTCCACACGCAGGGTCATAGAGTGCTTTGTAACCCTGTCCACACGTGCCTCTCCTTCAACTGTAAATACAAGACGAGACGCGGAGAAAAGAGAAAAGAGAAAGAAAAAAAACTACATAATCATTTTTGCATATTCAGTGTGCATTCTTTTCTTTTTTTTCTCTTTTTTTCTCTCTCTCTCTCGGCTCTCAATCTCTCTCTGCCCCTCAGGGGCTCCCTGGTCCTTCTCCAGTCCTCAAGGTCTCTCTCGGGCCCAAATCGCGGGCCTAAGTCCCGTAAGGGCTCGGAAACCGGGGGAGTCCTCGGGGGCGCTCCCCGACGGCCGGGTCCCGGCGCGAAGAAGGCTCTTCGCTAACTCGACGTCTCTACTCAGGAATCATGATGCGTCTCTCTCTGGTCCCTCTCGTGTGCTCTCGAAATCTTCTCTTAAAACAGTGAAACTCTGTCTCCTCTCTCTCGTCTCGTCCTCTCTACTTCTCTCGTAAAAAAATCTCGAATACAATACTTCTTCTCTCTCTTGCTTCATGAGGTAGGGATTTTTTTGTTTTGCCGTGGTATTGATGTCAGAGAGAGTAGAGTGAGGAGAGAGAGAGAGGACAGACAGACCAGAACAGAGCAGACAGGACGACAGAGAGAGACAAGAGACAGACAGACAGAGACAAGAGACAGACAGAGAGAGACAAGAGACAGACAGACAGACAGGCATGAAAGAAGAAGTAATTTACGGGAAAAAATGGCAAGGGAAATCAGGAAGATAACTCAGTGTGGAAGAAATGGAAGAGAAGTAAAAATTAAAGATAGAGATAATAAGAGAGGGAGAAATAGTCAAATAGATGAAGGAAATCTAAAAGTCGGAAGAGAAGGAAGGAGGCAAAGATGGATAGATAGAGGTGATGATAGAGAGAGTGATTGTTTGAAGGAGGGAGGAAGGAAGGAAACAAACTAAGGAGGAAAGAGAGGGAGGAAGGAAGATAAGAGGAACAAAATAACAGGAAGGAGGGAGATTATGAAATGTTGATGAGATGAGATGAGATAGGCATTGAAGTGATGAGGAAAGTGGTGATGAATGATGATGATGAGAGAGAGATAGAGAGAGAGAGAGGAAGAATATATGCATAAATATTCTGCATTACACACACGTATTCTTTAAAAATGCATGACTGATATATTCTTTCTTTTATCTCTCAGTAATAGTGTACCTTTTATTGTGCTTTGTCTGTATATATTTTCCTGTGCAGCAATTAATAGATTCAAGGAGGAGTAAGGAAGGAAGGAAATATAGGAGGAGGAGGAGGAGGAGGAGGTGGAAGAGGAGGAGGAGGAGGAGGTGGAGGTGGAAGAGGAGGAAGAGGAGGAGGAGGTCATTTGTGAGGTATTAAATTGACCCTCTGATGTACAACTATTCGCTTACGTGTCCTTGATACAATTTGCTCTCTCTCTCTCTCTCTCTCCTCATTCTCTGTCTCCACTCCCGTTCTCGTCTCATAGCGAAAGACCCTCCGCTCTCTCTCCAACTCGGCCAGCCATCCTCGTTCCATCTCTCGTCGCCCGGGGCATCTCTCTCTCTCCCTCACTCCCGTCTCTCTCCTTGCTCTTTTACGGGTGTCTCCATGCAGAAGACCTATTTTGAAGGGTCGAAGGATTAGTGCGTGACAGTGACAGAGAGAGGGAGTGGTGATGATGAAGGTGAAGGCAGTTAACCCCCCATGGCGTTAACATCCTATCATTACCATGGCCTTGAGTCTCCCTCTTATCACGATTCTTACAAGGCAGGAGTGGATAGGTCTCACGGTCTCCTGGTTTCGAAGTTCACCTTTTTATTTTTTTACATATATGCCTATAGCGCCTGTATGCAGTGACCTCCAGGACTCGGATGGTAGGCCCTGGAGGTTCACTTGAGGGCTGTGATGGTTAGCCCTCGCCCGTGGTGGCGCAGGCAGGATTTTTATAATGACGCCTGTGATTAGAGGTTCATGCCGCCCCCCTGTGTCCTCCGATGCACTCACAATCGAAGGTAGAGAACTTAATGGGCAGCATGTAGGTGTTCTGAGGCCACTCGACGGTGCAGAAAGATTTTAGTGGATTTTGGTTCATGTATACGATACTTGGTTTTTATGTAATATAATTTTGGTTCTCATTGGGGATCGAACTCGGGTTACCGAGCACGCCACTTGGAGACGCTAACCACTCTGCTACCGCCTCTGTCTTTCACCTGCAAAGAAGACCGTCTTTTTTTTTGGGGGGGGGGGGTTTAAAGGATCATAAAAATATTGTTAAAAAAAATATTAAGGATTTTCCGACTTCTAGTTAAAGAGAGAAGAAAAATATAAATTGATTCATTGATTGATTTTCTGGGCATAGCAAGAACTGACTTCATATGTGGTGTGTGTGTGTGTGTGTGTGTGTGTGTGTGTGTAAAAGGCATACACACATAAAACAAAGCGATAAGAACATCAAGAAAAACGAGAAATAAGGAGAAAAGAAAATAATAGAAAAATAAGGAAAGAACAAGAAAAACGAGAAATAAGGAGAAAAGAAAATAATAGAAAAATAAGGAAAGAACAAGAAAAACGAGAAATAAGGAGAAGAGAAAAAATAAGGCAGGCAGTCAAGCCGTTCCCGATAACCTCGTGCACGTTTTTCTGGTTCTGTTTTTCGTTCGTGGTTTCAGATTTCTTCGTACGATAGTGATAGTATTTTTTCTCTTTTCATTCGGCTTTTTCGCATATACAAAAAGTTTACCGTTCTTTCTATCTTGTGTCTTGTCTGTAGTCTCTCTCAACACACACACACACACACATGCACACACACATACACACACACACACACACATGCACACACACATACACACACACGCATCACACACATGCACACACACACATTCACACACCACGAAAAAAGCACTGCAACAGCACACCACTTACACACAATACAACACACAGCGCAGCACCACACACACACACACACACAACACATACATACATACTACATACATACATACATACACACACACACAGGCAACTCAACACAAACACACCAGTAAGGGTACTAACGTATGTAGGGGAAGCAGCGTGGCGGTGCGGCTCGCAACCGGGAAGTCCCCGGGTTTTCGATCCCCGGGCGGAGCAGGAGACAGATGGGCTGTTTCCTTTACCAACCCGAGCCCCTGTCCACACAACCAGCAGTGAATTGGTACCGGTATGTTAGCCGGGGGTTTGTGACCCAGCCTCAACCGGGGTGATGGTTTCGACCAACACTAAAAAGCACATTAAGGAATGAATGATAAGAATGTTGAGATGGAGCACTGGGCCTACGAGCGTTGCTCAGGCCCTGTACAATCAACTAACTAGATGAATACAACCTAGATGAATACACACACACACATACACACACACACACACACAGAGAAGCACACCCACACGACACAATGGGGAACACACACACACACACCACATGGCAACGCACACAATACCCACACAACACACACACACACATGGCAACGCACACACAACTATTCACACACATACAACAACACACACACACACACACACACAACAGCCCACGACAGAAAGCGGGGGGGGGGACACACACAGACACACACACACACACAATACACACACACACACATATGCACACACACACGTATTATCCGGTGGTGGTGGTGAAGGTGGTAAGACTGTCTTGAGGATTTATATCAATGACCTTTTACTAAACTAATTCCTGTTTTTATTTTGTGATTAGTGTTACCTGAAGTGACGTGATTCTTAGAGAGAGCTAGTTGAAGTGACACGTCTCTAATATTAGGTACAGTGACGTGTTTTTTCCTCGTCTATAACCAAATCAACTGCAACTTACAATGTGCATTTCGTCCTTGGAAAGATAACTTAGTAACATTCCTCAACTGTTAAGTGCGACTGAGGAAGTTTTACGAGTATGTCATAAAAACGTGAGTGTTAGACCGCCTATGTTTCCCTGAGGCGCCTTGGAAGTTTGGGAATAATAATAATAATAATAATAATAATTTTATTCTCGCCCGGAGGCATACATACATAAAACAAAGCGATAAGAACAGGCCAAGGAGTAAACTTAAGTACTAGAGCAAAAACAAAAACAAGAAAACAATGCTGAGTCACAAAAAGGCAATCTGCTTATCCATAGACCACTGTATCATATATATTTTTTTTGAGAATAATATTTTTTTTGAGAATAATATTTTTTTTATAATGTAATGTAATCTATTGGAGAAGCAACACGGTAACACGAGAATAATGCGACGATAAAATACAATAAGTGAGTCAGTGTGGACAATATGGTTACGATAATGTCTTTCTTTTTAGATAATGTTTTTTTTAGAGAATAGAGATTTTTTTTTTTTATTGTAATCATTTGGAGAAGCAGCATGAGAATAATGCAACGAAAAAATAATAAAATAAGACTCAAGTGATTCAGATTCCTTTCTTTTTATTAATCGAGACCATTTTCAGAAGTAACGAAGATGAAAAAATGGATTTTTTTTTCTTCATTATCCATTCATTAATTCTTCACCTTTACTTCCGTGACCTTAGAGTTTCCGTTATACAGTGAATATATACCCGTCCCCACTCACTCTTCCTCCTCCTCCTCCTCCTCCTCCTACTCTTGCCTCCCATAGAAGGACCTCCTCCTTCCAGTACGACTCCTCCCCTTACTTTTCTGGGGTTATTTTTTCTCCCCTCCCTCCTCCTCCGCAGTGCGGAAGAAGAGCACCAAACAAATTCCATCTCTGGCGAGAATTCATCTTATGAAGGAAGCCTGCGGAAAACTTAATATGTTTTCCTTAAGGTCGTAGAATCCGTGGGGACTTGATAGAAACCTTTAAGATCCTAAAAGGATTTGAGGTCATTAATCAAGAGAACTATTCGAGCTTTCTCCTCAAGTGACAACAAGAAATAACGGTTTAAAACTAAGAAAACAGGTCACGGTTGCTCACAGATCTCCGTAAAAATTATTGTCAATGTTAGAGTTGTTGATCGATGGAAACAAATTACCATCAAATGTTTTCGAAGCCGGTCACAAGAACTACATTTAAAACATGCTTGACGCGCACTGTAAAGTAAAATGGGTATTGATAGTGCCCTGGCGAATTCATATTATAGTCCCCACCGTATCGATTAGGTTTAGTGGGTAGTTGTTAGTTGTATATTTCTATCTTATTCATTCATTCCATACTCGAACTTCCATGTTCCTATCTTCTTTAGGGACTGGTATCATTTTCCAACGGTTTTCTTACATGTAGTTGATAGTTAGTAGTATGTAGTTCAGCAGATACCCTCGTTATGGACCAATAGGTCTCCTGGTGTCTGTTATTCCTATGTATTCCTATGTATTCCTCCTCCTCCTCCTCATGACCCTCCCCCTTCCAGACGACATCCTCCCCTTACCTCCTCCTGTTCCTCTCCCCCTCTGGTCACGCTTTCCAACGCCAAATAACGCCGCGCTCTAATAAAAATTTTGAAGGAGCTACAAATACACACAACTTTCATAAAATGTTTTGAAATCTTTTTATATATATATTTATGTGTGTGTGTGCCTCTTCAACCATTAATCCTCACAACAGTACGTCCCCACGGTGTCCTCTCCTTCCTCCCTTAGTATATATATACATAATAAACCCACTTCCTATACGAAAATAAAATCTGGCCGCGCATCCGGCAACTCAGGTCAAATAGTGACGTAGACGGAGGACCTCGAGGCAAGCTGCTTCGCTGACCTGGGAGAGAGCGGTTGGGAGTCTCCTGCAGGAGGTCAACTGAGGTCACTGCATTCAGTGTAGTGTTCTCGAAATGTCGAATACATATACTGTTTTTGGATGCACTGATATATATAGGTATATATATGCATTGTTATATACTAAGCTTCCTCCATCAGATGGCGTGCACAAGTTCAGCAGCGGTGGCGACCCTCTTCGGCCTCCTCGCCCTCACGCAGGCGCAGGCAAGCGTGGCCGGGGCACAGGTGTACTCCAGCCATAGTGGCTCCGCGCAGAGCCAAGTCACCGAGCCTGACGGTACCATCAAAGGCGAATGCGCGTATCTGGACCCCCAAGGACGTAATGTGAAGGTAGTGTAAAGCGTGTTTCTGCTATCAGGATGTAATGTTTAGGTGGTGTAAAGCGTGTTTCTGCTATAAGGACGTAATGTGAAGGTAGTGTAAAGCGTGTGTCTGCTATAAGGACGTAATGTGAAGGTAGTGTAAAGCGTGTTTCTGCTATCAGGATGTAATGTTTAGGTGGTGTAAAGCGTGTGTCTGCTATAAGGGATACGGCCTTTTGGAGGTAGTGTAAGAAGCGTGTTTCTGCTATCACGATGTAATGTTTAGGTGGTGTAAAGCGTGTGTCTGCTATAAGGATGTAATGTTTAGGTAGTGTAAAGCGTGTGTCTGCTATAAGGACGTAATGTTTAGGTAGTGTAAAGCGTGTTTCTGCTATAAGGACGTAATGTTTAGGTAGTGTAAAGCGTGTGTCTGCTATAAGGACGTAATGTGAAGGTAGTGTAAAGCGTGTGTCTGCTATAAGGACGTAATGTGAAGGTAGTGTAAAGCGTGTGTCTGCTATAAGGACTTAATGTTTAGGTAGGTTAAAGCGTGTGTCTGCTATAAGGACGTAATGTTTAGGTAGTGTAAAGCGTGTGTCTGCTATAAGGACGTAATGTGAAGGTAGTGTAAAGCGTTTTCCTGCTATAAGGACGTAATGTTTAGGTAGTTAAAGCGTGTTCCTGCTATAAGGACGTAATGTTTAGGTAGTTAAAGCGTGTTTCTGCTATACTCTCACCAAGGCAGGTTGTGTTAAGTTAAGGAAATATAGACTCACTCATTTGGTCAGCTTTTGTATTACTTTCACTGGGTTTTTTTGGGGGGTAAATATTAGTAAATCACTAATATTTATAGATATTAGTGATTTAAATGCACATTTTGCTTTGTCCTTTTTTTTGTCTGCCCAAGGTCAGATTTCTTATGATTTGGCTTACAATTAACTAAGGAGACCTATCAAGTATACTCATCTTGTGTTGTGATATTTGTATAATTATTTTTTTTCTCTCTCTCTCTCTCTTCTCGCCTCGTCCCATCAGATCTCTCGGTCTCACTCGGTCTCTAACTCTCTCCTCCTCTCACCTCTCTACACGGTCATACTCTCGGTGCGTCTCTCTCTCTCTCTCTCTCTCATCGAAGCTCTCAGTCTCCTCGCTCTAACTAAATCTCTCTCTCTCTCCGAACTCTCTCTCTCTCTCATCCTCCGTCATCCGTCTCTCCTCGGGCTCTCTCATCTCTCTCTCATCCTCTCTACCTCTCTCTCTCCGCGACTCTCGGACTCTCAATCATCCTCGAATCTTCGTCTCTCATCTACTCTCTCAAATCGTCTCTCTCTCTCTCTGTCTGTCTGTCTGTCTGTCTGTCTCCATCGCGGCTTCAGATCAGTTACAGGCAGTCCCCAGGCGGCCAAATAGAGGCGGCGTCGGACCCCCCCATGCAGAACACCGCCGGGGCACTGCAGGCATGCCGGAGCGCCGCTGAGGCCGCCTCCAGGGCTGCTCAAGAGTCTTTCCAGCACACGCAGAAAAATGTGAGTTCCTTACTGGTATTACTGCATAAATACAAGGGGAGAATAAACGTACTCCAAGACCCTTAGTTTCACGTGGACTTACTGAAGTTGAATATAAACTATCTCTTGTACTTTCTTCTTCTCTTTGTCAAATACTTTACCTCACTTCCCGGTAAACAGTAAGATTAATACACTACACTCAATGTTAAACTGTGTATATGTTACCTCTTAAAGTACGTAAGTCTCGATGTTTTCGCCTCTTGTCCAAACACTGTATCGGATGAGCTACATGTCTCTCTTTCCTCGACAGATCTTCAGGCAGCAACAAGACCTCCAGCAGCAAATCTTCCGTCAGAATCAAGCCTTCCAACAATCCTTCCAGTACCCAAGGTTCTTCCAATTTCCCCAAGACTTCCCTTTCGGCCGCTAGTGTCTGTGGAAGGGACTCAGCCACCTGCTCGCTCGGTCCTCGGCAGTGGCATAGCTCTATGTCTTGGAGGAACTGATGAAGCGTATTTTTCTTCATGTGAAGGTGCTTTAAAATGATAATAGAGTAAACCCCATTCATTATTCATAACTAGAAAACTTGCTTTGTTTAGGGATTTATTACATTATGTTATGGATTTTCAAGGAGCTGTATGTTTATATTTCTTACATAACCTACTTAATCATACTATATATAATTATGTATAAGTATAGGTTCTCTAAATTCTCATCAAACTGTAAGATATGTTGATTTCCAAGGATCAATATGCCTGCATTATTTACATACCCTAAACGTAACCATAAACCTGTGTATTAGTAGTATAGGTTCTCTGGACTCTAATGATATTATAAGACTTGATTATTAATCCTGCCGCAGTAAATCCTGGATCCTATAGAAGAGTATTTATCTTTATTCTTTATTCTCCCTGCCTAGGGAGTGTTGTATCGCATTGGAAACCACACGGTAACACAATCACACATATACACGTACACACATGTAATATTCCCAAAGGTTCAAGCGTCGTTATTACATGTATACATTTCCTAGTAACCTTCCCACACTCCAAGGCGACAGTGACCGTGTTGTCGCGTCACCTTCATTATAATGCTCCCTCGCATTCACTCCATCCCTTGAAAAACACATCTTTCTGGCGGCGGTAGCATCCCCTGACACACCTTAGCACGTCAGGCATACTGCGTCTTCTCACCCAGAGACTCCCGTAGCCTCATCAGGGTTGTTGCTGCGGCTACATACGTACACAAGGGAGTTGATTGCTCGTGGGGAAAACATATTCTGAATATTCGAAGTGAATATCAAAACATTCCTTCATTTTCTATTGAGATATCGCTGTAAGAATAGGCTACTCAGAATATCATGGGTAACTGAGATAGGGTTGTGGTAGGGTAGTGGCGCAAACTGGTACTGGAGAACCATAATAGTGTAAGGATGGGAGGAATGGAGGAGGTTAGTGCTGTCTAAATGGTATAATAAGATACAGGGATGGGAGGGTACGTACGTAGTAGGGTTATAACATTTCCAAGAATCTACCTGCCTCCTCTTATAATATGCCCCGTCTACACGACCATACAGTGTCTGGCAGACTTTACTCGTCACAGACAAAGTCTGCAGACACAGTTGTCAACGTTGTCCACACGGCAGTGTGTGGCCAGTCAAGGCTTCACCAATTACCTGAGAATGAATCCCAATACTTTCCATACTCTCCTCTACAAAATAAGACCATACATTATCAAGCAGGACACAAATATGAGGGCTAGCATAACACCGGACGCTAGGCTTGAGGATATGTAGATACGTAACTACGTATAATCGTGAGTCTGGCAGCGCCGTCACTCCACTGGCCACAGACAGTGAGTGTCTCGAGTAGTTGCTCAAATTGCGTCTCGAACACTTTGCTGGTTTGTCTGCAGACAGAGGCGTTTAGCTCGTCACCGAACAAATTTTTCGCTTGTGCCTGCAGACACTGTGTGCTCGTGTGGATGGGGCTGCAGACATTTTGCTACAGCTGAAGGCAAGAAAGCTGTACTGTGAAGTCTCTTCGGGATAATATTTATATATGATTCTTGAAACATAGTGGAGTGATAATGCAAAATGTATTTAATCAGAATAACATATGGGTCATGCATCTTCATATATTTTTTTACAGAAGTATTACTAACGGCAAAAACGCTGTATCATGAAACTTTGTGATAATAATATTTTTCCATGAATCACAAAAAAACTACGTAATTGGAGTGATATTTCCACATATCTTAATAACCAAGACATTATTTTGGTAACTCTTTATCGTAAATTTCGGATAAATAAATCAAAATGGTCTTAGTGAAATTTCTTCTTCAACCTTCGCATGGTATGTTACTCCATTCATGCATTGCTTGTTACGGCGGAGTGATGCGAGAGTGTGACAGTGTTGTTCTTGTTATTACCTGTCCTATGGGAACCCGGTGGTGGTGTGGTGAAGGTGGCCTTAGCTTATGTTTCCCTGTCTTGGCGATGGTGGGCAGGCGATGGTTGGCAGGCGAAGGAGGGAAGACCAGGGCTGTGAGGTGAGGTGATGATAGCTTGTGTTTTGAGGCGACATCCAACATTCGCTTTATATGTGCTTGGTTGCATAATACATTTATTACTGCATTAATAGTGTTTTACTAAGCCTGCTAAACTTGATTCTATTCATAATATTATAAGCAAAGACTTATTATGTTGTCTATAGATGTAGTATTAGTATTAGTATTATTGGTGTTCAACTATGTGTTCAACCGTATTCTGTGTTCTGTGTTCTGTATACTTGATGTTGGGTCCTGGAACACCTGGCTAATCCACTCCCTAGGCAATACGCTAATCCACTCCCTAGGCAATACGCACCATCCCCCTTGGAACTCGATCTCGCTCCCAAATGTTCTCCAGGTGTCAGGTCTTCCGATCCACAGGTGTCAGGTCGTCAGATCATCAGTCCATGTCTTTGAAGTATCTTAATCGGTTCTTTATAAAAGTATGTCTCTTGTAGAGACAAGACACTTGAACACAGACCTTCTTAACCACAACTCCAAGAAGCCTCAATAGCAAGTCATCCAAATCCACGTCCGGACAACTCATCAGTCCGCGAGTCACCTCACACCTTTGTTACCTTTTTACCCAAGTTAATAACCCTATCAAAGCAGAGTTCCCTGTTTCTGCTCACGCCCTAAAAGTGACATACAAAAGTCACTTTACACATGGTGACAGCAAGTGTGTAGTTGGTAACAGGTTTTATCACTTCTTGACTTCCACCCACGCCGCAACATCGCCTCCACTACGCCGCCCGGACCCACTTTTCCTCCACGTGGGAACAACGCTGCCGCCTCCGCCACCTCCATATCCACGTGACGCTCCACGCCCTGCCGTCCACCACCACATCCACGGTGACGCTCCACGCCTCCGTCCACTACCACATCCCTTGACGGCTCCATCCGCCGTCCACCTACCACATCCACGGTGACGCTCCACGCCTGGCCGTCTGCACCACCACATCCACGTGCGCTCCACGCCTGCCGTCCATCTCCGCATCCACGGTACGCTCCACGCCTGCCGTCCACCTCCACATCCACGTGCCGCTCCACTCATGCCAGTGCCACCTCGTCTCCTGCTTTTCCACTCCGCGCCGCTTCGATTCTCTCCTCCCACATCTCCTTCCACAGCATCCTCCACCAAGGTTCCTTCAAACATTCGTTAAGTACCATATCATCCTTATTTATATTTTTTTCCCATGTGCTTTCATAGGGGCCCTAATAGCTTGTGTCTACATTCCTTTTCTGGTTTCAATTTTTTTTGGTAGTGCCATCTCTTTTGTGTTTCCACCTTGTTTATTTTTTTTCACATTGAGGATTGTGTGGTGATTAGAGAACTTGAAACCTCCCTAGGTATCCTGACCTGTTCCATAACCCGCAACGGCTGTGTGACTGTTTACAGCGGTCCCTGCACAGTGTCTGTTTGGTCCGTGCTGATACTCCGGGTGGTCCTTTGAACTTTATGGGGGGTTTCCACTGAGGGTACGTTATGGTTGTACATTGTGAGCGTAACAGTAACGGCTATTATTATTTTAGTCCTTTTCGTTTTTTTCTTTTGTTACATAAGTGATACACTGACACTCCACATCAACATATGCTTTTGTTCATAAGTGATACACTAACACTCTCCAACGTACACTGTGTTTATTTCCCTTTTATTCAAGTTCTCGGGGAGTCGCGTGTTTATTCCATATCTAAAACGTTACTCTTATCTAAAGAGTATTGACATTATTATTATTATTATCATTATTTGCCATAACTTGTGTACTCGCGATATTTTTTATTCCTTTCTTCTTCACAAATTCCCTGTCCTCCATGCCACCACCAGCAGCAACTTCAGTCACTCATGGGTACATCGCTAGGTCCTTTCCCTTCCCAATTCACGAGCAGGAAATATCCTGTACCACATATTACTCAAAAAAGATGTTGACGATGAGGATCGCGCGTCGTAACTCACACTGAGATACAATCAAAAATCGCTCAACTAACGTTCCCCGATGTGACTTGTCTAACTGCCTTGCAGACAATACAAACTGCAGAGTGATTTATTTCCTCACAATTAAGACATACTGAACGACTTTAAGACCACATTCAATAAAATATTGTCAGTGGCAGTCAGAAATCCTCGGTAATCCTTTCTTCCACTCTTTTAGACCTTGGCAGACCATCCAATAGGCAAGAACACCCTATCCCAGTTTATGTCAGGGCGGCCCTTACAACACTATTCTACGTCAACGTTAGACTTAATAGACATCTAGAATTTTTCGGAATGGTTGACGAAGATTGGGAAATGAGTCTACAATCTGTCGCTAACCTTTTTGTATACTACACTTATATGTTCCTCATACGAACCCTTCCACAGCTAACAGCGTCTGATAAACATTTCACTTTGCTCCACAGACAGCCTTTAAATGCGATGTTACTTGTCCAATTTTGAGGACTCTTCGTCACTAGTGTTTTCAAACAATGCACATTCTTCTATGGTCTGCTGCTGTTCTACAACAACACCAACACCAACACCAACACCACCACCACGAAGCAACTTCTCGTCCTCCTTTCAAACTCAAACATCGGTTCAACACCTCAAACAATCCGCCAAAGACAACAGCTCATCTTCACACATTCACGACAGTCCCGTGCTAATCACTCACCTGCCTCATATTGCATTACTGAAAAACAGGGCCACACTATCGAGCGTTGCTTCATACGACAACGTCCATTTTTCCAAACACGGGCAAAAAAAAAAGTAATGTTTCCACGCTTTAAGTGATCACCATGAGTCAATGTTGGTCACGACACTTCTAATGTCGCGTAGGAACAAACGCTCCTCGATATGCACAGAACACGACACCCTGGTCTCTGGCGTCGTGAAGGACCACAACTCCTCGGCCACTTCACAACATATACACCCTCAATGACTTACCCAACGAACGTGCACATCCTTCCAAGAAACACGAACCAGAATCACACAGATGAACTTTCACTCCTTTGTATACCATATTCTAATACATTTGGGAGGCCCAATGATTTTTTACAAGCTGAAGTCAACCAGCACTACTTCACCTTGTTTTATTGATACATGGTTCTATCAGTAAATATCACATGACTAAAGAGTGCTCTTTGATACATCAGATCTGTGCGTCATCGTAAATTATCATTTTTAGAACACATTCTGAACCTGCAACTTTGTGGAATCGGGATGGAACCGCACTCAGACAACTACTCTACGGTAAAGTTTATGTTTAACACATACCTAATGTCCTGACTTGCCACCTATATCAGCCTGACTTACTATATAGCAGACGCAAAACCGGATTTCCAGCTGACGCGCTCATTGGCCGTCCTGCTCTAACGCCAACAACAGATAGACCTATAACCACGCGGTTAATGGAATCTATTTGCGTAAACGTTTCATTCCAGAGGTCTTGAAACAGTCTAGATAGCTTTTCCCGACATTCTGTTTCACACTGACATTGTCCTCCTCCAACTGCATGCGACTCTCCGTGTCCTTCACAAGCTCTTGATTCCACATGCCTCCTACTTGGACAAATCTCTGATACAAGTGTTCTTCCATTCCTAGTTCTTCCACTTGCAAATGCCTAACCAACATTCACCATGCCAGAACCATTGTCGTGCGTGTTCGCTGGTCGCCTTTCACTCGCCTCAACAACGAAAACGTAAGACCTTCTCGCGTATGTAGCCACAAGACGGCGTGGTCTTCTACGTTCTTAATAACACCACTCTCCCTCCCAGAAGTCCCGGCACTTTACAAGGTCTTAGAGACCATCTAAGCACTGTCACGCTGTCATCGCGTCCAACGTTGCTTTCTACCACACTGCACCCTGGTAGACTTTTCGGGTAAAATGCGTTTCGAACGCGATACTATTCTCTCCCCTGCAACAGTAACTCATTTCTGCTCTAGCTGTTCCTGCAGCGCTGTGGAGAACATCAAAAAATCATGGCAGATCACAAACCTTTATGTGCTTAACGTCACCACAGTTCCAGTCCACTCTCACATTGTGGTACACGTCCTTTTGTACATTTTCGTTTACGTCTACCCGGCTGAACGCTCGGTCGACGAATGTTCCACAAGAGTCCACGATGCAGTTAACTCCATTTCAGTTCAGGCGCCTTCAAATTTGTCCTGATCTTCAGCGCATGTGCAACCACAGACCATCCCAGATTTCACCAGGCCTGAGCTTATTCAACTCTTGACCGACTTCAGGAGATATTGTTCTCTCCCCGGTGAGACACTTAGGTAAAACCAGCCATCTCACTCTAAGATTAAGCGTATAAAGACGCCCAACCTGCCTACATACCAGACGTATCGCATGGCCCCACGAGTAGAATGCATTGTCGATCGGGCATGGTCTGCCGAAATGCCAACTGATTGAATCATTGAATACTCGAGCAGTCCATTCAATAGCCCCAAGGGTGTTCCCTG
Organism: Chionoecetes opilio; assembly: GCA_016584305.1. Classification (NCBI taxonomy): domain Eukaryota; kingdom Metazoa; phylum Arthropoda; class Malacostraca; order Decapoda; family Majidae; genus Chionoecetes; species Chionoecetes opilio. The sequence continues at coordinate 26,117 of JACEEZ010004901.1, read as the reverse complement.
GTTCCCAAAGAGCTCAGGCGAAGGCGTCCTGTAGTCGCTTTCAGAGCTCTTAACAAACTGACTGTTTCCTTCCTCGGTATCCCATGTGCCATCCCTCGAGGATATTTTTGCAGAAATTTTAGTGATATGATCATAAACATCTGTTTTTTTTTCCACCTTGGATTTGTGCTCCGCGTTCCTGGGCAAGTCGAACTTGACGCGAAAGCCGTGGAATACACAAATGCTTATTTTTCTACACACCCTGCATGACATTACCAGTACTGGTCCGTATGCCTATGTCCTTTCTGGATCACCCGCGACGTTTCCAACGGCTTGATCCATTTCCATATTCACTGTTTAAATGGGTAATACACTTTTTTTCATACTTGAACGAACTTGATCGTTTATTCTCTAAATCCGTCCCAGAACACTCTCTAGAAACTCAGAAAAGTTTCACCTCAGGTCTTGAGTAAAATCTGGTCTCTTTATAAAGTATGTCTCTTGTAGAGACAAGACACTTGAACCCCAGACCTTCGTAACCAGCAACTCACAAGCCTTCAAGTCACAAGTCATCCAAATCCACGGCAGGAGCAACTCACCAGTCCGCGAGTCACCTCACCTGTGTTACCTTTTTACCCAAGTTAATAAACCACTATCAAAGCAGAGTTACCTGTTTCTGCTCACCCTAAAAGTGACATACCAAAAGTCACTTTACATAGATAGTGAAAATTACGTAGTTTATCGCATGAGGTTAATTTTCTCCCTGTACGAATATAGGAAGATAATGTGTGTGTGTGTGTGTGTGTGTGTGTGTGTGTGTGTGTGTGTATGTGTGTGTGTGTATTGTGTTTTATTCACCCATGTTCTTGATCTCACGCTGGACTCTTAATCGCTAGCTACTACTCTCCCGGAAAAAGCTTTGTGCGTGTGTGTGTGACGTGTGCGTGTGTGTGTGACGTGTGCGTGTGTGTGTGGGTGTGTGTGTGTCTGTCTGCTTGCTCTTCCGTTTTCCTTCCCATTTACGCAAATTGAATTCCCTCCATTATTTCACTTTCCAATCGATTCTCTTCCGTGCAAAAAAATAAGGAAAAGTTAACATTAACACACTCAAGCTTTGCCGCCTAAGGTGCCTCCCCTGCCGGACGTATGACAAACTCAGTCTAACACAAACTACAATGCATTCATAACATATCTCGTAATAAAATAGATAATATATGTTAGGTTTAATAAGTTACCGCGTTTATACAAAAGCTAGATATAGTTAGGTAGTTATAGACACAGTACGATAAAGGGTCATTGATACACGGCGCCAAATCTTGAACACTCAGTGAGTTTGTTTACTTTGTGAGAGGGTGGCGTCGCTCAGGTGATTTTCCTTATCAACTCATCGATATTGGATTAATACCACTGACAACACCACTACTACACCACCGCCCATCACCCCGTACACTGCCGTGGCTAACAAGTCGGCGGGGCTCGAAGGTGGGTCTGATGCATTAGTTTCTTACGTAGTATTGCTAGTCTAGGAGGCTGTTTCAACACTTACATATTTCTCATTTGCGAGAGACAGCTATGATAAGGTTTTTCTTAACTCGTGCATCGTAAGACAACACGATATGAGAAAGGCGGAGGTTGTGATATAAGTTATAAGAATAAAGTATTTGTGACTGGCGGTAAGTTTTTAGAGTTTGAGTGACTGGTGGTAAGTTTTTTAGAGTTTGAGTGACTGGTGGTAAGTTTTTTAGAGTTTGAGTGACTGGCGGTAAGTTTTTTAGAGTTTGAGTGACTGGCGGTAAGTTTTTTAAAGTTTGAGTGACTGGTGGTAAGTTTTTTAAAGTTTGAGTGACTGGCGGTAAGTTTATAGAGTTTGAGTGACTGTTGCGGTAAGTTTTCATGTTAGCGGCTGGCAGTCGTGCGGGGGTGAATGAGGCTGCAGGTTCGAGCTTGTTAGTCACCCGCGTCACACAGTGGTAGGCGTAACATGGTGTGTGTGGTGGTTGCAAGGTGCTCAATACTTTCTTCTCGTCTGTCACATCACAAAGCTTAGTGTTAGAATATTCGGTATTATTTTAATTTACACTAGGACCGAAATTCCCTACACAATTGGGAGTGTGGTTTCTGTTCACCTTATTGGATTCTAAGGTATTATTTTACACTAGGACCGAAATTCCCTACACAATTGGGAGTGTGGTTTCTGTTCACCTTATTGGATTCTAAGGTATTATTTTACACTAGGACCGAAATTCCCTACACAATTGGGAGTGTGGTTTCTGTTTACCTTATTGGATTCTAGGAAACATTCTCTCAATGAGCTTCCGTCGTAAATCATTACTTTTGGAGATATGACATGTTGTTTATAGAGAGGCGAGAGAAGAGTGTTTTCGTGTAACTACCTCACTCTTCTTCCTCTTGTGACCTGCATCGCCTCTGTTCTTCCCTTGCCACTGTCACTTTTTTAATGCAGATTTGGCTTTAGTTAGGAGGTTAAAGCGTGGGGTTAGGTTAGTTTAATGAGTCAAAAGGTGGGGTTCGGTTAGATTAATTTTCATATCTCCTATAAACTTTGGGTACTCCGTAGTGTAGTGGTTAGCACGCTCGGCTCACAACCGAGAAGTCCCGGGTTCGATCCCCGGGCGGAGCGAAGATAGATGGGTGGTCTTTCTTAAAACCCGAGTTCTTATTCGTCTCGCGCCCTGTATTTATTCACTGACAGACATCCATAAAATTTCTTTTTTTCCATTGACCCCCCTTTGTTGAAGCTTCGAACGTTCGAAAGGACGCCATAGTCCTGTGAAGAGCCTCCCTCAACTCAGAGAGGCAGATTCCTTCCAGCTGGGCTCGAAATGGCATTTACCTATAGTCTGTCTGGCTCTCTCTCCCGCATTTGTGCCCGTGTACACTCGTTCCAGCGCCGCCGCCTGCCCTATTGTATTGCTCCACCCAAATACTTGGTGACGACCCTGCCCCCTGTCCTCACTGTTTCGCAGAGCCACAAAATCCCCTTGAGCACTAGCTGCTCCACTGCCCAGCATCCCACTCACTTCGCCATCTGATCCCTGCCTCCCCAGAGCCGGAATATGTACGGGCTGCACGTGTCGTTGCCTCCTCACCTTTACCTACGCTCGCTGCCCTTGTTTCCTCCTACCCTCCCCCCCGTTAACATTATTTATAAATATGAACACTCTGCCGGGCTTTATATTTAGCCCGTGCTTCTCTCTTCAGAGAAAGCAATGGGGAAATAAAAAAAATAAAAAAATAATTGTACGTAAGTGCCTATGAAATATTAGGTAAGCTACGTTCCCCTCTTTTCTCATCTTTATTTTGTGATTGCTTCTTGCATTATTATGTTTTGTTAACGGGATGTGACGGTGAACTAACTTCGTCTGCAGAGCCTTTGTAAGAACCTGTTTGTCATTTTGTGTTATCTCTTACTCTCTTTAACGTAACTTCAACATTAAATGTATATTTATTTCCTTGTGTATATTGTTCCCCCTTCTCTTTTCCTGTGTTTGAATAAGATTGGCGACCTCAGTCTTGTTTGTGTATATATGTGTTGCTTTAACCTACAGTGTATCGTAACAGCCCTCTGTCGGCCCTGGCGGCCATCCTGGAATGGCCCCCTCGATTCGGAATAAATATTTGTATATCATATCACACGACTCAGGTATCGCAAATACATAAGAAAGGCTTGCCAATTTATGTTTTAGACCCTGATCAATCGATTAGGATTACTAATACGATCCCATAATTATGTTTTAGTCCCATATTTTAGGGAAAAATGAGAGAAATAATAATAATAACAAGCGGTATTCTGCTCATAACTCAGAAAATATCATTTATTTCAGCAAACACTACTAAGTAAAGTACAAAACACTCCCCTTGAACATTACATAGATGTATAGTATTTTGTTCATACATTTATAATTTCGTTAGAAATCTATTTGAAAGTAAGCGATGCTCGCAGTGAAAATTCATAGAAAAGGTTGATTATAGCAACATGTGTACTACAGTACATGGTTTGCTTCAGGACAAAAAAACTATTATTATTATTATTATTATTATTGTTATTATTATTATTTTTACATGTGTGCCTATAGCGCCCGTAGGCAGTGACCTCCGGGGCATTTACACAAGATTTCCTTAAACTGAGCTTGTAAATATTTTTCCTGTGTTAAATGTATAATACCGAACTATATTACAGGATGGATATAGCCTTGTTAGAAACAGTGCAGAGAAGGATGACCAAAATGATACAAGGGATGCGTAACTTTAGTTATGAGAAGAGATTGAAGTTATTAAAATTACACTCACTCGAGAGACGCAGAGTAAGGGGCGATCTGATAGAAGTTTTTAAGTGGATAAAGGGATTTAATAAAGGAGAGGTAGGAAAAGTTCTTACGGCTTTTAACCAGGGTAGAACAAGAAGTAACGGATTCAAGCTGGAAAAGCGTAGATTTAGAAAGGAAATAGGGAAAAACTGGTTCACAAATAGGGTGGTGAATGAATGGAATGGTCTCAGTGGACAGGTAGTTAGTGCGGAGTCATTAGGGAGCTTTAAAGAGGGGCTGGATAGGTTCATGGATGGGGATGAAAGGTGGATGTAGGTAGTGTTAGGTGACAGGAACTACCACGTGTAGGCCTCGCGGCCTCTTGTAGCTTCTTTATGTTTTTATGTTCTTATATACGTACACCTCTTTGTGATTTTAATATGAAACTTTCTTCACATATGGACAATAGCAGTACTAATGCAAACATCACAATGAACATGTTAGAATGTCTCGAAAAGACATTCTTGTTCTTTGATATTTGTCCCATTCCTGATCCTTGCGAGCAGCAAACACAGCGGGTGAGGCGCAGACTTCTCTTGGCAATCTTGAGTGCACGAGCTAGTAAAATGCAAGCATTTGCTCTTACTAATGTCACGGTGAATTATATTTGCAACACAGGATATTGACACCGCTTCATTGTCATTCTCGAGTTCGCATGATATTTTGATAGATTTTACTAAATTTTTGTTCAATATAAGTAATACCTCTCGACCTTCACTGTACGCTTGCATACCGGAGAAATATATAACAATTCTGTTTTTCAATCTAGTGGAGTGAACTTCCGATGAATCTCTCATCTCCTAACTCAGCAAGTCTATCGCTGTAAAGTTTTTTAATGCATAGTTTGAAAACAGGGGAAATCCTTCCTCATCAAGAGAACATTGTATGAATACAATGAGTTAAGCAAATGCTGTACTATACGCATTGTTTGTTTCGCATTCATCTTCTGATGTCACTCTTCTATCACGATTTCTGTTATACAACGACACTAGGCAATGCGTGTGATACTGAGCCTCTGTAGCGATGAAATCTCCTGCACTAAGATTCATCAGTAGTCTGTCATCTTGTAGATCAGTAGCGCACTGCCGCACACGGGCGTCAAGGTCAAACGTGTGGACTTCATGGAGGGGTCTAGCAGTACTTGCAGGCTTATCGCAGAGAAAACCTTTGGCAACATCAGTTTTAGCTCCAGAATTGTTTGGGCGTGTGCAATGTTCCTTTGTACCAGAAGATGTACTCTCATCGTCGAGGAGTCTTCTTCGTTTACTTGCACGTTTTGTCCATTTCTGCTGAATTTCAGACCGCAACTTTTGTGGGATTTTGCTTTCATCCACAACAATGTCTGCTGAACTCCATTTCCATCGTCCAGACGACTCAGCTTGATGTTCACTGGCAAGCAGCCGAGGTCGTTGAATGATGTAAAATTTTCAGCAATAGTCGCGTAACCAACTCCCAGAAACCTGTCCGCGAATTCTGCTGGGCACCGAAGTTTCTCGCTGCTGTCTTTCTCACAAAGCAGACACTTATTCCAGTCAACCGGTGTATCGTTCTTCTCCACAGGCGCCGTTAGGTCACCACCTGGAACCAGCTTGAATGCCTTATTCATAGTGATTAGCCACTGATGAGGTCCCTCCTTAGTTCATCCTGAAGCAAAGAAATTTTGGATCTTTGCGTTATTAATTTATATTCAATATTACCTTCATAAAGTTATGAAACCAACACAAACAGAAGCACAAAACCCCTACGATAACTAAAAACATGGAATACTGAAACATCCTCTTTCGTCACGGTATCACTGCAAATGATGTCAGTAAAGTTATTTTATTTAAATATAACTACTGATTAAAGTATAAAGAACACTACAAAAGACTATACATCTACGGTATAGATGGGAGGCGGTAGCGGAGTGGTTAGCATCTCCGACTGGCGTTCTTGGTGACCCGAGTTCGATCCCCGAAGAAAACAGAAAACTTTCTGCACCGTCGAGTGGCGTAGGAACACCCACATGCCCTGTCCATCAACTCTACCTTCGATTGCGAGTGCATCGGAGGACACAGGGGGGCGGCATGAGCCTCTACAGGCGTCACTATAAAAATCCTGTCTGCGCCACCACGGGCGAGGACCAACCATCACAGCCCTCAAGTGAAGCTCCAGAGCCTATCATCCGAGCCCTGGGTCACCACTGCCTACAGGCGCTATAGGCACAAATGTAAAAAAAAAAAAAAAACAACAACAACGTAATGTTCAAGGTGAGTTCTTTGTACTTTACTTAGTAGTGTTTGCTGAAATTAATGATATTTGCCAAGTTATGAGCAGAATACCGCTTATTATTCTATTTAAATTTTTACAAAATTAAATTTTCCCTAAAATATGGTACTAAAACATAATTATGGGATACCATACTAACAGTGTATCCAATCAATAACAGTGTATACTAACAGTGATTACGTGTCAAATCAGCGATTGCACCGTGAGACTGAATCGATGCCTATTACCTGCATAGTCCGTCAGCGCCAACTTCGGCTATATGAGCATGTGGCACGCTACCCTGAAACCGATCCTTCCCATCGGGTTGTATCTGTACGAGACAATCCGGCGTGGAAGAGGCCAAGAAGGCTCGTGGCTGGGACAAGTTGATGTTTCTTGTCGAGAGCTGCTTGGTATGGGAAAGGAGCCTGCAATGACCCTGCACGGGAACTCGCGCGTGGTGACCCCCGGGAATGGCGTCGTAGGGTGGGCGAGGCGACGCGCCCCCCGGCGTATACCCCAATGATTGATTGATAATAGTGTTCCAAGTTTCATGCTTTTATCATAATGTGCATGATTCGGTCCAACAATGACACTTAGCCGCTGGACTACAGGGGATAATACAACTTGTTCTAAGCTTAACCCCTTGAGACACAGAACGTAATTTCCATTGTAATTTGGCTACCATTCGACGATTTTTAATGAATATAAGCAATATTTTATAGATATGACCTGTTTAGTATCCTTGTTCACAAGCTAATTTGGTATATTCAGTGAGTTTTCGCAATTTTATGGCTAACGACAGACGATTTTATTATAGCCAAGGAAAGGTCTGGCTGTGAAGGGTTAAATGGCAAACATTCGTTCACAACAAAAGATCGTCATCGCCTCGTTCAACAGAAACAAAATTATGTATGACGTAAAGCGACGACTTACTGACCCCAAGCAACATGACATCCGTTTTGTCTCCTTGTGTTTACCTTTCACTTGGCCGATGTTAAAATACGTACACTGTCAGGAGCGAGGGTGCCGGACCCTTGGTTCCGGTGTCGCGTGAACAACAGTCTTGTGTATTCGGTGCAGTCCGCCTGTGTTTACCAAAAAAAGAAAAAGGTGGCGGACCCTTGGTTCCGGCTGTCTTTTTTTTATTTTATTTTTTATTTTTTTATAAATCACAAAGGACTGGCCAAGGGCACAACAAAAATGGGTAACACAAAGCCCGCTTAGTTGCCAGTCAATATAAAGAAGACAGTAAGAGAATAAAATAAAAAAGAGGGGTGAGCCAATTTAGTTCAGGAGGTGTCTTGTTCTTGTTACTCTTCTTTTGAAAAGATTTAAGTCATAGGAAAGTGGAATAATAGAAACAGGAAGAGAGTTCCAGAGTTTACCAGTGAAAGGGATAAAAGAGTAAAGATTCTGATTAACTCTTGCATTAGGAAGATGGACAGAATAGGGATGAGAATGAGTAGAAAGTCTTGTGCAGCGAGGCCGCTGGAGGGGGGGAGGCATGCAGTTAGCAAGTTCAGAAGAGCAGTGAGCATGAAAATAACGGTAGAAGAGAGCAAGAGAAGCAACATTGCGGCGGTGATTTAAAGATTGAAGACAGTCAGTCAGAGGAGGGGAGTTGATGGGACGAAAAACTTTTGACTCAACCCTGTTTAGGAGAGCTGTATGAGTGGATCCTCCCCAAACATGTGAGACATACTCCATACATGGGCGGATAAGGCCCCTGTAGAGAGCAAGCAATTGGGATAGAGAAAAAAAAGGACGCAGACGCCACAGGACACCTAACTTCTTAGAAGCTGTTTTAGCAAGAGATGAGATGTGAGATTTTCAGTTCAGATTTTTAGTAAAGGATAGTCCTAGAATGGTCATTGTAGAAGAAGGAGACAGTTGAGTGTCATTGAAGAAGAGGGGATAGTTATCTGGTAGGTTTTGTCGAGTAGATAGGTGAAGAAATGGGTTTTTGAGGCATTGAACAAAACAAAGGTTTGCTTTGCCCCAATCAGAAATTATAGAAAGATCAGAAGTTAGGCGCTCGGTGGCATCTCTCCGTGAATCACTTAGTTCCTGTTGAGTTGGACGTCTAATAAACGACGTTGAAAAATGCAGGGTAGAATCATCAGCGTAGGAGTGGATAGGGCTTTGAGTTAGACTTAGAAGATCCTTAATGAATGATAGAAAGAGAGTGGGTGATAGGACAGAACCCTGGGGAACACCACTATTAATAGATTTAGGAGAAGAACAATGTCCGTCTACAGTAGCTGCAATAGAACGGTTTGAAAGGAAACTTAAGATGAAGGTACAGAGAGAAGGATAGAAACTGAATGAGGGTAGTTTGGAAATTAAAGATTTGTGCCAGACTCTATCAAAAGCTTTTGATATGTCAAGGGCAACAGCAAAAGTTTCACCAAAACCCCTAAAGGAGGATGACCAAGATTCAGTTAGGAAAGCTAGAAGATCGCCAGTAAATCGCCCTTTACGGAAACCGTAAAGACGATCAAATAGAAGATTGTGAGCAGATAGATGCTTAAGAATCTTCTTATTAAGTATAGATTCTAAAGCTTTAGAAAGGCAGGAAGTCAAAGCTATAGGACGGTAGTTTGAAGGATTAGAACGGTCACCCTTCTTAGGAACAGGTTGGATGTGATCAAACTTCCAGCAAGAAGGAAAGGTGGAAGTAGATAGACAAAGACGGAAAAGTTTGACCAGGCAGGGTGCAAGCACAGAAGCACAGTTTTTGAGAACAATAGGAGTGACTCCGTCAGGACCGTAAGCCTTCCGAGGATCTAGGCCAGAAAGGGCAAAGAAAACATCATTACGAAGGATCTTAATGACAGACATAATATAGTCAGAGGGTGGAGGAGAAGGAGGAACAAGCCGTTCATCAACCAGAGTGGAATTTTTAGCAAAAGTTTGAGCGAAGAGTTCAGCTTTAGAAGTAGATGAGACAGCTGTGGAGCCATCTGGGTGAAGCATAGGAGGGAAAGATGAAGAAGAAAAATTGTTTAGAGATGTTATTTGCTAGATGCCAGAAGTCACGAGAGGAATTTGATTCAGAAAGATTTTGACATTTTCTATGAATGAAAGAGTTTTTGGTAAGTTGAAGTAAAGATTTGGCATGATTACGGGCAGAAATATAAAGGGCATGAGTTTCAGGAGATGGATGGGCTGAGGTTCATCATCTGTATTTTCAGGAGTGAAATGGCATAACAATGTTCATACTTGTGCTGGATTGTGGGTGAAGGATAAAACATGTAGCAAACCATTATTTCATTGTAACTTATCTTTTATTATTCATACAATATTTAATCAATATAAAATATATCACAGAATAGTAGCTATAGTATGCATTAATTAAAGCATTTTGTATCATCCCTTTCCATCCTCCTTCTTTCCCGCCTCCTCATTAAAGATAAACAGCAAAAAAATAAATCACGGTGGCAAGATTAATTCTGACGTCAATGACCTCTGTGACGTCACGAGTCATTCAAAGTGATGTTTTCGTCTTTTGGCACGTGTGGTCCTGGTCAAGGTTAGACTCAGCTTGTAAGTTTGGCTTTTGAATTTGTTTTCTGTGGATCATTGACAAATGAATCACTTGCTTCTTTGGTCCGGACACCATGCAAAGTGGTGCTTGCAAATGTATCCGTGTGTGATTAGAACCGAATACGTTCTTCCTCCACGCACGTAGTACATACATACTACACACACACAGGCACATATATATATCATTCACCACCACCATCACAGCCGGACGCAAGTGAGAAACGGAAAGGAGACGTCGAGAAGGCTAAGATACGTAGTGGCCAGGATACGGGCAGTGGGCCACCAAAACACGCCATTCACTCCCTCGACAAGGTGATGAAAGATTAGCACGGACTCCTTAGTAAAGATATGTGTAATGATCATTGGTGCGCATTATCCCTTAACCTTTAAGCGTATGACTTAGATCTACGTGAGTCTGCAGCGTCAGCAGAGTCAATAGCCGCCATGGGGTCGGCTGGTGTACTTCTGCTGAGTCACAAGCTTCTCCAGCCTGAGCACGCTCTGTTGGTACTGCTGCTTCTGCAGGGTGAGCGAAGCCACCTCGCGTTCCATGAGGTGGACTTGGCGCCGCAGGTCTTGTTCCGACACGTCTTCTTTGACGCGCTGTTCCCGCTGCCTCAGCGCCCGCAGCCTCCTCTTCTCCAGCTTGGGGTCCGTCTGTGGCGGCCACTCGTACATCTTCAGCTTACGGCGACGGGGACCCGCGCCTTCGGTAACCATGGGCGTAGCGCCGCTGACGGGAGCTGCATAAAGGGATGGTACACTGTTGTTATCCAGCCCACCGCAGGCACCCAACGCGTCTCCCGCACCGTCGTCGTCTTCGTCATCATCGTTCCACACACGGTACGGGTCGGAGTCCGGAGGGGTTGGAGCCCACTGGTCTTGCAGATCAAAGAAGGCCGGGTTCACGCCCATGTCCTGGGCCAGGGACGTCGCCACCCTCCGAATGGTGGGCATGTTCCAGGTGCTCACGTCGTCCAGCTTCTCATGGGCATTAATAAAGGACGCCTGTGGAATGTCGCTGAATTCTGGCCGTAGGTCAGAGTGGAGCTCTGGTACTCGTGGGGGCGTGAGGGGGTCATACTCGTAGCCGTTGGCTTGTGTGGGCGTTGTGGGCGCCGCCGAGAAGCCATTGCTGTAGTAAGAGTTCATCTTGACGTGTGAGAGTGGGTTGTGGTGTTGCTGTAGGTCTTGCCGTGGCCTCAGGCGATGCAAGGAGCGACTACTAATGACTGATAGCCTAGGGACATCGCCTTAAATATGTGTGAAGCGGGACGCGCCCCCGCTGGGGTTGAGGCAAAGGGGATTTTTTTCCCTAAACGTAGCATTCTTGAGTTCCTGAAAACTAGCATCCTGTGTGTGTGTATGTTTGTGTGTGTGTATGTGTGTGTGTGTGTGTGTGTGTGTGTGTGTGTGTGTGTGTGTGTGTTGTGTCTTGTGTCTGTGTCTGTGTCTGTGTCTGTGTGTGTGTGTGTGTGTGATGTTTACGTAATACATACGTCAAGACAAATACTTGATACATACATACGTAGTGTTTCTTTCACTAGTCATAAGATCATTACTAATGTTGACACCTAAATCCATTTCCTGATGTTGTTAACTAAACCACAGCAGGAAAGGGATTACCTTGGTGTCATCATTAGTAATGATCATAAGGACTACTGCTCATTGCTGCTAATAAAATAGTTAATATTATGATATTGGGCTTCATTAAACGCAACTTTGAACACAAAACTTCTATAAGTCTTCTTCTTACTCCTAAAAGTAATGACACGTATTTATACGTCTTTGGTTAGGGCGCTCCTAGAATAGGCCGTTCCATTCTGGTCGCCCTGTTTTGCAAAAGATGATGCCAAATTAGAATCAGTTCAAAGAAGAGCGACCTATCTGATTACATCTCTGCGAAATTCCTTTTATGATGAGAGACTGCGAAAACAAAATATGTTTTCCGTTAATTAAGAATTGTAGAATCCGTGGGAACTTAATAGAAACTTTCAAGATCCTGAAAGGTTTCGATATCATCAATGAAGAGAACCCATTCAAGTTCTGTCCTCAAGTGACAACAAGAAGCAATTGTTTAAGACTAAATTTTCAGCGTTTCAACACAGATCTTTGAAATCATTATTTCAATGTCAGAGTAGTCAATCGATGGAACAAATTACCACCTAATATTGTCGAAGCCATTACAATAGCCACCTTTAAAGACAGCCTAGACTCGTGCTGTAAAGTAAATAGATTTTGATATTGCACCTCGAGTATTCATATTAACATCCCTCGGATTATTTAGTGTTAGCGGTAGTTTTAGTTAGCATACTACATTCTTCTCATTCTTCACTATGATATTTCCATGTTCCTATCCTCTTTAGGTACCTGGTGATTCGTTTGTAACTTTATCTGATCTCTTACATGTAGTCTTTAGTTAGTATGTAGTTCAGCAGATACCCCCGTTATAGGCTTAAGAGTCTCCTGGTATCTGTTCTTCCTATGAATTGCTATGTAACACTTTCCTGTGAAATTGACAACACACACACACATACACACCACACACACACCACACACACACACACACACACACACACACACACACACAACACACACACACACACACACACACACACACGCACACGCACACGCACACACACGCACACACACACACACACACACACACTACATAATCTGGGGTTTTAATGGAAAGTTTTGGATTCAGGAAAGGTTTACAAGAGGGCGCGTGTAGGGGAAACATATCGTCGTGGGAGGCTTGCACTATGCAGTACCTACACACGAAGGGAAGAGTAACGTGGCGGAAAGGCGTGAGCGAGAACGTCCGCCGGCCACCTCGTTTTCGTCCCCTGCTTGTCCAGGGCATCTGTTTCCTGGACGGGAAACTCCCATCACTCGACTTGCCAGCTTACTGGCCGCCCGGTGAATTCCTGTGTGGACATTTATAGTCATGCATACCATAATTAATGTGTGACTGAATAAGTATGCTGATAGTAAGATTCCCTACAGCGTTTATTTACCTAGTTGTGTAGTATGTAGGCTACAGGACCTGAGGTATACTCAGTGTAGCCCCGCCTATGTATCTATCTAGTTACTAGTTACTACGGGAATATATATATTCCCGTGTGTGTGTCATTCACCCATGGTCTTGTCCACGCGAACCAGGCTCCAGATCGCCAGTTTTACCCTCCCGGAGCGAGCTTGAAGCTCATTATGACCGATTTTAGGGTAATGCTGGGACCTCACACACCACACACCCCAACCCTTTGTTCAAGGGGGACAGTAATCGCCAGGATATGTCAGTTTTTTATTGTTTTTTTTGTTATGCCCTGTGTCAATGGCATTCTCTTTTGATGATTTATGGAACGCGTCAATCTATCTAAAATATGGATCATGTTTGAAACCTGTTGCATGTACGTAGTACAAAGAGTCAGGGGGGGGGGGGGGGGGACAGAACACTTAGGGAACGATGCAGTAACCAAAAGTAAAGGAGTTAGAACAAAAGGGGATAGAAAAACTGTGTGTATGAGTAACAGTAGGCAAATCCTGTTGCTTGAGTTACGATAGAGTTGACACGAAGGACGAACAAATAGGAAAGATAAAAGTTGATCTAGAGTAGAATGAGGGTTGGGAATAAACACACAGGAAGTAGCACGAGCCTTGGTAGTGTGTGTGTGTGTGTGTGTGTGTGTGTGTGTAGCTAACGTTTTCGTATGTGTGTGTGTGTGTGTGTGTGTGTTTGTGTGCCTTCTTGTGTGTGTGTGTGTCGCAACGTGTTTCCGTTTGGAAGATTTTGTAGATGGAGCGCTGCCAGCCATATTTTGTTGTGATTGTTGTTGGAAGTAGAAGCAGCAAGAGTTATCATCATTGTTATTGCTATTAATATTGTTATTAATAATTATAATTATTATTAATATTATAATGATGATAATTAATATTGTTATAATAATAATAATTATTATTGTTATTATCATAATTCATTATCATTATTATCATCAAATTTGTAATAATAAATCAGCATTATTAATAATAATATTATTACTATTATTATTATTATTCATTCATTATTATTATATTAATATTTTGTTATATATTATAATCATCGTTATTTCATTATTATTATTATCATTATTATTATTAGTTGTAGTAGTACTAGTAGAAGTAGTAGTTGTTGTAGTAGTAGTAGTAGTAGTAGTAGTAGTAATAGTAGTAGTAGTAGTCGTAGTAGTCGTAGTAGTCGAAGTCGAAGTCGAAGTCGAAGTCAAGTCAAACAGTTTTATTTCGTATATGTACATACATAGCAAAATATTCTTGCAAATATATATCATAGTTACATTCCACTATGAGGTGGGCTAAAAATTACAAAATATAAAAGTGATAAAACTACTTTCAAGCATAAATGTACAAAATAAACATTAAAATCGATGTTCATTACAAGAGACATCGACCAGTGTGAGGTTCATGAGTTTGTACCCATGTGATGCGAGCTTTTACTATGCCTATGTCATTAGCATGTAGGCTGATGCCATAGTTTTCCTTAAAATGAGAATCCACTGATTTAAAAAACATTCCTGATTTTAGAGCTAACTGAGATCATTTAGAAATAACATTTTGTGAGTTTAAAATTCTAAAATATAATCTAGCAAGTAAAAGGGAGTGATGATGTTTCAATAAGAACTGATTAAGAGAATTAGCCACCAAATGGCTGCTTGTTGAGATAGCGGCACCGCATAATCTTTTTAATGCATTATTAAAAGCAACTTCAAAAGTTTTAAAAATCTGCCTATTATATATTGCTTTACAGTCCCACAATTGAAGGCCATATCCTGGGAGACAGTAAGAGTTGAACAAAAATTTAAGAGTATTAATTGATACCTTTTTAAAATTTCTAAAAACATAATTAAATTGTGAATAAAATTTGCGCAATCGCAGCTCAACATCTAAAATGTCCGACAAATTTCTTTCTGAAACATGTCCAAGATACTTATAATTATCTACAATCTGAAATTCATCCTGACATAGTTTCATGACATCATCATGATTTGGATATCTGCCTTTATCAAATATTACACATTTCGATTTTACCTTAATAATTCCAATTTTTTTCTTTTAGCTGCATTGGCAATATTCTGGTATAATAACTCTAAATCATGCATGTTATTTGAGAGAATAACAATATCATCCGCATAAGCTATAATATTTACACGCATAAATTCCAAACAGCATCCAATGCCCATATTTGATATATTAGTTATAAGTTCATTTATGTATAATTTGAATAAGAGAGGTGACAAAATACCACCTTGCCTTACTCCTTTATCAAGCCTATAATAATTTCCATAATCTCCGTCCCAAACAATCCTCGCTGCTTGATGCCTTAAGCAGTGCACTAATAGATGCACACTATCAGGTGGTAGTCCTTTCTTTAAAAGTATCTTGCCCAATAAAAAGTGATTTACTTTGTCAAAAAGCCTTAGAAAAATCAATAAAAAGACTATAGACCTTATCTTTAAGTGAAATATTATGATTTATAGTTTCTTTTAAAAGGAAGCACGCATCAGTTGTTGAAGAGTAGTAGTAGGAGTAGGAGGAGGAGGAGGAGGAGCAGCAGCAGTAGCGGGGGTCCCTCAGGCAGGGATGCAAGAGGGTGGCGCCGCCTACTGAGCAGCACTCACTGGGGCAGTGTCGCTGGTGACTTGTGCAGCGCCAAAGCAGCACTAGCGAGAAAACTTGCCGCCGCCAATTGTCGACATGTTGACGCCCTGACTGCTTGCCGACTTATCCCCCTTGACAAGAAGCCAGGATGCAGGCCTATCGGCATTGGGGAAGTCCTCCGCCAAATTATAGGGAAATGCATCATGGCGGTGGTCAAGGAGGATGTAAGAAGAGAAAGCGCGGCCGCCCTCGTATGGCAGTTTCAGAAAAATTTGCACCTGCTGCTGGAGGTGGCGCGTGCCGCCCCACCCCCCCGATGAACACTAAGGAGCGGGAGTGACCTCACGCCCCGCCCACCTGTGACCTGACTGTAGCTGCGGCTACAGCGGCGGGCTGATGCCCGCTCATTTATTACTGGCTTTATGTGTATGTATGTGTATGTGTATGTATGTGCATATGTATATGTATATGTATATATATTATGTAATAGATGTAAATAAATAAAAAAAGAAATAAAAAAAAAGAAGAGCGGCAGGGAAGCTACAGATGTGTGCGGGACAGCAGGCAGGTGGGGAAAGCGGCCATCCACGCCATGAGGGAGATCTTTGGCCAGGAAGAATGTGAAGCGGTGCTGTTAGTGGACGCTAAAAATGCATTTAACACTTTAAACAGAAAGACAATGCTTCACAATATTCGAATTAAGTGTCTCCCACTTGCGACATATGTTGAAAACACATACAGAGATCCTTCAGACATGTACATAAGTGTTAGTAGTAATAATAGTAGTGTTAAGGTTTTGAAATCAATGGAGGGAACAACGCAAGGTGGCCATGGCCATGGCCATGGCCAGTGGCCATGGCAATGTACGCCCTTGGCCTATCAGTGCTTCAAGATGTGATTTCGTATGCAAAAACACAGCTGAAGCAAGTGGCATACACGGATGACCTAACAGGGGCTGGAAAATCACAGACTTAAAGAAGTGGTGGACCCTTGTGAATGACAACGGCCCTATTATAGGATACACACCCAACGCCACCAAGTCCGTCCTTATTGTCAAACCCGAACATTATGACAATGGAGTGCGACTTTTCAATGGCAGTGGGTCATTGTGACAAAGGACGGACAGCGACACTTGGGTGCAGTGATTGGAACAGAGGAGTTCAAGGTGAAATACGTCGGGGAGAAAGTGTCGGAGTGGGTGAAAGAGGTGGACGTCCTGTCCGACATGGCCAAGACAGAACCACACGCAGCTTACTCAGCATTCACGCATGGCCTACAACATCGATGGAGCTTCGTCAAGCGCACCATCCCAGGCATCAGCCTTCTCCTCAGACCGCTGGAAGACTCCATCAGGAACACCTTCCTACCAGCGCTGCTGAGATCCCATATCATAGGGGATAACGAGAGGGAGCTGCTGACATTTCCACCAAGACTAGGTGGGATGGGGATCACATCCCCTGAGAGATTGGCCAATAAAGAAAACCTAAACTCCATCAACCTCACCAGTTCCCTCACCGAAAAAATCATAGCTCAAGACGCAAATGGTGAAACAGACCAGAATGCGATCTTGGAATTAAAGAAAACCATTTCTAGAGACAGGCAAAGTGCACAAGTGGAAAGCTTGGAACGCCTAAAAGGCGCCCTGCTGGATGATACCGTGAAGAAAATTCACACTGCACAGGAAACGGGAGCGTCCAACTGGCTAACATGCTTGCCTATCAGAGCAAAAGGCTTCAGCCTCAACAAACAAGAATTCGTAGATGCCGTTGCTCTGAGGTATGGCTGGCCAGTGGAGGGAATTCCCAAAACCTGTGTATGTGGATCCCCAAACAACGTCAACCACACCATGACGTGTAAAAGGGGGGGATTCGTGTGCATCAGCCACGATGAGGTGAGGGATGTGACGGCCAGTATGCTCAGGGAGGTGTGCCGCGACGTCTCCACCGAACCAACTCTTCTCCCCCTGGATGGCGAACAATTGCAGTACAGGACTGCCAACATCGCCAACGAGGCCCGGGTGGACGTAAGTGCTCGTGGATTCTGGACAAGAGGACAGAGAGCCTTCATGGACATCAGAATCTTCGATCCGATGGCCGCCTGCCATCGGGGGATCTCACTGGAAGCCGCTCACCAAAGGAATGACCAAGAGAAAATCAGGGCGTATGGGGATAGGATTCAACATGTTGATCAGGGCAGCTTCACACCCCTGGTCTTTACTACGTCCGGCGGAATGGGCCCCAAGGCCAAGTGCTTCTATTCAAGACTAGCAGATGTAATGGCAGAAAAGAAGCACCAGCCAAGGAGCCACGTTGTCGCCTGGATGAGGTGCCATCTCTCCTTCTCCCTGCTCGGGTCTCCCCTCCTATGCCAGGGGTCAGATATTCCCCCCCCCAAAACCCGATATAGGGGGCCTGGTTTTCCAGGCCACTTGGTGCGCGGCATATTGGGTGATGGGGTAGAGACTAGTGGGGATTGTAGAAGAAAATTGTAGAAAATTAGTATTTTTTGGATGCCACAGTCAGTACGACCGATTTGGGCTACTGACCTCCGTTCGTGGGCCCTCGTATTTTTTCATAATAAACATGGGGTTTGGGGTTCTTTTATAGAAAAAAAAAAAGTAGTAGTAGTAAAATAGTATATATGAAGAAGTATTTTTGGTAGAGTAGGGTATGGGGTAGTATTACTTATAGTCTGCATGTAAAAGTGTTTTTGGTAGTCTTTTGTGTCTATTAGTGTTAGTGGGGGTGGTGGTGGGGGTGTATACCGTGTGTGTGTGTTTTTTGTTTAGTTAGTTTCCCTTTTTTCCCCGGTCTTGGTAAAGTGCTTTCCCTTCTGCGCGTCTTCGGCTCTCTCCGTCGCTTCCCTTGGCCCCTGTGGTGGGTAAAACCCGTTACCCCGGTGTCGTGTGGGAAAGTGTCTTTTTGGAGGTGCAGTCTTTTTCAAACAAAGGCAAAAAAAACGGATGTTGGGGGAATATTACGTATTGTAATAGGAGTTTTTATATGCTTTTTTAATTATTAAATAAAAAAATAGATTTTGCTAATGGATAAGGGGTATATTTGTTGTTATAAGGGGGTTTCTTTTTTTAATCTTGTTAACGGGGGAAATTTAAGGGGTGTGGCTGTCAGCCCACCCACCTTGTTTTTTATGTAAAGGTGTGTTTTCTACAACCATCAGTCCTCCCCAGCGGGGAACCCCGGCAACGGGAAAACTTAGTCTGGGGTGGTCCCTGTTATTAGGGGGGCTTGATGAAAGTATTGATTTTATATTTGTGTATGTAATTTGTGAATACATACTATTAATGTTCATATAGGGATTTGTGATGTGAAGTCGTTAGACTGGCGGCCTGACACTGGGGTGTTTATTTTAGGGATTACTTGCTATTTAAATGTGTTCTTCAGTTGGGATTTTTTTCTAGGGAATTGTGGGTGTGGTTTCACCTTTTTGTGTGTCAAGCGACCCCATCAGTCATTCCCAGGCGGGGAACAGGGCAACATGGAAATTTAGTGACTGGGGTGGGCGCTGTTTTTAGTGGGCTTGATTTAGTTTTTATTTATATCCCTTTATTTTAGTATTGTAGTTTATCATTATGTATTTATTGAAATATATTGTGAATTATCTTGTTCAGTCTGTTGATCTATTGTTTTTCCAGGTCGAAACCTTTGTTCAAAAAAACGTTGTGAATCATGCTGCTCTTGCTTACTGGGGGAAACATTTCGAACATCCCTCACGACTACCGCAACGGGGAGGGTCAGCAACAGCGACCCACGGAAAAATCCAAGTTCCCGGAAGTGAAGCTTTTGAAAAATCAGGGCGGCAGACGCCCCGGGAAAGAAATTTTGAAACCCAAAGTTTGATGATTTGTAGGCTTTCGGGGGGTTTTGAAGGGTCGCACGCCCATTTTGTATAGGTTGACAAAAAGGGGAAAAAGGGGACTTAAAAGTGAACTTGAAAAGCTGAGCAGAAACATTTACAATTTTAAAGGGGTTTAAATCGAAAAACACTCAAGCGGGTTTAAAACATATAAAATGAAAAACGGGAAAAACAAGGTCTCGTGTGAAAGTAAAGTCACGGGCCTCCGACTTCAGTGGAATATCAAGTTATCCTCTTTTCGTAAGTTTTTGAAAGACTTGTACTAAAAATTTTATGGTAAGATCACCGAAACTTGCTTGATTGGTGATGCACTACCCGGGTAAAGGGTGTGAGGACATTTTTTTTAGGACATGGTTGAGCGTTTGGGATAAAAAATTTGTGATTCAGTGAAAAACGATCAGTCAAAAGTGAGATAAATCGCTAAAACCCATATGGAAGGAAGCCCTAAAAGTTTTTTGATATGGTGAACACGTAGAACGATGTTGGTTAGACTTGAAAAGGAGGTCTTTCTTCAAAATGAACACTACACTATGGTGACACAATGGAAAGATTATTACTCAAACTCAGAAGCGTGATTGGTATGAACTCGGTCTGACGATCGTAAAAATTATTTGGGGAAATTCTCAATTTTTACTACGTAGAAGAGAGTCTTTGGTATTGGAGACTGATTTGGGGAAACCCGATTTCAAAGGCAATTTCATTTTTATGTAGTGGGAACCCCCCGAAGTAACTGAGTTAGTTGCAGCGATTAAAAATTGCACGAAACCCCGGAAATCTCTCAAAACAATGCATCATTAGGGTTTAACATGACTCAAATATGACTATCTTATATCAAATGGGGTAGGACGGCCCAAAGTCCACGAGTTGGAACTAATTCAAAAGGGGTTTAGAACAAGGCATGTACAGGTCAGAAAAAAAATTTTGGGTTTTCCTGATTCAACACTCTGAATTACGAATGTCGGTTTTCTAGGTTAAAAATCGGGATAATTTAAAATGATTCGTGTGAATAATGTCTGTTTCTGTTTTTACACATGGGACACTAAGTAATAACTGCCCAAAAAGGAATGTGTGAGTGGGATGGCGACGGGCGTTTGTGGGAATTACATCCCTATATTGCTAATTGTTCAATTAAGCAATTACCCTACGTATCCCGGGAAAAGCCCAAATAATTTTTGTTCCTATGTGGGGTTTTTCTTTACGCAAAGTTAGGAGTAAAAACCCAAAACTTTAAACTTTGGGCCGGGTTTCTAATGTGCCATGATAACTCTGGGATGGCAAAGCAATTTGGGGTTTGGGGGGAAAGGACTTAATTTAGCTTGAAAAAAGTGGAAATTTTTCTGAAAAATTTAAGTAAGGAAAAATTGGGGTTCCTCAATTGATGATAAAGGTAAACTTTGGGAGGTCTTGCTGTGGGTTTTAAATAAAATAACAGCGAAGTAGCTAAAAAACCCCGAAAAGGGTTGAAAATTGTTTGGAGTTTTAAGCCATGAAAAAAAAAAGGGCCAATTGGTAAAGTGATATTTATTTGGGATCAGATAACTGTGGCCTACTACCATTGTGACAGACTAGGGGGAACTTGCATTTAATGAGAAATTTTTTGGGGGGATTGTTTGCGTGATCTCACCCCTCATTAACTGCACAAAAAGAAAAATAAGCATATACCAGGTACGCATTCTTCAATCACATGTGATTAAATTAATGAAAAAACCTTGGGCCCAAAAGTTTTGGTTTGACCAAACATTGGTCCCTTTCTTTCAGTGGACAATCTGGGTACTGTTCATCCTAAATGTGGAAAATTGTAATTTGGGGGTTTTTCCGTTGGGCAAACTCATAAGCATTAGGGAAAAAAGGGAATTTAAAAATTTAAATTTTAACCGGGTTTAAAGTCATAATCAAGAGGCTAACTTGGGACTGCAACATTCCCGGGAAAAAAGCCCCCGTAGTCTGCCAAAAAATCAGTCTGTGGCTATAGCCCCTTGTATTCTAAAAAAAAAGACTTTGGAAACTTGGCTCAAATTTCAAAGGCTTACCAAGAAAAGGGAAGGTATGTCAACGGGAAAGTGCCGTAAGCTTAAAACCAAAGGTTATGTTATCCACGGCCCATTCCTATACCCTCCCATGAAGTATTAAAGCCAGGCTCCTAAAGTCTCCTCTGAGAATTGTATTCAACTCTTCATCACTACGGGGGCCATTTCAAATGATTACGGCAAAAGGGGCCTGACAATTTAAAAAATATGCTTTGGGATCTATTAGGTTAGACAAAAAAAGGGAGCTTTGTTGGAGACATTGCTAAAATGTATAAAACTGTGGGAAATTTTTGAGTTAGTCAGACAACGCTAGGTTTGTCGGCTATATGGGGACTAATAGAAAACCCCGCCTTATGTTTTCACACTGTGACTTTTGGAGCAGCCTAGTGGGGCAAAAGCCATGAGGCTCTACGCCGCAGGCAGAAAAATTCAAGGGGTTCCAGGGAGCCAAAAAAGATAAATTTAAAAATTCATATGAAAAGACATCTTACGTCCCCCCCCCGTAACACAACTCTGAAGCAAAAAACTATAAATTTAGAAACTAAAAGGAAACTTGATGTGGAGGATTTAAGATAAAACACTGGATAATGTCCGGAAATGAAGTATGAAGAAAAGGGCAATTTCTTGGCACTAAGAAAGGAAAAAATTAGGTTATATTGGAAACCCAAAAAGGGAAAGTTCAATTTTGAGGTTAAAATAAAAATTTTTAAATAAATCAAAAATAACATTGGGCCCAAAAATTGAAGTGGCTGACATAGATATGGTCTTCCAAATCACTGGAAAAAAATGGGATTAAGTCAAAACGGCATCGTCTATGTCCACTTGGGCTTAATCTTTATAGTTCAATCCAAAATATTTATCAGAAATTAGTGTCTCCATGAAAATTGGAAGAAAAAATAGGAAAAGAAACTAGGTTGGATACCCCCTGCCTGCTGCATGTATAAAAGTGGAAATCCTTTTTAAGGGTTGTATTGTTTAACACTTTGGATTTAATGATGTGTAAACCGGATGTGCTGTGGGAGACCCCATGTTGGGTTTTGGGGTTTTTCCGATCCCTAGTCAACTTAGTACTTGTCTTTATCAGGTGGGGGCTTCGGGATAACAGGCTTCATTGGACTCTTTCGCTAAAAATAGAATAGCTCCAATAACAGCTCCTATACCTAACTAGAAATTTGTGGCGCAGTTCTTGCATGTAGGTTTCGAGAATTCATTGAAAAAGAAAAGAATGGGGAAATTTCACTCGGTTTTCCTATTTTAGACTCATCTTTGTCAGGTCTCAATACAACGGAAACTTTGTTTGGAACTTTTTTGGCCACAAAAAAGCGAATCCAAAATAAGACTGTCCTAATGAATGTTGGTGGGTTCCCTCCAACTGTAATCCGGGTGACATGACAACTGGGGGGTGTCATCCTAATACTTTTGGGATATTCTGTGTGGCAAAAGGGGGGCCCGAATACTGTTTCTACCACTGGAATTTTTGGGCCCATCAAAAAACCTGTGGGAAGATTACCCGATAGATAGGGCATAATAATTTTGAAACAAAAACAAATACTGACATGACAAATTTTCAAAAGGTTGACTTGGGCCCTTTAGTAGCTACAATAGATTGATTAGAACCATTGCTAGAATTTGTCACCTTCGGAAAGGCTTTGAAAAGGGGGATTCAAAAAACCTGGTGGAGAAATTTGTAATGAAGCGGAAGTGGGTTTATTAAGAAGTACAAAATCATATTGTGATTGGAAGATAGGGAAACGCCTGGGGCCCGGAATGGATGAAAGGGGCTCATTGTATGTCAGGAAAAGGCCCTGTTGAAAGACAACTGGAACCAGGGGTGATTTTTTCTCCTTCCTACTAATCATAATTTACAAAACTATATAAACCAGCATATTCATGTATAGATCCGCAGAGTGGAAGTTACATTGGTAAGTTACAACCAATTTTTGGGGACCAAAAGCAAGAAAGTTAAACAAATCTAAAAAAAAGATGTGTACATGTAAAAACTTTACAAACTTTGGGAATCAAACCTGGGGGCAAATTCCCATGGAGTTCAACCTGCGGCCCCCTTCAACAGCATTGCTATAGACTTATTTGCCTTTTTTGGGGAAGACACAGTAAAACGCCGGCAAACTAAAGGTGTATGGTGTTTATTTAACTGTCTAGCTAGCAGGGCGGTTTTTTTTTTTCCTAGTCTGACTAGGGTATACGGAAAACTTTTAATAACTTTTAGAAGATTCGTAGCAATAAGGGGTTTTCCGGGATGGTGCTTAGATTGGGGGGACTCAGTTTTTTGGCGCCAAAAAAGATTAAAACTATGGTAAAAGGGGTGGGCCGGTCCCGATTCCGAGATTTGGGGCTGTGAAAGGGGTGCGGTGGCATTTAACAGTCTCAGATGCCCCTGGGAAAAAGGATGTAGTGAATCCCCTTTTAAAAATTGGTAAAAGGGGAAAGGTTTTAGCCATAGAGACAACATTTTATCATTTGGGGAACTCCAACGCCTTATTTGAAGTTGTAACCTTTAAATGAAAGACCCATTGGGATAAACCAGGAATCCTTGACTGGGAATTATTTGTCCCCCAATATCTCTTTTTGGGAAGAACAGCAAAAAAGCTCCAGGGGGTATGTGGAAAGGGTACACAGGCACTAGAAAGGTTGAACTTCATTAGCGTATTTTTGTCCTCTTTTTTTAAGAAATGGCAACGGGATTTATTTTTCCCCCTTAGTTTTAGGCAAAAAATGCACAGTGGAGGAAAACTCAGCCAGGGGTTATTGTTTTAGTACAAAAAATATACAGTAAAGGGGGGCTGGAAAATGGGAGAATAGTTCGGCTGAACCCGGTAGTGTGGGAAAATAAGAAGGTTTCGTGCGTTATAAAACTCAGAAACCAGGTAAAAAATACGATGGGCAAAATACATTTTGGTAAACGATCTGTGCACGTTTGGTTTTGATTTTGCCTGTAGATAACAAAATTTTAAAAATGATGAGGGATGGGCATATTTGGTGGGGGGAGTGTATTGTAAAATGGGTTGGTTTATCATTTTTTTTTCAATGTAAAAAAGATTATTGCTATTATGGTAAAGGTTAAATTTTTGTTATAAGCGTGTCTTGTTTTAAACTTGTATAACTAGGGAAATTTTGGGTGTGGCTGTCGCCACCCCACCTTTGTTTATGTCAAGGGGTGTTTATCTACAAACCCTCTCACTCCCGGGGGGGAACAGCAAAAGGGGGCTTAGTGACTGGGGGGTGCGCTGTTTTTAGTGGGGCTTGTGTAAGTATTTATTTTATTTTGTGTATTGTATATTTGTGAAAACTACTTTAAGGTTCATATACGGATTTTTTTGATGTGAATCGATAAATGGCGGCCCGACCTAGGGTGTTTATTTTAGTGATATACTTGCATTTAAAAAGTTTGCTTTAGTTTTAGGGAAATTTTTTTCTAGGAAATTTGGGGGGTGGCTGTCAGCCTTTGTGTGTGTCAACGAGCCTCATCACTCCCGCGGGGAAAAACCCGGCAAAAAATGGAAACTTAGTGAGGGTGGGGCGCTGTTATTAGTGGGGGATTATTGGTATTGATTTATATACTTGTATTTTAGTTTGTAGTTTTTTGCTTTTATGTATTTAATTGAAATAGGTTTGTGAAAGTATCTTGTTTTTTCTGTTTTGATGTTTTTTCCCGGGCGAAACCTTTGTTCAATAAAAAGTTTTGACTCTCTGCGTCTTGCTTACTGGGGGAAACTTACTAATATTGACTTTATCCAAAAGGGTGTCCGGCGTCCTAGACAACAAAACCCTCTTTATTTTCAACAAAAGGGGGGGGGAGGGCACGAAAATAAAACTCGCCGACGTCGGGGAAATTCCCATGCGACAGTTATAGGGATGGTTTTTGAGCATATTATTATGAGGCATTAATTTTCGAAAATGTCCTCTGGCAGGAGAGGGGTATATACGGTGGTTTTGACATTTCTGTACAAATTTAATCCTCTATATCATATATGCTCAAAACCATTCTATAAAGTCGCCAAGGAAATTTTCCCCCGAATCGGCGAGTGTTTCCTGCCCCCCCCCTCCCTACCCGCCAACCCTTAATTTGTTTAAAGAGGAGTGTGTGGTTTTGTGTTTGTGTGTGTTTGTTGGTGTGTTGTGTGTGTGTATGTGTTATGTGTGTATTGTTGTGTGGGTTTTGTGTGTTTGTGTGTTTTGTTTTGTGGTGTGTGTTGTGTATGTATTATGTATGTATTATGTTGTATTTAAAGTATTATTTTGTATGTATGTTGTTGTATGTAGTATGCATGTATGCGCGATGCTGCATCATCATGCATGCATGCATGTATGTGTTTGTGGGTTTTGGGGTGTGTGTGTGTGTGTGGTGGTTGTGTGGGTGTGGTGTGGTTGGTGTGTGTGTGTGTGTGGTGGTGTGTGTGGGGTTGTGTGTGTGTGTGTGTTGTTTGTGTTTTGTGTTTTG